>JAQFVV010006347.1:1002420-1529920 GCA_028023455.1 Epiperipatus broadwayi
TTATTATATTGTTTAATTTAGTTTTTATACAATGAAAAATGGATTGTTAAAGTTAGTTAAATGAAAACACATCTTTTAATGAGTATTTTATTTATTATATATGCATAATGATCATATGTCAGTGCTAATTTTAAAAACCATAAATAAATGAATAAATTTGAATGACTTAATTGCTAAAGAGTTCAAAAGAAATTAAAGCCCTGGGGGTAACAAAAGTCGAATCAATCCAAGGCCTTCACTTTCCAAAGTCTCATACTCTATTACTGCTCTAATCTATGTAAGCTATGAATTTATATTATAAATATTTATTAGACATTTATTCTTAACTTTTTATTTTAAAAATAGATTTATTTACAAATACACGTGTCTTGATAGTTAACAATTATCATCATCTTGCAATGATGGTAGACACTATATTGAAGTAGGATAAAAAACTAGAAAAACCATTGTATACCTAATAAGTATAAGATAAAATTAGAGTATGTAATCACATTGTTATGTAGTTAATAAATCAATTATTGATATTTAAAAGAATGAGATATAGATTAGTGGAAGATGAATACATTGAAAAATTCTGAGTTTAATTCCCTCTAATTACATATAGTGGTAATCTTTATAAAGTATTATTCAAGACAAATTATAGTCTCAAATAACAATTAAAATTCTAATAATTTTAATAATTCCATAAGCAAATGAACTATATATGTAGAAATGAGAATATTTTATATTTTATGAATAACCTAAGTCTGATGCATATACTAAAATAATAATTAGATTTTTTTGCTTAAGTAATGGATTGACATTAATATGAGAAAGTGAATATGTATAAATTTATTTAAATGACTTTACTGTTATCTGACTAAGGATTGGACATCTGAAAATAAATTCATAGTATTATTTCTGGGAGTTTCCATGTATATTACTTTTTTTATATATATATAAATCTCCTCATATACACTTTAATGCAATTTTTATATAATTCTTTCTTTATTTTTCTAACAGTTTTGACTTTCCTGCAGTTTTCATCAGAACTTTTTACAAATGTAAAAATGAAGAAGGTTATAAAAAGCTCTGATCAGGATGGCAGGACAGTCAAACTGTTGGAAAAATAAACATATCATACTATTTACAGTCATTATCAGACCTACAATATCCAAATATATAATTATATAATTAATACTTTTTATATACATTCATATACAGAATTAAATACACAAATAAAACATAGATTTTAATTTGATCATTATAAATAATCATTTCCCATTTTATTACTTTACTCTTAAGTAATTTTATCCACATTTATTTTACATTACTTTTTTTTAAAATTATTTATTATAATTTTTAATTTTAAAAAACTTTAACATTTTATTCTACTATTTAATACATATTATTGTCTTTTTACTTATATTTTTAATCAGCTTTTAATCTTTTCTTATTTTTATTAAATATTTTATAATTAACTATTAACTTTTTCCACATTACAAATTACCTTTTCACATTATATAATTACTCACTTCTTTACAATCCTATTTCTAAAAACTCAACTGACAAAATTTTCAAAATGTGATGCTGCAATGTGATGTGATGCACTGTGACTTCTCTTTATACAAAGTCAGGAATCTCTCAGCAACTATGATCAGAGAAACCTGTTAGCTACTTTAACTTCCCTTTTATTCCCTGCCCCAAGTTTTCCCATATTCTTCTCTATCCTGCTCCATCCCATTTTAACAACATAATCTTTGTCAACTCCACAGCCTTTATATTTAAATCCCCTTATCTTTTCTCAAACCCAGCATAAAAACCAATAACCCACTTTTTGTATAATCACTTTGTTTACATTTATTCTTCCACAACTTCATTATTTGTACCCTTTTTGCTTTCAGACAATTAACAGATGCCTAATATTCTTTATGCCTTCCTCACATTTTCAGACTCAATCACCCACATTTTTTTTCCATTTATGTGTATATTTCTTTGTTGGTAAAGATCCTGTTCAAGCCTTAAACAGTAAACTACTTTCCTTGCTATTATCATAAATTAACTCACATCCAATATCCTGTTTACTTTTATATATATTTAAACTATTTTTACTCTCCATACCAGTAATGAAATTAAATAATTTGGAAAATAATATAATATTTTTAAAGAATTATGAAAAATATGAAGTTTTACCTAATTTTATAAGGTTGGATAAACTAAGAAAAATAATAAATGATAAAAGAAATTATGTGAAGAATATTGAGAAGAAAATTTTAAATAGGTATATTAAAGAAAGTTATAAAATGAAAAGTAAAGTGTATAAAATATTAATAATATTGAAGAGTTTTTGAATAAAAGGATAACCTTTAAAGTAGAATTTTTTTTTAGGAAATTATGTAATGAAAAGATAAACCTTATAAATGGAAATACCATAATAAAATATAAGAAGAAAATAGATAGGTTGAAGAATACAAAAGAAATTAAAGATTGTAAAGACGGACTTAATAAATATGAACAGAAGATTTGTAATTTAATGAATTTGAGCTAACTAAAATAGAAAAGGATATACTAAGTAAAGGTATAAAATATGTACTCTATGGAGTATGCAAACTAAAATAGAAAAGGATATATTAAGTAAAGGTATAAAATATGTACTCTATGGAGTATGCAAAAATAAGGATATAATAGAAGTGTAAGCATCATTACAGAAAATAGTAATGTTTAAACTTGCAAATGAATCCAATAAATGACCTCAAAGCAAAAATAAATAAGCTCAATTTAATAAATATTATCTACCCCTTTCTCTTGAAAGAGTGAAAACATCATTATTAAGCGAGGTTGATTGATAATTGATTAGTTAGTGAAACAAATTAATTAATTAAGGATGATTATAAAACATTTATCCATTATGATTACAATGATGATTATTATCTTCCAGTATTTAAATTAAGGATTATTTTAAAATAATAAAAAACTATGTCTATCGAATGTTAGTGTCTTTGTCTTCACAACACTATTTGATAATACATTTTTTGTATACTAAGTTCAAATTATTAGAAAACAAATAATAATGTTTATTAGACATTTTATATATTTTTTCTATTGTTATTATTTGTTTTATCATTTATTTTATGTTGTGTAATAAATATAAGGGATTCAAACTCAGACTTTCACACAATCCTCAACTCACTATGCTATCTCATATTGCTGACCCACATGATCATATACATGTTGAAAAGATAAATAATCACTAATATACACATTTCATGCTAAACCAGCAATCATCAGTTGGTCCAGATTACTATCTCCACACATATATACAATCAGTGCTCAGCTTTATATTAGGATAACCAATCTTCATATTTTAATGGACAGGCTTCAAACTACTCCCAATCACACCTCTTCAGCTGCCCATTTCATTGAAAATCTGATGATTTAACATTCAAAACCCATATTAGTGCCAAGGTTGTCCTCCTACCCATGTTGACGTTAGTCATTCTGACCCCTCATGTATAGAAGAACAATCCATTTACATACATATGCAAGGAATGGGAAGACATTTAACACACTATGTTTTCACATTAATTTAATGGATAGTACAGGCTTATACAATCGGCACATATATCTGTAATATATAAGGGATTCAAGCTCAGACTTTTACATGACCTCAATTCTCCATGCCATCGCATATTGCTGACCCACTTGATCACACACATGTTGAAAAGATAAATAATCACCAATATATATATTTCATGCTAAACCAGCAATCATCAGTTGGTCCAGATTATTATCTCCATGCATATATACAATCAGTGCTCAGCTTTATATTAAGATAGCCAATCTTGAAATACATATATTGGTGATTATTTATTTTTTCCTCATGTGTGTAATTAGGTGGGTCAGCAATATGAGATGGCATGGAGAGTTGAGGGTTGTGTAAAAGTCCGAGTTCGAATCCCTTATATATTACATATATACATGTGCAGGTGTGTGTAAGCCGGTACAGTCTTAAATTGTGTAATAAAGTAATTGTTAATGTTTATTCATAATTAAAGAAATTTTGTCACTGCATATTCACAATATAAAGATCATATTTAAGATATTAGTTTACACATAGAATCTATCTGGATTAAATACATGATTACTGTATTAATACTATCTGAAATAGAAAAGTATTAATTAAAATGATGGTCACAAAATCACTTTTACATTGTCATATGCTAAAATTCATGAACACACTTTATATCCTTGCATTTATTTTCTTACTTTATAAAACCCTGAGATAAATCATTAATCAACTTTATATTTAAATTTCTGGCCTCAATTTTAAAACACAGATTGAGTTAGTCCTAATTAGTTATTATAGTAAAAAATAATATTTTTGCAAACATTTTTATTAATAAAATAGAATAAGATTAAGAATACACATATTATTGAATAACATTGAGAAATGTATTAATTATTTTATTGAATATGAATCTATTATCCAAGTATACAATAGTAATAGCTTATGTGAAAATATATATAAAACTTGTATGCATGCAAATTGCAAGTCAGGTAAAATATCGATGCATTTCTTCTGTATTATCGATCTTAGCCATCTCAACCAGCTTTCTCCAAATTATTGACCACACCGAGATTGAAAATAGTCGATCTTATGGTTTCAATATATATATATATAGAATAGAGCAAAAGACTAAAATTTTTAACAATTTATTTAAAAATAAAAACTTTGTATTTTGTCTAAAAAGCATCAATATTTTTTGGGTGTGAATTACAATTAGTTTATTAATTAATTTTTTCCCCAATGTCCGTAAACATCACATTCTTGGCTTTATAGTGTCTGTTTTTTCTTGTTTTTGTTTTGTTGTTTTGTATTTAAAAAATAAAAAAAATAGTTATAAAATTTCATTCTAGACCATATTAATAACATACATTCAATGAAAAAAACATTGAAGATACTAAAGACAACCTTTTTAAAAATATAATATTGTCTTTGCTATAAGTGCTCAGCACTGAAATTGCATTAAAGTTGTATTTAGTATATTTAATGTTTTGAAATATCATATTATAGTATATTTTTGTAATGAGCTGCCAGAGTCGTACAGGTAAATATTATAACTTTTAATTTTAAAAAAAGTACAAAACAGATATTTAAACTACTTTGTAAAATAAACTGTTTTTTTTAATTAAGTACAAATATTAATATTATTGATCATATAAAAAAAAAGCACAAACAATTATTTTCTTAGTAATAAATTACTTTATCATTTACATTTTAATAAAGACTCAATACAATTTTTTTTCCTTCTAAAAGTAGAAGATAATAATATTATCATATAACAATTAAGACTTGAATTAAATTTTTTAAATGGTAAAATTCTAAGCTCAACTGCTACAGTTTTATTAGATTTAAAAAAAAAAAATCATGAGATATTTTTTCGTCTTTCTATTTTTTTATTTAAAAAAGAGAAAAGTATTAATTAAAGTAGTCATAAATAAAATGAATTACTATTGATTTAAAAATACATCATAAAAGCAATTAAGGTTAAAAGTATTATTGATTTAAAAATATTAGTATTTATTTTTAAATCTAAAATGATTATTATATTTTAGTTAATCTACATTTTCACTTCATTATGGAATATATAAATATTAAACTGTATGAAACGTTTTTGTATTTATAATTTCTTTTTTAAATGAGAGTCCATTTGTTTTTAATTATTTTTTAATGCTTAATTCCATTCTTATTTTATCTCCCCCCCCCTACGTATTATTATTCTTTTAACAATATATTCCATAAATAGTTTCTAATTACACATATGTTGCTAAAATAAACAAGACGCTTTCCAAGTTTTATAATTGTTTGAGAAACTATTTTTAAAAAAAGAAATAACATTGCAAAAATGTGTCGTGCTACTTTAATTAAAAAATAAATATTATACATTTTTCATATAAGTATATTTAAATAAATGGAAGTTTATAATTTTATTGTGCTGATATTATTGAGTCTTCTACTATAAAATACGAATTTTATTATAATATTATTGGAAAGGCACTCGATTTACTTTATAAATATTATCCTAAAGACATTCTAAAGAATCGTATCATTGATTGTCTACATTGGGCATATATGACTCAGTATAAATGTCCTACAGCTGAGTAGGATGCTGAAATTTTTTGAAAAATAAATAAACAGATAAAGCAATGATGTATAATATAATATTGAGGTGTCTGTAGTTTTCATAAAACTTTATACTTTTTCTGTTTTTTTTTCTTCTTTTGAAATTAGAATCAGTTTTCTGATCTGCAACATTCTGGAAAACTCTACTACAAGGAAGCAAGGGGACATTGATATATATATATATGTATAAAATAATATTTATACAGAGTTTAAATATAAAATTTTACTATCTTGCATTGTTTAGTGCAATGGAAGAGTGTCAGATCCTAGATCTCAGAATCCATGGATTATGGATCAGCTCTGCCATTTCCGGTGCCAAACTTTTTGTGATCTCCTGATTAATAAACCATTTGATTATTTATTCATTTAACATAATCATTAAATTGAAGAATAGACAAAGTAATTAGTAATGATTTTTGACAAGCTAAGATAATTTTAGCACATGGTACTTATAATTTTACAGCTTCTCAAATATGTTACACTGATGACATAAACTATTCACAAACAATCAATTCCAAAAATATTACCAAGATAATTTAGAAACCATATTCTCAAAGTTTCACTTAAATTCACTTGTGAATAATGACTACCATTTCTTATAATAATGGAATATATTTATCATTGTGAATCTGACCAATCGATTGGTGTTGATATAAAAAAGTAGGCATTATTTGCAATTATATTTAAATGATTCTTTTGGGATCTGGCTTGCAAATTATCTTAGTAATGATTTTGGATTTGATTGTCCTATGAATAGGTTAACAATTAGTGCATAAATAACTTAAATTCTTCCTGAGTCAATTATATTGATAGTAGGTTAATAAAAGTTATTCAAACGAATCTTGTGATTTTTGGGGTTTCTTTATTCAATTTACGCTAAAAGAAAATTTTTTGAATAACCTAAAAACTACTTGTATTTTATCCATAAATCATTACAATGCAAATTATTCTATGTGTATTACTGAGTGGTATTCCATTGTGGGATATGTATAAAAATAAACACTTGAACCAGTATTAATTTAAACCATTCTTTTAATTGTAATTTGATGATAATCTTTTAGATTCATTTAAGCTGTATCCATCTAACATAAAATTTTCTGTTTCATTGGAATATGTTAATCAACTATCATTTCTAACATTCATGTATTAAATAAGGTAATAGAAATCTATTAATTTTGTAAATCATAAGCACACACATTATTATTTAATTATATTCTCATGTCTATTTTATCAAAGCTCTATTACATTTTACCTACCAAATTTGAGATTTTGGTTACTTTTATTTTTAATAGCTTTTGGACATAATTTTAAATGCTTTTAGCAACATCATTAATAATTTTATTTTTCACCTTCCACATATCTTCAAATATTATAACTGTTTGAGATCGTTGTGAGATGGTAAAATATATTGTTTTAGAAAAATATCAATGATAGGGTCATGGCTTTCTTTTTCTCCCTTTCTATTTATCTTAGATAATTTTTTTTTATAATCTAAAACACATGGCTAATCTATTAGACAAACATATGCCACTCTCCCAGAAATATAATTATTTAACATGCGAAATTAAATTAAAGATTTTTAAATATTTAACATTTTGCAGCATTAACTGTTTTCTAATGCAATCCTATTTGTTAAAAACAATCTATAAGTCATTATTGTGACCACAAATTTGAGCTAATTCTATCACTTTTTTTTTTCAATATACTTTTTCAATTGAACTGGGATATATCCAGATGTATTTTTGATATTTTATTTTATTATTATGGTACAGTCTATTTAGTAAATATCTATCAATCTTTTTACGTAATATAATCTTGTTATATCTTTTATATATATATCATTTATATATTATTGTTTTTAGCATATCTCTTAACACTCTATTTCTAGTAACTATATTACTATTGCGATATTGCTTTTTAACTTAATTAATTAATTTAACAAACTTTGTACTGATAAAAGAAGAAAATATATTTTTTCCAATTGTTTGAAGCTGAGTTTAAATTCAGAAACTTTCAAAAAAGCATCAAATCACTCAAGTAAACTTATAGTAATATTGATAAAATAAAAATATATAAAAATTAAATGTAATGCATTAATGTTCTAATTATTTATAGAGTGCAAATTCAGTGTGTAATTAGAAAGAGAAAGACTAACCTTTTTCCACACACACCTTAATGTTTATAGAATAGCTAATGGTGTAGTTTACAAACATTTAAGGCACATGTGGTTTAAGTCTTAAAGCCTTTCTCTTTCTAATACTATATTGGCATAATTTAAATGTAACTTAAGAATGAGTAGTCCTTAAAAAATTAATTTAATAAAAAATAAAATAAATAAATTTAAATTAATTATTTATATTTACTGGATTATGAAGACATTTTGTATTAATTCTATAAACTATATTTCTTTCCTTATTATTTTGTAATTCAATACAGAGCATAGTTTGCTACAAAGAAAATATTAACAATATTACAAATTAACTATAGCTTAGCACTGCTTTTATCCATCATATTCATAGCACTAGATAAAGTCAGATTTAATAAGTGGTCAAAATTTGAATAATGCATTCCAATAAAAATTATGCCATTTTTATATATTGTAAAATAATAATAAAAAGAGAAACACTTCAAAAATTTAATTTTCAGTATTAAGTAAATACATATATTGCTTTTAAAAAATAATAAAGTAGAAAACTAACCTTAAATCCATTATCTACTTTACTTGAAATTTTGCATTGCTAAGTGTTAAAAAATTCATAGTAAAAATTGAACCTTTTTTGTATAATGAAACATAAAAGTGACTGCATTTTGAAGACAAAGATTTAGCATAGAAATTCAAACATATTAGTTTTATCTTTCATACAGCATTGAAAATAATTAATAAATAAATTGGCATATCTATTTAAAAGTTTAACTTTTTATAAAGGGGAAATGTATTTTGAGAACATATTTAAATATCAAATTAAAGTTGTGTATATGTGAGTATTAAAACTGTCACTTTTTTTTCTTTTAGGAAAATAAACTTCTAATATTAATTTTCAAATGTTTTAATTTTAGTTTTTAGAATTATGAATAAACACGTATTTGTGCTTATTGATAAATTGAAATTTGTCTTTGAAACGTGTGTTAGATATTGGATTATCTTTGTATAGATTCAAATCCAGGATTATTATATTCCTAAAAAAAATTGTTGGCTTATTTATTTTTCAATTGTTTTGAAAATGAAATGATTCACATTAATGAAAAATGATTATTGATAATACAACATAATTTAAAATGAAATGCCATTGGTCTTTTTAATTTTTACTTTCTTAATAGATTGTATATTAAATCATATATTGTAATTAATTTAATAATTTCTTATTAGAAATATTTGATAGATTAAAATATGTATTGATATTTGTTTATTAATATTTTATTTACTTAATATTTTTATATGTTAACAGCTAATGCATAAATAAACAAATGTATGTGTATTATGAATATAATTAAAATAATATGAAATTATACATATTTTCAAATATTATTTATATGTAATCGTTTATAGAATATTTTATATTAAATAAATCAATGTTTTATGTTATTTTATTCAAATTATAATTTTAAAATATGTACTACCAAGTTTCAAATTTGTTGTATTATTTTTTATTATTATTATTTTACAAACTGTTTATTTATTTGAAGATTAAGATACATTTTAAGTTCAGGAATGCCACTGTATTAAAAAAAAACTTTTTATCAAATGAAATTTTGACTCTTTATAACAGAGTCAGTAGTAGCAATGGGTTATTTTAGAGTAAAACTATGAAAACAATATCTATGTTAATGTTCTCAAAGTTTTCATCATTGGGAGAGGAGTATAAAAACCCATGATTTAAGATCACACTCTATTAATCTACTTTATTAGTAAGTAAACCAGTGTGTTTTATAAAAAAAATTAATAGTTAAATCGCAAAATAATAATGAATGACTAAAAGAAAACATTTCCTCTGGAAGACATTGTTACTTGAGAGATCTGAAGCACCTTGGAAAATATTATCTCAAATTATAATATATTATAAGGCCTAAGAAATGTGGAATATTCTCAGTGATCAAAATATATATTTGTCATAAAATAACTAAAAAGGATACACATTAAAATTGGTTATTGATTAAGTTTGCCAAAGTATTTAGTTTATCGAAGGATTAAATAGTGTTGATATTTATATGAAAATAGAAATATTAATATTACAAGGATTCACTATTGAGTATATTAATTAAAAATGCTTCTTCATTAATTAAATAAAATTCTTTTTTTCAATGGATATCACTGGAATATAGATGAACTTCAAATATTATAAATGATTTTTATTATCTTTTTATATTCTATAAAAACAGCTTTTGATTTGTTCTGAAACTCAGAAAGCTTATACTGAAAGTAATCTAACCTAATTTCTGATTTATGTTGAAATTCTTTACTATTTTTATTTATTTTATCAAGTCTATCATTAATTTCAACTCTAGATTCTTCCAAGTTAGCTATTAACCTTTTCGATATTAGTTACGGAGACGCCACGTCTCGTGTGATGGATTTAATGTTTGCATGCGCCATCTCTTGGTCAATTTTGGTCGCAATTTCTTCATTTTAGACTTATTTGATAGGAAATTCATGCTTTCAATTTTAGTTCTAAAAACATCCGCATATAGCGTTATACTTTTTCAAAAAAATCAATAATTTTGACAGCCTACTTGTTACACCCCTCTGTCTTTGTTCTCTGATTGGATACTACCAAATCTTCTAGGCGTGTTTCTAAATGGCAGATTGACAAACGAGCAACACTAACAAAGACAATTCACATTATACACATTTGTAATGATTTTGTTGTAATAATTACATTTATTGCAATTTTTTATGTTCACAAATAATAAAATATAGTTCTCTATCAAATTATAAAGTTTGACTCGGAAAATTTTAAATATTAGAAGAAAAATACATTTGGAGAAATATCCATAACAAAAAATAATTATTGCTACATAACGTAATCAGGAAATTCCTAAGGCGTGTTTCTAAATGAAGATTCAGACACGACAACGAAGCTGTGTCGTCCAGTCAAAGAAGTAAATAATAACATCTATCGTAATTTTTTACATTCATAAATAAGATTTGATGTTACTTTATGGAAATATAAAGTTTGATTTGGAAAATTTTAAATTTTACAAGAGAAATAAGCAAACTGGAAATAAAAAGAGAATTACTCGACCGCTGTTGATCTGAATAACGGCCCAATCATTGGTTGAGTTATAATTCTTTTGTTTTACTGCTACCTATTTTTTACACATTTTTCTTATATTTTTCGACAGTTATTAACATTATTTTTATTTTTTCGTTACATTTAACCAATTTGAATCTAAAATTATTCAATTTTTAGAAGCTGAATTAAAAAAATTCTGTGTATTTTAGATTAATATTTTAACAAAAGAACTGATTGCAAATGACACAGACCAATCACATTGTTCTCAGATTTAAGTAGAGGGCCACTAGCTAAAAGAATCAGTTTAAGTAGAGGGCCAATAGCTAAAATCATCAGTGAAAGGGTTAATTTAACCTTTAATACTTGGATTTTGATTTTGGATTCATCAATTTTTTTAATTCTTTAGAGTTTGCATCCAAAATCAGCCTTTAATTTTTTAGAGTTTGTGTTCACCTGATCATTTATTTTTTTATAATTAGTATCTATTTTATTAAGCTTATCTAATATAATGATGAAAATGTTGGCTGCATCTAAACTGCTGTTTGAGTCCCACACAACATATCTTGATTAGTATTAGTGATAATACTAGGTTAATATAATATACAAAAGAAAACTTTCTTAAGTTTCGAATATTATGCAAACAAATTTGCCTAAGAATAGTTATCTGCGGTTTCTTATGTCACTTGATATTGTCTACAAAATAAATATCATAAAACATATGCACAACAACAAAAATAAATTAACAACTTTATCTCTGTTTACTCTTATCTACCTCTGGGTGGGATTTCTTTGCAGTGAGAAATCTATCCCAAACTACATCATCATGTATTTACAAAAAAATTCTACATGTTATCAAATTATTCCACTGTAATATAATAATATAACATCATCTGAATAACTTATAGGATTACATAAAACATAATTATGCATATTTGCAACTATAATAATAGATACATCAAGCCCCACATTGGATTCCAAATTGTAATTTTACTTATGGATAGAGTGGCTTTGTTATTTTACATGCCCATGAATTAAGACATCAAAATTGTAATAGTAAATAGTGAGATTATATCCCCTCACTAATATTCCAAAGATATTTGGCATCCAATTTGTAATTGTAAGTAAGTGAGATTTTGCTTAATTTAACCATGACTTTATAATCCTAAATTCAAACATCACTATAGGAATTAATGGGTCTTAATAATCAGTTTAAAATGTAATTAATAATCAATGTGACATTTTATTGAATCCAAATTACATTTTATAAATAATTTAATGGGTTTTGCAAAAAAAAAATATTTTTTTTCTTAATGTTGAGTAAAGTGTGTTACAATTAAATTTCAAGTATCTGTTAATATTATTTTAAGCATGTCTGGATAAAATAAAACACATGAATAAATTCTATAATCATGTGACTCAAAACCTTTGATAAGTGGTGTAATCTTATAAAAAATACATGAAATCAGTTTAATTAATAAATAAGTTCATATTATATTTACATTTACAATAAAATGAAATAATATTATAATAACTCTTACTTAGCATTTCTTCTATTTTTGTTCAATATATAGAATCTAAATAACACCAAGGGATGTGATCTGTTGTTTATCTTATGGTGTGAACAAAGACAATCTATATCATATAAATA
Organism: Epiperipatus broadwayi; assembly: GCA_028023455.1. Taxonomy (NCBI): domain Eukaryota; kingdom Metazoa; phylum Onychophora; class Udeonychophora; order Euonychophora; family Peripatidae; genus Epiperipatus; species Epiperipatus broadwayi. Next base: position 1,015,463 of record JAQFVV010006347.1, read on the forward strand.
AATAATATATTTATTTAAGTATTAAATAATTCAATATAATAAAAATATATTTTTTCTGGTGAATGATTAGACTAATTCTTGAATTATATTAAATTCTCCTCAACCTTAAATACATTTGGTTTCTCATAACCATAATTAAAAAAGCTAATAATAACACACGTCTCTTGATTAAGTATCTAAGTATATATATATACAAATCCTTGAAACATCTATATCATAAAAAGGCTTGGATAAATGCATACTTTATTGCTTTTAAGTCATTAACATATATATATATATATATATATATATATATATATATGTTAATGACTTAAAACTCTGCATTATCATTTTTACTACAAGAAAAATAACCACCAAACTCATTCACCTTTGAAACCTATTATGAACAATCAAATAAATCATTATGAGTTTAACACAACTAATAATAATAAAGATCTTATAAATTAGATAGATTTTGTCTCATAATAAAATTATGTGTATTTAAATTAACATATTTATCCCAATAAAGAAATATAAAAATGTATATGCACTATAGGTTTACATTAATTAAATGTTAAATTAAGTACATGTTCTTCATTTTTTATATTTTTGATGGAGAATATTAAAAAAAATAAAACACACACACATATATATATATGTGTGTATGTGTTAATAATAATGTGTTTTGACCTTTCTCTTTATTCCTTTTTTTTTTAAAAGTCCTATATGAATTAAAGTCCAATATTATTTCCAATTCTTGTTTCTCCCAATGATTCCAATGAGAAGACTGATAATAGAAATATTGTCAAAAAGACTTACTTTAGATAACAAAATAATCTCAAAAATATTTAATTTATTATTCAAGTGTTTATTTTTAAAAAAAATAATCATGCTAACTATACCATTCAAATTGACAGTTCTTGTAAATTCCTTCATCAATCATGTTATTGATGTTGCTTTTTCCCAGAGATTTGAATAGGTTGTTGTTTTGTTGCTTCCTCTTCTTTAAATATACATTTTATGTTTGATGACTCTCCAGCCAATAAGTTGATGGACCAAGAGATAAAAAAGGCTTGACAAAAGCGAAAAAATCTTGATCTTTCCACCATGTATTCTTATTGTTTGTGCATGCATTATAAATATTGATTCTTTTTATCTCAAATTAAGCAATATTAGCAAAAAATATAGAACTGGGGTTTTCACTACTCAAAACAAAAGAACAAACAAGCAAAAGATAAGTAATAACAATAATAAGACTCCTCTTCAAATAAGGTCTTTTTTAAAAATCTATTTAGAGCATCTTTATTCTCATAGTAATTTTAAAACACCAAGATTATCATATCATGCATTGTATTGTTATCTGAATAGATTTACACACACATCAACTAATAATGTTTTAGAATCTTCCAGTATCCTAATATTGCATCAAATATTTGTAAAATAAATAACTAAATTTTTAATAAACAATTTTTAAATATAAATTTATGTATAAGACAACAACAAAATTTTTCCCCATCATAAATTGTCTTCACACATATCTTTTATAAATGTAACTAAAATTAAAGTGTTTAACAATAGAAATTCAACTTATAATTTAATTCTTATTTTATTGCAAGAACGTATTGCACTCCAAGTATAAAATGTAAGAAAACATTAAAACCATGAAAATTTAAAAACAAATGTATATATAATTTCAAATGTGAATAAAATTGTAATAATAAATTTCCATAAAAAAATTGTACAACCATAAATAGGAAATATCCCTTCATTCACAATTATAAAAAATGTATTTATATAAATAAGTCAATTATTTTATATAGTGCAATGTTTATAAACTGTAATATTTAAACAGCATTAAACTGTTGCACATGCACTTTGGATTTTAACTATAAAATGAATGAATAACTATAAATATATAAGAAAGTACCTATTATAAATATACAGTGAAATTATGAAGTATTTATTTAGTTTTACAATAAATAACAAATCTTTCTCCCTATCCCTTTTTTTCTTTACCCCTAAACTTACATAGAATAAGGTATGAACTGGACACAAGCCTTACAATATATATTGAAATTTATGGAATTGAAGTATTTTAATTTGTTTGGCATTGTTTAGGTGTAACTTTTTGTCTACTCATAACTATAGCATTTAAAATGTAAATGCTCACCAATAACAAAATTTATTAAAATAATTTAAAGAATGAAAAAAAAAGAACCTTATGTTATGATGTTTAGTGCATCTTATAGTTATGTTTTGGTCTGATATTCAAATCAAAACTGGGTAAATCTTGATTTTTTTTTTCAAATTTTAAATAGACTTAAGCTTTTTTTTTTTTTTACATTGAAAGCTTAACCTGCAATAACTATAATGTGCTTTCATAATATAAATGGTATAACTAGTATCTGGTACAGATCATGAGAAAGGTGTTATTTTATGATATAATTAAAAATCCAAATGAACATTTAAAATGAGTAAAACAAAAGTAATTTTACAACAATTTATTTCAGACTGAAAGATTTACTGCATATTATTTGATGTGCTTTATACAAATTGTTTAACCAAACAAAATTTTCATACTAATTGGATTCAATTGGATTCATTCTTTTAGAAAAATTAGAATCAGTTGTTATAAAAAAAATAAATTTGATTTTTTTATAAGAATTACTTAGAAAAATATAATATTTGTATAAAAAGTAGAAAAATATAACTATAGTCCATAAAAAATGGAGAAATAAAATTATTTACTTTTAAAATACAACTGATATGAAATATCATTAAAGCAAAACAAAAAATATAAATACTTACACTATGTGAGTAAAATCCATACTATTTTTTTAAAAAAAATATAGATACACTTTCAAAGATTCTGAGAGGGACATCTGTTCGATTCATAAAAATTTATAAAATCAAGGTGAATAAAAATTTTGTAGGGTATAACATACTACTTACAATCATTTTAGGTTAACCAATTTAATAAGAAATTTAATAGTGATTCTTAATTTGATATCTAGTTATCCTTAGGTAAAAATACAATTCCAAGCTAAATATTGGTCTAGTGAATAGTGATGCATTTTCTATTAATTATAAAAATATATATTGTAATATTGTATGGCCTTCTTTACTGATAAGAAAGGACCTTATTCACCGACATAGAGCCATGATTATCACAATCTTTTTTAATAAAAATCAAAATGAAATTATTTAAATATTTTAAAAGTGAATATAATACAAATAAAGCTGTTTACTAATGATATTTCTGATAACTATGTAAAATGAAGTATAGAACACCATAAAAATTAATTTGAGAAAATTCAATAATAATGGATAGATAAATATGAAGAGTGTTTGTATATGTTAAAAAGTAAAAAATGAAATTGGAAGTATATGAATATAGAAATAAAAAAACCATACATATGGAAGACAATGAGAAAAAAATACCAGAGAAAAAATTGTATCAAAAATGATTTGCTATTTTTGTATGAAAGTATAAAAGACAATGTTATCTAAAAGAATGAAAAATTAATGTATAGTAGCTATATTTGTTGAAAAGAGTGACATTTATAATACATTATAGGTTTGTATATAAGCATAACTAGCACATATGTTTTTCTTTTATCAAAATGCTGCTAAAACAACATTGAATAAGGTGAAATCATATGATAGAATCTGTGACATTATTACCACTTTCCAAATTATCTATTTTATATTGTATAGATAAACGGATGGATTTGTATTTTAGTAGTCTACTATAAATAAAGACTTCTCTAGAATCTCTCATAGAGGAATGTATCACTGATTAAGCGTATGAAATATGAGAGGATGCATGGTTTTTTTAATCAATTCTGTATCTGTTTGAATGTTAGATGAGGTCTTGAGTAACATAAATGAGATTAATCTAAAAATATGTTACTTTGTTTGTGTCGTACTTGATTTATAAATCCTTAATTTTATGCTAAAATGTTTTCACATATTATTATTAATTATTTGCCACATGAGTCGAAATGTTAACCCTTTTTGGACTGTATTATTCAATTTTACTAACTATTAGTTAGTGATGCCCTTCATAGTTGGATGCAGTGAAAGAGTGGCAAACTCTAGTGTTCAAGGTCTATATTTCGTGAACAAACGTCTGACACTTCAGGTATTTGAATTTCTTATGAATTCATGTGCAATAAAACATTTAATTGGTGGTTTAATGAGAAAATAGTGTAGGCTAGCTAGAAACGTTCAGCTTACTTTTAACCTTACTTCCATTCACAATGTGAGTGTGTGTTTTCTTAATATTATGAATCAAAGTCATTTTTATTCGTCACGTAATGAAAGACGGTTTACATTGGAAACTTCTTAGTAAATAAATAAATAAAAAAAGTATGATTTAGGATAAAAATTTGGGATAAAATATTTATTATAAAAGTACTAACAATAAACAAAATAATCCTGAATAGAGTTCAAAAATAAACCAATTGCACTTGATTAATTATTTATACCTTTTTTTAATGTTGGTAATAATAATAATAAAAAATACTATAGGTATGACTACATTATTTATCTGCAGTCTATTTCAATAATCATTTTTATTTGTATTTACATGTTTAAATAATTAATTTTTCCCAGGTAAATTAATTATATATAGTTTCAGCTCATTTCGTTCTTTTGTAATGAAATTATTTCTTTCCAGGATCCTAAAAGCTTTCATTTTTAAAGTAATATATCTGTGTAATGTTATATATATCGTATCTGTGACATTAATGAAAATCGAATACTTTCTATATTAAATTGTGTAAAATTACTAAACAGTTGCTATTAACTATATTTCTAATGTCACATTTTAGCAAAATGATTTACATAATTTGTGTATATGTGTACATATTCCAACCAATGTTATTTCATCAGATAAACGACATTTTACACAGTTATCTAAATGCTACTTATTTCTATTTTGTATTTACTTATTTGTATTATACAAATTTAAATTATAAATATTTTTTTTTTTAATTTAGCTTACATTTTCTATTCACACTATTTATCTTTGTTTCGTATTTGTAATATTGATTTTAGTATTTTTTATCTCTTTCAGTGTTCATTACATTACCTATATATCTTAAGCTATTAATTTTAGGCTGTTTATTCCTGGATATTTTTTTTTTTTATTATTATTAAATATATTTTTATTTTCAGACAATGGTTAATATGCTTGATGGATTTGATTCTTTTTTAGTTTCTAATTAGATTTCAGTCTCAAATATTTTTACAGATGCTTTTGAATCATTGTGTGTATGTATATATATATATATATATATATCATCAAGTGCAATATACATATATTTAAAAGTAATTGAATCATTGTGTATGTATATATATATATATATATATATCATCAAGTGCAATATACATATATTTAAAAGTAATACCATCAAGTGAAATATATATATATATATTAAAAAACATTAGAAACGTATGATATTTATTTGGAAAAAATGACCACTTATAAATTTATTTACTGGAAATGATACAAAGTCTACTAACACCCATTTACATTTTTTTTAGAAATTATCTGTCACCATCAAAATATATTCTAACCTAGGTCTTCTGCACCCTCACTTCAGAATAGTACATGATATAAAATAAAACGGATTCTAGCTCAGTTAATAATTAATAAATAAAATATTCAGCATTAAAATTAAAATGTTTCACTAGCTCAAATTTAAAATACGAATAAGGTTCAGTTTATAAAAATAAATTAAATAAATATTTAATATTTTCATGAGAGTTGAAGTAAAAATACAGGTGACAAGATAGATTACATTGAGCCAATATCCCACAGGATACTACCCCTCAATGGCATAAGAACACTATCCCCCCTTATTACTATTTCAAATAACAAACTCATAATATTCTTACAACTTTAATAACTTCTATTCACTAAGATTAAGTTAATAATTACATCTTAATCTTCTATTTATAATAATCTAGCTCAATAAAAATATCAAGTTCTAAAGTTTATTCTAAGTTAATAAAAAAATAAGGTAGTAAAATATGAGAAGGGATTTTATGTCATAATCTACTACACTGAAACTAATAATAATAAATAATAATAATAATAATATTATTCATTGTTTAACTACTACTGGATATCTTTTCTTTTATTATAATTTTATTACCATAATAAAATAATAAAATAATTTTATATAATCTTTTATCTTCATGCAATAATATAATAAATACGTGGTAGCATTTTGATAATCTGATAAACAAAATATGTGTGGCAACTGATAGCATATAATTCCATATACTATTGTGATAACTAATTTATGACCAATAAAACAATGTAAAATTATGATTATTTAACTAAATGAATACTAATAAAATGTTTAAAATTCTTAAAATACTTCTCTGTTTATCTTCTTGTGCAAAATTATATTTTTGTTTCAATTGTTATGAATATATCGTGATTTCATGCAGTGAAGTGGAGAAATAAACAATCAAGACACAAAAATTTTGAAAAACAAATTTTAACAAAGTTTATTAACAACAACAAATAAAATAAACAATTTATGTACACTATTTACAATGGATATCCTTATCTTCTACTTTACATTTTATCTACTGAGTTATAAAAAAAAATATATATTTTAGTTATGTCTTTATTTAGACTTAAGACAAAATAAAATGTTACCATTTGGTTTCTCGTTATGGTTAATTTATTACAAATATATTTACTTATTTTATTAGCAAAATATTTCATCCTTAATATTATTAAACTATCTTATTTTTAAAAACATTCATAGGAAAACATTCTATAGAAAAACAAAATTAACTTTATAATGAGTATGGATTTCTCAAAATATTAAAAAAATTTCATCTTTCAAAGTCAAAGATGTTACATAAAATATTCATCCAAAATTCAGTATTAGATTTAGTGTTTTATCACACGATGTTTACTAATCATAATATATTCTTATTTAGCCTTACTTTAGTATGATGTACATGTAATAATCAATATATTCCTGTTATTCAATAAACAAAAAATATACTATGCATATTCCCTACATTTATTGTATATTATTGTATTTTAAAAATATGCAATACTTATTTTTCTCTCAAAATAGCAATCAAGCATTCAAAAATAATTAACATTTTAAAGAAAATGTCTTTGTTTAGATACTCTATTTTAAAAATTTATATTTCATTTCCGAAATAAATTCAAAAATATATTTTATGATTCTTTTCTTTCCCTTAGGATTCATTGGACCTTCAATTTTAAGTTATAAAATTATGTTCCTTATGAGCAAATAAACCAATCTTATACAAAACGATAGCATAACCTAAGTTCTAAATTATTTATCATTTCTTTTCAAAATATCTTACTGAAACGATGCAGTTACATGAAATAAAGATAGCGAAACAGATGTATAGGATTTAAGGAAGAAAGCTAGAGTATCACTCATAACATATCTCAAAACATGGCACAGTGCATTACAAGAAAGAGGTATGACCTTTACCTGTCTAATAACCTCTAATACATGAACAATGTTAAAGCTATTTCTTCAGCTTTATTAGAACATCAAATATTTAAAGAAATATAAAACACTGTCCAAATAAAATGTGTACCAGTCATAGGGCTTTGTTAACTATGCTGATATTCACACAAAGACTAAATATTATTTCTATTCCTTATCATATCCTATTTCTTAAAAACATCATCTTGGTTTCCTGTTCACTAAGTACTTCCAAGCCACTATCTCAACATTATTTCTCAAGATTTTCCACATCTTACATCGATAAATAACTATCTGCATTTACAAAACAATAAATAAAATTCATTGATAATTAAATAATTTCACTGTTCCCCAAGAAAAGTCTGTCCACTTCATCATTCTGTATGCTTAATCATATATAATCTAATCAGACAATATTTGAATATCCTAACATGAAAATTTTAAAAGAATCACATAATTATTTGTTATTATGTTGGATTATATCACTAATATTTTAAAAAAAATCATTGTATGCATATTTTCAAATCAATCCTATCTCATAATGTTTTTTAAAATGTTGTATGAAAATGCGTTACATATAATTAAAACTTTTACACTTCATTCTTACTATCCATAGATGATCTAAAGAAAACAAAAATATACATTATAAATTATTAATAGTCATTATTATTACCAAAATAACCTTTATCTGGTCATCATATTCAGTAGGCTTCTTCATCCATTAGATACCGATCATTGCAAACATAAAGAAATATACATTCATACACTTTATTTTAAAATGTTCTTATAAAAAATTATTAAATTATGATAATATAAAATTCTAATATTAATAAATTAATGTTTTATGTTTTCCTAATCTTATAAAAAAATTTAAATTTAAACTAGGTTAATAAAATAAAAGGAATCAAAACTATAATTACATATTTTCTTGACAATAGTTTCTGATAAGTCCAAAATGTTTATTACTTTCTCCAGAGTTTTAAAATGTTCTCCTCCAAGCATGTTAAAGTTTAAAAATAAAAATAATTATTAATCCATTTAGTAAAATTTATAGAAAATAATCCTTGGTTTTAGTATTTAGGATGATAATTATTAAATCATAATATTAATTAATCCTGTGAAATTTCTTCAATATTCTCTGCCAATATTCTCTGCGGTGTATCCGATGCATCACTCCATCTAGCTTAACTTTAAAATATTCGGTAAACTTTTTTTACAATATTTCCATGGATCCATTTTTTATTCAACTATGTGTTCACTTTTTTTTTATATAAGTTTCCTTCTTAATACATTTAAACTTTTGTTTGATATTTTTTTATATATCACTTTTTTAAAAAAAAAAAAACTTCAAGTACTTTTAAACAAATGTTTTCTAAATATATTTTAAACAATTCTAAGACTGGAGGTTTTAATATCAAAAACGCTTCAGTAACATATTCTCCTGGGTTCTTTCTTTAACTCTTGAAAATATTTTTTTAAAAATGTTACCTTCAGAAAGGATATAACATTTTACTCCTTTTGATATAATATTTTATAAAACGATTCATAAGATATAATTATCTTATTACTATTTTAAAAAATAAATCTTGGATAAACTTACCTAAATAATAATGCATCTCCAATTTTTCCTTTTAAACAGAAAATAACTTTGCACTGTATCAGTATAATGTCCGTACTATGATTTTTATGCACTAGAATAGTTCTCCAGTGAAGCATTAATAAAGCTGTATCAAAATATTCCAAAAACATTTTTATATTATTAGAATTTATATCCATTTTATTCCACAGTATATCCATCTTTTCATTGTGAAGTTTAGGTCAAATTTCAGATAAAATAATCCTGGCAAGTAACTTTTAAAAATTAGAAAATCATTTTCAAGAAGTTCCCAAATATATTTTATTTTAAACTCTCTTTTGCAAAATACTTTTTAAATATTATCAATTAGTTTCTGTAAATAAAACTATAAGAAAGTATTAAAAATTGACTAAATAAAAAGTTAAAAAATACTATCTCTTTGATAGCTGTTAATATACCTTTCTCTGGTTTTAATACATTATTAATCTCCCTTGATACCCCCCATGCAATTCATATTTATAGTCTGTAAGAATACCTCATTTGATTGGTTGATTCTCACTTTTAGCTTGAGAACAAATTTACATATTTTTAGTTTTTTTACAGAATTGAATCTTTAAAATAAAAATTTATGACGTAATAACTCAAAAATATTATTTAAAATACTACTTTTAAATCAATTATTACTTTATCAAAATTATTTAAACATTTAAAATAACCTTTAAAATAATTTTAATAACCTATTCCATCTTTAATATTCAATTTATCTATTTTTATTTAATAAAATATTTAATTTTTTTATTAACTGTATTCGTTTTTATTACATTATTTAAAACATGTTATAGATAGTTAACTTAGTATTTATTATTATTTGCTTTTATGATAGGCAATAATTCCATCCAATTCTATAATGCAATCTTTTAAAATATTTTAAACTTTGTTATTAATTCAAACAAGCAGTGTGTGTGAAAGTATGCATTATACAAGTCACATGATCAATAACTTTGACAGACGATTTTTTAATCTATTTCTCTGCCCAGATTTATAAAATTGATACACTTTATTATATTTAATAGTATAATTATAAAAATTTGGAAAAATAATTTAAAATATAGAATTAAATACAATTCTCACCATCATAAAGTTTATTTTTAAAAATATACGATATTAATTTTGATTATTAAACATAGTTTATAAATTTAAATACTGTATAACATTTATTTATCTATAAGTTTAAGACTTTTAAAATTGAGCTTATTAAACATACTTTTAAATATTTATAGCTGAGTTATTTATTATGGCCAGCTTTTACAACCATATGCAACAATATTTTAAGCTTTACTTAACTACCTTTAAATGATTCGTTATAATTTTATATACTACATATTTTCTTTAGCTTCAAATTGTACTTTATATTATAATTGACAAACTATAATTAACATATTAAAATAACATATTCTAAAATTTAAAATTTTTAGTAATTGACTGAGATGGACTATTACTGATCTATAGAAAAGGGCACAATATAAACATTTTTTATTTTGAAAAATGACCATCTATAACTTTATTTAATGGAAGTGAAACACACATTTACATTTTTTGTGAGAAATGATCTTCCAATAAGTAAACTTTTAACAATTTAAATTTATTACAAGTGGTAACCTAACCAAAAAAAATATACCTATATTTAACTGTGTGATTCTGTCCATTTACAAAATGTTTTTTTTTCATGTGTCAAAGCATTGGCTGGGAAGCGAACCCTGGACAACTGCTTGTAAGGCAACTGTGCTGACCACTCCGCCACCAACACTTGATTATAAAATGTTTTTTTAACATTACTTATATCTCAAACTACATTTCATTATGAATGGCTACTCTCTTTCAAACAATTCCGAACAAAACATCTTTATTGTTTGGCTTGTTTTGTCATAAAATTAGCAGCAAAACCAAATTTTGACTAACAATTTTCTCCTCATTGCAATATTAACTAATATACACTTACAAAATTCATTTTTAGAAGATTGTAAATGCATTTTTCTTAACTACTCCATATGATTCATAAACTTTCCCATTTATATTTCTGAAAATGCTATATAAAAACTCTGAAAAATGAATAATGTATGTAAATAAGTATTTTTTTAGAAAAAATAAAGTGAAAAAATGCAACCATTCAATTTTTTTCCAAATACAACCTAATTTTTAATTCATATATACTTTTTTGTGTATATTCTTCATTTTAAATTTTGCTTATTTTACTGAATTTATAACAGATATTTTATCTAAATCACTAATGTGTTGAACATTTTTATATGATCATTATGAAGACATTTTACACTATACATTATTTAATATTAAAAAAAATAATATTTATTTTTTATATTAAAAATAATACACATACTTTTTTCTTTTTTATTTTACCAAACTATATTTTAAAAATTAAAACATTTATCTTTAAACTTTTATTTATATTTTTTTATAATTTTCAATTAGTAAAATAATTACCCTTAATTATAAAAAATAAACCTATTAAAATAATCTACTAATTATTTTACTTCCAGTTATTTTGTTTGAAACAAGCATTTCTTTTTCTATAGAAATAGCTGTTTTAATCAACCTTTTTCAATAAGTTTAAATATTTTTAACCATTCCAATGTCATAATTAAAATGTTTAATTTTCATAGAATACTACAAGTTTTAAAATTCTGAATCTTTTACATGTTACTTCAATCTAATTCCAATTTTGTTTTTTGTGGTCCCAATATAATTTGCATTTTAATTATTATTCTACAATTTATGCATGTATTATATTTTATAAATTCCCTTTATAATATCAACATTATTTAATTTGTTATTTTTCTTTATTTACATTATTTATTTATTTTTTCTTTATACAATGGAATAAAATTCATTATTGATTATATTTTATTAATATATTGATAATATAAACTATATTAAATATTTTTATTTACTTTGAAAAAACCTCATACTTTCATTTTAACCTGAACTTTATTCTTATATTGATTTTTATTTAACAATATGCCTTTTAATTTATTTATATTTTTATCTTCTAATTATTATTTTACTACTCCCTTTAATGTATCCTGACTTATCTTTTTAATATTAAATTTGGTTGTAATAATATTTTATCAGACTATACTCTGCTACTAAAAAATATTTCTTGATAATGGTTTTAATTACAGCATTAGAAATAGGCTTATACATATAAAAAGAAAAAAAATTGATACATCAAATTATTAAGACAATTTTGCCACATATAAAAGGAGTAACTGATAAAATTGGTAATATTTTAAAGAATAATAATATTCACATAGTTTATACTACTTTTTAAAAAAATAATGAAATATTTTTACTTCCTAAAGACAAAATTTTTTTGGAGTGTCATGGCGTATATGAAATTCCATGTAGGATCTGTTCACATACATATATTGGTCAGACTAATCATAGAATAAATATTAGAAAGGAAGAACACATTTTAGCAGTTAGAAAAAAATCCAATTCATCAGGTATTTATTCTCATATAAAATTAACTAATAATAACAATTTTGATAAAACAAATATTCTAGAAAAAATTGAACAATATGACCACAGATTTCTAAGAGAAGCTATAGAGATTTTTAAAAGGCCCAAAAGCATAAATGAAAGATGTGAATTAAAGAAGATTAACAACATTTGGAAGAAGCTATTGGAAGACAAGATAAAATTTATAACTTCTCAATCAATAAAATTTAAGTATGAGGAGAAACAAAAAGATAAAAACGATTTTAAATCTCATACATATTCCTATGATTTGAGAAAGAAAATGCTTTGAAAAAGGTACTTGTTATTGTACTGAAACATCAGCTATTTAGCTATTTTACCACATGTAATATCCCGAAAATAATAATATGAAATCATCATTTATCCATAGAAATATTAGAATTAACATATATATATATATATATATATATATATATATATATATATATATATGTGTGTGTGTGTGTGTGTGTAATTATATAATTGAATATTTATAAATACAGTAATCAGATGTATTTTTAAAATTTTTTCCACTTGGTAGCACTTTTGAATATCTTTGTAGTCTTTGTCAACTAACTCTTTGAAAAGCTAACCTTACCACAATTGTGATCTAAACATTTGCTACCTGCCTGTAATTTGTATTTGTATGTTAGCATAGCTTCTTTTATTTATTTTTTTGTTGTTATTTTTTTTCAATTTGCAATATTTTAACACTGTTGTAATTGAAGTTAAAACTAGAAATGCATAAATTATTATGGTCATGAACATAATAATTCATGTATTTATTGTTTTAACTTCAATTACAATAACATGAAAATATTGCAAATTAAAAAAAAATAACAAAAAAATAAATAAAATAAGCTATGCTAGTATACAAATACAAACATGACTTAATTAATAGGCAGGCAGCAAACATTAAGATTATGGAATTGTGGGAAGATTAGCCTTTCAAAGAGTTAGTTGACAAAGACTACAAAGAAAAACAAAAGTGCTATTAAGTGGATAAATTTTTTTAAATATATCTGATTACGTATTTATAAATATTCGATTATATAATTATGTATATTACATTGAAGAAGTACAGGCATGGAATTGTAATATATATATATATATATATATATATGTGTGTGTGTGTGTGTGTGATAACTTGGAATGTGTATATATTTGATATGGATTAAACATGCCAGCATTCTTGGATGACGTGGAATGGCAAATGAAAACTGAACTTTGAATAATTATTACCAAATGCAAATGTTACAGCAGTACACCATAGCAAAAATAATACCAAAGTACTTAAAAACAATTATTTTTTGCTTTTTAGTGCTCAGTAAATAAAAGCATTTATTATAAATATATATATTAAATTTTTTAATATTCAGATATTTTTTTAATTATTCATATTCAAATTTAAAAGTTGACTTTTTAGTGCACATTAAATAAAAATATCATTTATAAAATAATTTTTTATATATATTATCTTTATACTTTTTAGTATTAAGATCTTTTTCATAATTATTCCACTTTTAAAATGAAGAACACAAACAATAATAAAGACTGTATAATATTTTAAAGAACATTTATGAGCACTAAAAATTGATTCAAATGTTATTTTGCTTATAAAAGAAGTGTTTTTACAAAAGAAACTTTTACAATCAAGAGAAATTAAAATTTCAACTATTTTTTAAAATAAAAAAACTTGGTGCTGATATAGAATGCACTCGGTGGCCATTTTGAATTTGGAAACACCCAAAAACACTGCTGGCAAATGCAAGTGATAAATGTCATTGTCTAGAAACACTCATTTTTTAAAAAAATAAAATGCCTGAGGCACTATAATTAAAAAAGATGTTGGGAAGGGACTACACTTAAAAAATTTGTGGGAAACTGTCACATTAAATAGCCTAAGGTGATACTATCAAAAAAAGTGCGGGAAAAGAAAAAGAGGTGAAAATTAAAAAATACTTTAAAATAAACCAAAAACGCTAATTTGTATATATAGTCATAATCAAACATTGCAAAAAAAGTGCGGGAAAAGAAAAAGAGGTGAAAATTAAAAAATACTTTAAAATAAACCAAAAACGCTAATTTATATATATAGTCACAATCAAACATTGCAATATTTACAAAAACCCGTTAAAATATAGCGATCACTAGAAAAATAATAAATGCTATTTTAAAAATATCAGCCCAGTCTATCAATGCTATATACTAAATCAGTATTATAATTTTAAAAAACAATATTTAGTCATAATTAAACATTGCAATAGTAAAACTGTCATATTAAATAGCCTAAGGTGATACTATCAAAAAAAAGTGAGGGAAAAAAAAGGTGAAAATTAAAAAATACTTGAAAATAAACCAAAAATGCTAATTTATATATATAGTCATAATCAAACATTGCAAAAAAAGTGTGGGAAAAGAAAAAGAGGTGAAAATTAAAAAATACTTTAAAATAAACCAAAAACGCTAATTTATATATATAGTCATAATCAAACATTGCAATATTTAAAAAAACCCGTTAAAATATAGCGATCACTAGAAAAATAATAAATGCTATTTTAAAAATATCAGTCCAGTCTATCAACGCTATATACTAAATCAGTATTATAATTTAAAAAAACGATATTTAAAAACTATAATGCTATAAATCAAACATTGAGTTGTAATGTCACATTGAATAGCCAAAGGTTATACTATGGAAAAAAAGTGCGGGGAAAAGAAAAAGAGGTGAAATTAAAAAATACTTTAAAGTAAACCAAAAACACTAATTTATATATATATAGTCATAATCAAACATTGCAATAGTAAATCTTAAACGATTAAACCTATGTTAAGGCATTTTTTTAAAAAAAAATTGTAAATGATATTTACAAAAACCCATTAAAATATAGCGAGCATTAGAAAAATAATAAATGCTATTTTAAAAATATCAGTCCAGTCTATCAATGCTATATACTAAATCAGTATTATAATTTTAAAAAACAATATTTAAGAAGTACTTTAAAATAAACCAAAAATGCTAATATATATAGTGATGATAATCAAATTAACATGTGTTAAGGCATTTTTTAAAAAAAGGCATAAAACCTAAATATATATACATAGTGATAATTAGAAAAAATGATAAATGCTTCTATCAAAAGATTACTCCGGTCTTTCAACAGTATATAATAAATCTCAAAAACCAGTATTATAATTTAAAAAATGATATTTAAAAAGTATATTGCTAAATGTGAAATGGCCGGAACATCACTTTCAACACTATTTCGTGGAGCATTTTTAAAAATATAATATTTTACATTTGGCTTTGGGATTATCCCTCCAACTAAGAGTGGTAATAATAAATCACAAATCTGAATAATAGACATATTAATGCATATTACAGTTAGCATTTATTTAAGTCATTTTTTACTAATATTTTAAGAATTTAAAAAAAATTACCAACTTTCTAAAAAGGATGGATGGTCGTTCACTCAGGCTAAATTTGGTTCTTCCTAGATCTCTTCATTACTGCAACACCACAAGCCATCAACAAATTATACTTTTAAGATTTAGATTTATTATTTTAAAGAAGACACCAGTAAAATTAATTTATTCAGGAAATATCGCAGCTTGATATGGTCTCTTTCAAATTTATTTTTAAAACTGTCTACTTGGGTCTCACACAAATTAAAACAGGTATGTATGACATAAGATAATTTCCAAGAATTATAGTTTGGGATGGGCCTTTGTCTTACTAAGATAAAAGAAAGTGTTAAGTTAAACTTTCAAATTTAAAAAAAAAACAACTGTAAAACAGCTAATGGACTTTTATGCTTCAAGCCCTACATCGTTACGTACATAATCTTATAATAATGTATTTTGATGTATAATATGTGTGCACATCTAATATATAAATATATTTATTTATATATTAGATGTGCACACATACACGTAAACATACATTATCATATATAATAACACAGCAAAAGTACATCCACTTTTTCTTTTAAAATATATATGTTCTACAATAATATCAACAAATTAAAAATCCTTCTCCTTTTTTCTTTTCAAAAACTTTATTTTTTTTATCTCAATACTGAACATATATATACAATTATATAATACAAAACTCCAATGTTTCAACTTTTTTATCTCGTGCAGTCATTTTCAAGGATCTGCAACAATATTAAATACATATCAACAAATAAACTTCAATTACATAAAAACTTTCTCTTACATTAACATAAACAGTAACAAACATATTAAACATATAGAAATATATTTTACTTACATCTTTCTTCCACTTCTATATTTTATTACTATTTCTTTTACATTGTTTAATTACAAATATATCTTAAAATCATCCAAGAAACTTTCTATACAAATTTAAATACCAACTCTAATTTCCAAAAACCTCCCTCTTTCTTTAAATTTTATCTAAAACCCATCTTAAAACTACATTCCTATACTATATATTTAAATGAACGTAAAACAAATATAAACATTTCCCCACCCCTCTCTCTCTTTTATACAAAAAAACTTCTAACAATTTACCTAAACCCATTAAGCATTTATTTTAATTATACATTAATTTATATTCCTTATCAATCCATTAATTCTATTTAGAGTAGGATTATATTTTTTATATAAAAAATTTGGTACTTGTGTATAATTCAACCGATGACATATTACCCTGAAGGCATATCACTCTAATCTTGTGATTTTTAAGATAACGTCTCCAAGTGATCTGCGGACACATGTAATCACTAAAATGTGTCCGCAGATCACGTGAACACGGTACGTTAAAAATTGCAAGATTAGAGTGATATGCCTTCAGGATAATACGTCATCGGTTGAATTATCCAGGTCACATGCTAAAAAATATTCAAAAATGAAAAATATCTGACGCAGGTCCGGCAAATACTAAAAAAAAAAAAATGTACATGCATGCGTCAAAATATTATTCTCAATTTTAAAATACAGCAGCGTGTAGCACTGGAATTGGCGGGGGGGCCTCCGGATGTTTTTGTCGGGCCACAGGCCCGGCGTACACGTATATCAGACATTGTATTACTCTCATAGCTGTATGATATAATTCAGAAATTAAAAATAAAATTAAAATGTAATTCAATGTAAGTTTGAGAATTGTAGAAATATTAACAAATATTTTTGATAAATAAGTTTGAGAATTGTAAAAATATTAACAAAAACTTTTTGTAAATTTTAAATAAACACCTAAATAAAAAAGACACGATCTAATGCAAATCTGGTATTAATGGTGCCGCACTTTTACATGCATTTGGTAATTTTAAAAACATACTGCATATTGCAAAATTGATTTAAAAAATTATTTCAAATTATTTACACATTAAAAACGTAATGTAGAAATATTAACAAAAAGTTTTTATAAATTTAAAATAAACAAATAAAACACTTTACCCGAATTAATGCGAATTTGGCATTAATGGCGTCCATGTTATCACATATGCATTTGGTAATGTATATTCCCAAATTTGTTTTAAAAAATTATTGAAAATTATTTACACATTAAATGTAATTCAATGTAAGTTTGAGAATTGTAGAAATATTAACAAATATTTTTTGTAAATAAGTTTGAGAATTGTAGAAATATTAACAAAAACTTTTTGTAAATTTTAAATAAACACCTAAATAAAAAAGACGTGATCTAATGCAAATCTGGTATTAATGGCATCCAGAAAACACTGCACTTTTATATGCATTTGGTAATTTTTAAAATGTACTGCATATTGCACAAAATTGATTTAAAAAATTATTTCAAATTATTTACACATTAAAAACGTAATGTAGAAATATTAACAAAAAGTTTTTGTAAATTTAAAATAAATAAAACACTTTACCTGAATTAATGCGAATCTGGCATTAATGGCGTCCTTGTTATCACATTTGGTAATGTATATTCCAAATTTGTTTTAAAAAATTATTGAAAATTATTTACACATTAAACGTAAGTTTCAGAATTGTAGAAATATTAACTAAAAATTTTTGTAAATTTAAAAATAAACAGATAAATAAAAAACACGGAGAATAAATTATTTACACATTAAACGTAAGTTTCAGAATTGTAGAAATATTAACTAAAAATTTTTGTAAATTTAAAATAAACAGATAAATAAAAAACACTTTACCGGAGAATAATTCAATGTAAGTTTGATAATTGTAGAAATATTAACAAAAAATTTTTGTAAATTTAAAATAAACAGATAAATAAAACACTTTACCCGAATTAACAGCTCAAAAAAGTAACTGTGATGCCATGGATAGCAAAATCGCAATAGACAGAAAAAATCAAAAAATTTCCTAAACCTCTCTATGAATTTTAAATCTCGCGGGTGAAAAAAAAAATTGACTCTCTGATGGATTAATCACGCCAGTCACTTGGTTACCATGATAACATTGTCATGCAACAAACGTCGATGTCTACTGGAAGGGAATTTGGTAAGTCAAAAACGTCATCGGTTGAATTATACACAAGTACCAAAAATTCTTTAACCATCCTTCCCTGTAATTTTTAATCCTTTCTAACATTTTAATACTAAATTCTTTATGACCTTAAACCTTTACAATGAATGTAAATATTTGAATTTTTGTCATATAAATGTTGTCTAAGTCTAGTTTTTAATGTATTCTTAGTTGTACCAATATATGTTAAGTAGTTGGGATTCAGATATTGAATATGAACATAAAATTAATATTAT
The DNA here is from genome assembly GCA_028023455.1 of Epiperipatus broadwayi. Taxonomy (NCBI): domain Eukaryota; kingdom Metazoa; phylum Onychophora; class Udeonychophora; order Euonychophora; family Peripatidae; genus Epiperipatus; species Epiperipatus broadwayi. The sequence continues at coordinate 1,034,773 of JAQFVV010006347.1, forward strand.
TAATAATAGGATAAACAGAGCAATTAATTTATGTTCTGAAGAAAAATTGTTTATAAAAGAAATTAGTAATATAAAAGAAAAAGGTATAAAAAATTATCCAGTTAAAATTATTGATAAATTATGTAATAAAAAAAATATTAAAAAAATAATAAAGAAGAGAAACAATGGGAAAGATGTAAATAATTTTATATATAATAGTTACAATGTCCCTAGAGATACTTTTATGAAGATTAAAAAATTATAAAAAGTATAAATAATAAATACAAAGGGGAAAGTAGGTTAATTATTAAACCAGTATATAAAAAGAAATTGAATTTAGGAAATTTAATTAATGATACAAAAAATATAGAAACTGACAAAATGAATGGAATTTATTTAATTGAATGTTTAAATTGTAAGAGGGAGGGGGGTAAGGTTTCATATATTGGTACAACTAAAAATACATTAAAAACTAGACTTAGACAACATTTATATGACAAAAATTCAAATATTTACATTCATTGTAAAGGTTTAGGTAATAAAGAATTTAGTATTAAAATGTTAGAAAGGGTTAAAAATTACAGGGAAAGGATGGTTAAAGAATTTTTTTTATATAAAAAAATATAATCCTACTCTAAATAGAATTAATGAAGTAGATAAGCAATATAAATTAATGTATAATTAAAATAAATGCTTAATGGGTTTAGGTAAATTGTTAGAAGTTTTTTGTATAAAAAAGAGAGAGAGGGGGGGGATGTTTATATTTGTTTTATATTCATTTAAATATATAGTTTAGGAATGTAGTTTTAAGATGGGTTTTAGATAAAATTTAAAAAAAGGGGGAGGTTTTTGGAAATTAGAGTTGGTATTTAAATTTGTATAGAAAGTTTCTTGGATGATTTTAAGATATATTTGTAATTAAACAATGTAAAAGAAAGAGTAATAAAATATAGCAGTGGAAGAAAGATGTAAGTAAAATATATTTCTATATGTTTAATATGTTTGTTACTGTTTATGTTAATGTAAGAGAAAGTTTTTATGTAATTGAAGTTTATTTGTTGATATGTATTTAATATTGTTGCAGATCCTTGAAAATGACTTTATGAGATAAAACAGTTGAAACGTTGGAGTTTTGTATTATATAAATGTATATATATGTTCAGTATTGAGATAAAAAAATAAAGTTTTTGAAAAGAAAAAAGGAGAAGGATTTTAAATTTATTGATAAACATACGTTATTATACATCAAAATACATTATTATAGGATTATACACATGGCCTGGGGTGGGTTTGAATTTGACAAACCAGCCTACTATGATACATAGAAGGTGAAACGGAATGATAGGCAGAAATAGCAACAATAAGTGAATATTCAAATATAATTAAAGAATATATTTTATTAGGCATTCATAATACTGGATGGGGTGGGTGGCAGCTGACATGATAGACTACGTGGTCTGACTACATCAAAATACATGCACTAGAAAGTAAAAAAAGAATACACCCATAAATAAATTAAAATTTGTTGAGTATTTCAAATTTAAAAAGTAATGACTTCTAAATAAAAAAAACTAACCTTTTCACCATCAGCAGGTATTTTTAGCATCTTTTAGAAATGCAATAAGCAGATCCCGACCATTAAGATGCTTTTTATTTGCGTCTTTAAAGTGTTAAAACTAAAATCTTAAAAGTAATACATGTATCGACACACACACACACACATATATATATATCAGTACAATTTGTGATGTATAATATGTTACAGTGCAATTATATTTTTAAATTATTCATTTATTTTTTTATTTTTTATAATAAATTACCAAATAATTTTATTTGCATCTTTAAAGTGCTAAAACTAAAATCTTAAAAGTAATACATGTATCGGCATATATATATAACAAGTGATAGCAGGTTACGTGATTAACTTGTTTTTGTTTTTCATATATATATATATATATATATATGAGTACAAGTTGTGATGTATAATATGTTACAGTGCGATTATATTTTTAAGTCATTAATTTATTTTTATATTTTTTATAATAAATTACCAAATAATTTTATTTGCATCTTTAAAGTGTTAAAACTAAAATCTTAAAAGTAATACATGTATCGACACACACACACACATATATATATATATATATATGAGTACAAGTTGTGATGTATAATATGTTACAGTGCGATTATATTTTTAAATCATTAATTTATTATAAATTTTTTTATAATAAATTTTAACCCTCTTTTGCATTTGATGACTAGTTAGGCTTGAGGCATAAAAGTCCATTAACTGGTTTACAGTTATTGTTTTTTTAAATTTGAAAGTTTAACTTAACACTTTCTTTTATCTTAGTAAGACAAAGGCCCATCCTGAACTATAATTCTTGGAAATTATCTTATGTCATACATACCTGTTTTAATTTGTGTGAGACCCAAGTAGACAGTTTTAAAAATAAATTTGAAAGAGACCATATCAAACTGCGATATTTCCTGAATAATTTAATTTTACTGGTGTCTTCTTTAAAATAATAAACCTAAATCTTAAAAGTATAATTTGTTCATGGCTTGTGGTGTTGCAGTAATGAAGAGATCTAGGAAGAACCAAATTTAGCCTGAGCAGACGACCATCCATCCTTTTTAGAAAGTTGGTAATTTTTTTAAATTCTTAAAATATTAGTAAAAAATGATTTAAATAAATTCTAACTGTAATATGCATTAATATGTCTATTATTCAGATTTGTGATTTATTATTACAACTCTTAGTTGGAGGGATAATCCCAAAGCCAAATGTAAAATATATTTTTAAAAATGCTGCACGAAATAGTGTTGAAAGTGATGTTCCCGCCATTTCACATTTAGCAATATACTTTTTAAATATCATTTTTTAAATTATAATACTGGTTTTTGAGATTTAGTATATACTGTTGAAAGACCAGAGTAATCTTTTGATAGAAGCATTTATCATTTTTTCTAATTATCACTATGTATATATATTTAGGTTTTATGCCTTTTTTTAAAAAATGCCTTAACACACGTTAATTTGATTATCATCATTATATATATTAGTGTTTTTGGTTTATTTTAAAGTACTTTTTAAATATTATTTTTTAAAATTATAATACTGATTTAGTATATAGCATTGATAGACTAGACTGATATTTTTAAAATAGCATTTATTATTTTTTTAATGCTCGCTATATTTTAACGGGTTTTTGTAAATATCATTAACGATTTTTTTTTTAAAAATGACTTAACATAGGTTTAATCATATAAGATTTACTATTGCAATGTTTGATTATGATTAAATATTGTTTTTTAAAATTATAATACTGATTTAGTATATAGCATTGATAGACCGGACTGATATTTTTAAAATAGCATTTATTATTTTTCTAGTGATCGCTATATTTTAACGGGTTTTTGTAAATATTGCAATGTTTGATTATGACTATATATATAAATTAGTGTTTTTGGTTTATTTTAAAGTATTTTTTAATTTTCACCTCTTTTTTTTTCCTGCACTTTTTTTTTGCAATGTTTGATTATGACTATATATATAAATTAGCGTTTTTGGTTTATTTTCAAGTATTTTTTAATTTTCACCTCTTTTTCTTTTCCCACACTTTTATTTGATAGAATCACCTTAGGCCAGGGGTGGGCAATTGTTTTGGCTCGAGGGCCGCATAGGTTGGTGGAGGGCCACATAGGGGGCCACTTTGTGGAAGCAAAGGTTAATGGAGGGCCACATTTTTTTTTCATGACACAATAAACACACTGCTTTATTCCCTGTATTACCAAAGAAATATTTGCTTGTCCATTCTTCATTAAACACATAACATTCATTACCAATTTTACATTTTTTTGGAGCATTCATGGTTTCACAAAAGTTGGAAATATATATATTTGCTAATGCAAAGACAAAATTGAAATTAATCAGATCAACTGGAAAATCACTGCACATTGTATCTACACTGCGCATGTATATTGATGTGGCCATTCTAGTGGAAAATATGAGATGAATATTCAGTCATGCAACAGGAAGGAAATCTCAGTCCAAGGTGGATTTTTATGATTGTCTTGGTGGGCCGCATAAAAAGTCTTAGTGGGCTGCATGTGGCCCTCGGGATGCTATTTGCCCACCCCTGCCTTAGGCTATTTAATGTGACGGTTTTACTATTGCAATGTTTGATTATGACTAAATATTGTTTTTTAAAATTATAATACTGATTTAGTATATAGCGTTGATAGACCGGACTGATATTTTTAAAATAGCATTTATTATTTTTCTAGTGATCGCTATATTTTAACCCTTTGAACGATGATTATATAATTGGCCGAATGAGTTAAAAATCAAAACTTGTAATTGGCCAACTCACAACTTTAACAAAATCTATTGTTAAAATAGATCACTTTTAATAATATAAATACGTTAGTTTCATTTGTAAAAAGTATATTACTGAATTGGCAGATTACGAAAGCAAACGAAAATCTTTTCAAAAATAAAATTTGATTTATAATTTAAAAAATATTCAATTGCGGTGAAATAAAAGTAACCGCTATTCAACCAACCAAAAAAGATTGCGTCAGCAATCTTTTTTTTTTCACTTTAACGTTACGATCAATATGTAGCAATAAATAAATAATTCTTGGTAATATCTTAACTATTTTTCTAAAATAATTTGATTTTTAGTATTATTTTATCAATAATAATTTGTAATTCAATTCAAATATTGTTTAAAATGTTGTAAATATTTGTTTATCATTTTCGTAATAAAAATCAAAACGAACGTAACTTTTTACTTTTTGGCAGCCATTTCCCTTTCTGACAGAAGTGGGACAGCCAATAAGATTCAAGAAAAGTTGGTGAGGAGGTGGTGCTTTGGTTTTGTTTGACATATATGGTCATTTTTATTGATTTTTTACTTGTAAATTTATTCTGAAGAGGGCACCATCTTACTGAACTTTTGATTTTCTTTCTAATGACGTATCATATGTATATGTGGGATAAAAAGTAGCCGATTTAGAGTGATGTCAAATCTTCTCATTTTTAGACGAGTCATGCATTATAAGAGTTAACGGGTTTTTGTAAATATTGCAATGTTTGATTATGACTATATATATATAAATTAGTGTTTTTGGTTTATTTTAAAGTATTTTTTAATTTTCACCTCTTTTTCTTTTCCCGCACTTTTTTTGCAATGTTTGATTATGACTATATATATATAAATTAGCATTTTTGGTTTATTTTAAAGTATTTTTTAATTTTCACCTCTTTTTCATTTCCCGCACTTTTTTTTGATAGTATCACCTTAGGCTATTTAATGTGATGGTTTCCCGCAAATTTTTTAAGTGTAGTCCCTTCCCAACACTTTTTTTAATTATAGTGTCTCAGGCGTTTTATTTTTTTAAAAAATGAGTGTTTCTAGTCGATGACATTTATCACTTGCATGTGCCAGCAGTGTTTTTGGGTGTTTCCAAATTCAAAATGGCCACCGAGTGCATACTATATCAGCACCAAAAACTTTTTATAATGAAGAAAAATAAATATTTATTTTTTTCTACTTTATCATAAACATATTTTAGTGTAACCTTCTTTTAAAAAAAAGTATCATCCTCTAGTGCACATTATTGAAAACTGATTGACCCAATATTAATATAAGTGGAAAATCATAAAATATTTCACTGTCATATTACATTGTCATCAATTGCCAGCATTTACAAAATTTGAAGGAAAACAAATGATTTAATAAAAGTATGTTAAAAATTAATAAAATTTAACCAAAACAAATAAACAAAGAAATAAAGTTTAAATCATTTAATAACTATCCATGTTAAATCCAATATGTAACAAGTTTGCTTTTTATATTTTGATAGATGAGAATAATAATATTAGAAATGATAAATTTTGTGTACATATAAATTTTAAAATAGTGTAAAAATAAATATAAAAATTACAATTTTTAAAGATAAATAAAAACTCATGTTATTAATAAATAAATAAAACAAAGAAATGGTTGAGTTAATTTTTTTAAATGACATTGAAAGTAAAAATAATGATTTTATAATAAAAAATATTTTTTAAAGGAGATATTAAAACAATGTTGTAATAAGAATGTGGTTTTTAAATTTCATGGTCAAATTTTTATCTTTTCTCTTCTCAAAAACAAATTTCTACAAATGAATCCATGACATTGCAACCAGTTGATTTAAAATGATTTAATTGTGTCTATGTGTTGTGCAGTTTTTCTAGTATTGCATTCATTTGATGTTAGAAATTTAAATTAAAATATTAAATCCAAAGAAATCATTAGATCGCTGTATTTTAATAAAGAATAATTAAAAAAAATTGGATTATTGTGGCTGTGGACATTTTTTTAAATGAAAGATTTTTGTTTGCACAATAGTCTTGGTGTCTGCATAAGCACAGCTTTTGAGTAAATCGTGAAGTTTAAAATCATAAATTTCCTGTTGTTTTTATATATATATGGTTTTATTTTTTTAAATTAAATGACATACTTGTTTTTTGACAACAAAATGTTATTTAGATATAGATTTTATTTATTTTATTTGTTTTTTAAAAGAATCCAAGTCTAAACTTGTATAATAATGCAAAGAAGGAAGTTATCACTGGAAAAAATAAACACTTCAATAATCATTGTAACAGGTTTTATTTCTTTTTTAAATCACAGAGGGAATTTTAAACTTTAAAACAATTTTATTGTTCAAGGTTGATGTATATATATATATACATTTATAAAATGTGTAAGTTAAAATGAATAAGTTGAAATCAATTAAATTAAAAATTTCTGAGATAAATAAATTTAACATTCCTGACAAAAAAATAAAAACTAATTACATACTTAAAATAGATAATTTCTGCTCATAGATAAGATCAATACCATAGACTATGAAATGTAATACAAATTACAAAACAAAATAAAAAGCAATTAGTAATATCAGAGAACAATAGTGGCTGATAGTATAAAATCCTTCAAAAATCTAATTCAAATCAGCTAGCCAGGAAATTCAATCAGTGTAGCAGATGGAAAGTTGAAAAGCAAAAACAGGTGTAAAAGCTTCAGAAGAAGCAGCTATCATTTTAGTGGAGCTTACCTCTGAAGGTTCATAAGGAGCTTAGGGCTTTTACAGGTTCTTCTAACCTCACTATTTTTTGATAAATCTTAGAATGCATATCTTATGACTAATATAGAAGCAGTGATATATGTATATTTATACTTTTATTCTATTAAGTTAACTGTTTATATTATTGCTTAATATTAACCTGAACTTATTATTGTACATAAATATTAACTTATTAATTAATATAATAAATGACTAATAGTCATTATTTGCAGAAATATTTATGTAATTATTATTATTGTATGTCATGCGATTGTTACTTTATGGTTACATTCAAACAGCAGATCCAATCATAACAATATATTCTTTACCAAAGCATGTTTTAGCAATACAAATAAAGTTTAAGTCATTTGTATTTCATTCAAAATACACTTCTATTGCCTAAAAACAAAAAACAAATTTATTACCTTTTTTCTATATTTGTAAAGTTAATATACATGTATTTAAATTTTTCACTTTTAAATTTAGATTTAAACATTCTTTTTAAAAGAAATATATAAATTAGGTAAAAAATAAATATGAATATGTTAAAAAAGCTTGAAAATATTATCCAATTGGATAGTAAAAACAATTGAAAAAATGTGCAAAGAAAAAAATAAACAAGTTTTAGGATAATTATTAGTAATATTTTAAGTGTGGGGTGTCCATAAATTAATTGTTTCAGTTACTATTAGATTAAAAAGGAGTGATTGAATTAATTAATTTATAAATGTCACATGCCTTTATGTAAAAAAAAATACCTTTGCTTTTTTATGCATTAGTTTTGAAATTAAATAAAAGCATTTCTTAAACAAATATTATATATATATTATTTTTTATTTTTTCCATCCTTGGGTATATCTAATAAAATTGTTTAAAATTAGAAAGAATATTTTTTTTATTTAAAATGAACTTCAATTTCATCCTCTCTTTTTTATTTTATTTTATAACTTTAAATGCTCCTAAAATTTCTTTCTCAAATTAAATGAAAGTGTTTTCTTAAAGATATATAATGTCATCTATGGCACAGGATTCAAAACTTACTGCATTAATATGGATGCAGTTTAAAATCTATTCCAATAACCCTGTTAGGCTGGATAATTCTGAAATATTGTATTGTCATCAAACTGAATATATGCATAACATTAGAAAAAAAAATCCATTTATTCTAATTGCAAAATCTTGACTTACCATCTATACTTACAAATGTACAAAATTGGCAGGAGTAGGTTAAAAATTGTGTGCAACATTTTTTTTGTATTAAGTCAATAGTTTAAAAATCCTATATGTTATGTAAATCATTCTTAGGGAAATTAAGATTTTATATTTCTTTTTATTTTATTTTATTTTAATTAATGGTAAATATTGCCAAAATTTCTTCCTCAAATTAAATAAAAGTGATTTACTTAAAAATATAGTGGCATTTACAATTTAACAAACTGAAATGAATGTGGTTTGAAATGCAAATCAATAAAACTGTTAGGCTGAACAATTCTGAAAGGTTGCATTGTCATTGAAATCAAAAAAGTGGGCAAAATTTGAAGAAAATTAATTTGCAGAAGTAGATTAAAAATGGGTTAGAAGGTTTGACCCAAATAAACAAAAGTTTAAGTTAAATAAGAAGCATTAAAAATCAGGTCAGTTACTAAAGATATATGAATGATTTTTTTGTAATTTTTAATGAGAATAAATAAAATTAATAAATTTTAAAAATATATTAATGGGGTTGAAAATGGAATACAATTTAAAACTGAAAAGGAAAAAAAAATACAATTTTTAATTTTATGAACATTGTAATAATAAAAATATATAAAATAATAGAATTGTATTGAAAAACAGGTATTCATAAGAGACATTTTATAAATTGATAAAATGAGAATCAGGTATAGATGATAAGCATAAAATATTATAGATAAATATAACAATAAGAGCAATAAGGATATGTTATGATGAAACATTATTACAACAGGAATTGAATATTACAGTGAAAGCAGAATACAATGGAGTATGCTATATTTTACTCCAAGCCCTGATCATGTACAAATGTATGTAGCATATAATAATTTACCCTTTGTTGATAAACATTGATTAGAATGGAATGTGCATTGTTTATTGAACTGCAAGTGTACAGTACTCTTTTACATATATTTTACTGTGTGTTCACTCATGCATTCACTGAAGCAATAAGAATAAAAAAAATCATAACTACTGCAATCATGTTTAACACAAATAGTAAAATAATTGACTTTACTGCTCTTAAATACACTCTGGTTGATATTCGTTTCTTTTCAATAATTTTTTTCTCTTATAGAAATATTAGTGGTCTTTTATTGAGAAATTACGAACTCTTTAATTAAATGTTAATGTGTTTAAACCAGTATGAATTTTAATATGTTCTAAAATTTTGTAAAACTTTTAGCAATACATTCAGAAAATATTTTATTACACAAAATATTGCACATCTAGTTCAGAAAGGATAATGAAGAAAAAATAAAATTATGTGCTTTCAACATAAACCAAAGAAATTTTATTAATATATATAATCAAGGATAATGAAGGAAAAATAAAATTATGTGCTTTCAACATAAACCAAAGAAATTTTATTAATATATATAATCATGCATGGTGCTCTGAGACAGAAAGATGGATATTAGCATATTATGAAACATATGTACAAGTTTTAGAAAATTTGATTGCATAAAACACCTAGATATGGATTTTTAAACAGGTTTTTGTTTATTTGTGTAGATTTTTATTTGTTTGTTTACATTTTTTTTTTGGATAGTATATAAATGAAGTCATGTAGTTAGATACAGCATAGTTTCCAATTCTACTGTACAGTGATTATCCTAAGGGATTAATAAATAGATTATTAAAAGATATAAATAAAGAATAAATTGTAAATAAAAGTAAACAAATGATGAAGTTTTGGTAAAAATAAAATATATATGGAATTTTTACAGTAAATAAATAAACATTTCATATTGATAAAAAATTATGAATTATATTTTTAAAAAACAATAAGTTTTGGCTCATTGAGTAGAAGAAAAATTAATTATTTTTTTTAAATAAGGAAATTGATATATTAAATAGTGTAAATAATATGAAGGAAATGTATAGAATAGAATGCATTTCTTGTACAGATAACAATTAAAATAAAAATTATATTGGGTCTACAAAAAACAAAATTGGAACCAATTTTAAGCAACACCTAAAAGCTAATAATTCTAATATTTTTGGCCATTGTCGGATATTTAAGCATTTTAATTATGATGTTAGAATAATTGAAAATGTTAAATCTTATCAAAAAAAGTTGATTAAATGGGTTATATTAGACAAATGCCTGATGTAAGAAAAAAAAAGAAAATGAAATAATTGGAAGGTTATTTTAAAGGCATTATTTTTTTACAATTAAGAGTAATTGTTTTAATTATTGAAAATTATAATAAAGATAAAAATAGGAATTAAAAGTAAATAATTTAAAATGTATGTATTTTTGGAGAATAAGAGAGAAAAAAGTATGTGAACATTATTTTAAATATTAGAAAATATGTATTTTTCTTTAAATTTCTATTAGGCACATTGTGGAATTTTCATGGTTTTCATATTTTCATTTTATATATATATTGTAGATGCCTTGATAATGGCCATATAAAATTGGCAAGATATTGGTGATTTATGTAAAATATTTATAAAGTCAATAAAATAACAATATATAAAAAGTGTATGAATGAAGAAATATTTCTGAAGTACTTTTTATTTGTATTTTTAAATTATCTTATTCATCTCCAAATTATTTTTGTACATAAAAGTTTAATATACACCTATTTATTAGTACTTAAATCGAATTTTGCTGCTTTGATTTTGCAATTCTTACATCTTACTTTGCTTACCTTTTTATTGATTGATATTAATAGAGATTTATTTACTTATATACATTACTATACGGCCCACAATTTTTTGAAGAATATTTCATTATTTTCTTAGTTAGTTCCAAATTTCTATTTTTTGGCAGGTCTTTCACTAATTTTTTAATCTTCTTGCGCAAAAATACTACTTTGAATATTATAATATGATAGTAATATTTTAGTAAACCTTTTTTACTAATTTTATAACACTTTATTGAAATTTATTTTATGTAATTTAGATCAATATTTTCATTTTTACAATTTTATTTTGTAAAGAGCATTTTTCTATTTACTTTTAACTTATCTATGTTTTGGCTTAATTTCTTTGTCAATGTGTTTTATTATATCAACGTCTGCATATTAGTATATTTGATAACAGGTTTTATGTGCCTATATTGATTTTTCAACTATTTTAACCTTTTTGTTGACATTGTTTTTTTCCTCATTGCATTATGAATGTTTCTTGGCTGTTGTACAATTTTTAAATTATCTTTTTTTTTCTCAGCCATCATTTTTTTTGTATGATTGTTAACGTTTTTTTTTTTTTTTACAATCTCATTTTATTTCATCTTTTGTTTCTATGATATAATTTTTGTAATACTTAACTATAAAATTTTATAAACGTCTTTACTTTTTGAATTTATATTTTTTTAGTTATAATATTTAGCTTCTTAGCACTAATTAATATTTTTCTATGTTTTCTCTCTTTGCACTTTAGGTTAGATAATTTTCTTTTGTAGACTTTTTGTGTTTTGGCATGATCTTTACATTTACTGATTCATGATCTAAATATGTTAATTATAAAGTTTGACTTTGTCATACTCATATTAATATTTCACTTATTATAATATCATATTCATCATATTTTTATTTTTCTATCAATAAATCTCCACTTTTATTTTGTGCAGCTTTTCTGTAAATGTGCAGTGCAAATCATCTATCTTATTAGAAAGCAAAATATATAAGCTTTCATAACTTTAATTTTATTCTCAAAAATTACATTTGTCTACTTCTTAATACTGTAATTTAAAATATCTTTCTTCTCCTTTTTTTCTCCATGCCTGATCAATATTTTGAGTAGAAGAATAAAAAAATTAATAGTCAAATAAATTTCATCAAAAGAATAAAAAAAATGATAAAAAATATACATGATTATCTTTAAATCAATACAATCAAGCAAGAAAATATGTAATTCACTTTAAAGCAAAATAAATAAGAATAAAATATAATAATCCAATATAATGGTAGTCATAACTACATATCAGTTTGTCATATTCTGCATTAAGATTTTATCACACACACACACATATATATATATATATATAATAAATTAAATTTGATGTCTGTATTCTTTCCAAAATATATATATTAAAATCAATATATATATATATTAAAATACAGTAAAACTCAAATGTTAAAATACCAGAATTGTGGGGGAACTAAACTAAATTGAACTATGGGTATTGTGAAAGGATGTCTAGTTTTGATTATTCAATGTAATATAGTTGATAAAGACTACAAGATGTATAGTTGAAAGTACTTCAAATAAAATAACTATAATTTTTGTGAGTTTTACTGTATTTTAATATATATATATATAATTGAATATTTATAAATACAGTAATCAGATATATTTTAAAAATTTTATCCACTTAGTAGCACTTTCGACTATCCTTATAGTCTTTGTCAACTAACACTTTGAAAGGCTAACCTTCCCACAATTCCATGATCTTAACATTTTCTACCTGCCTGTTAATTAAATCATGTTTGTATTTGTATAACAGGCAGCAAATGTTAAGATCATGGAATTGTGGGAAGCTTAGCCTTTCAAAGTGTTAGTTGACAAAGACTACAAGGATAGTCCAAAGCATTACTAAGTGGATAAAATGTTTAAAATATATCTGATTACTGTATTTATAAATATTCAATTATATAATTACATATATTGCTTTGAAGAAGCAGCGACATTGAATTACAATATATATAAATATCAAAATAGTCTTACTAGATTTCTTTTTTAAATTTGTTTCTTTGTTAAATTAAATGTTAATCTATTTCTATTAATAAATTTTAGATTTTTAAGGTATATGATATTTTTGACAATCCTAGGAAAATTATTGATTGGTTGATCTAAAGTCTCAATTAGTATTACAGATTTATTATTAAAAGTACATTTCTTCCTGTGTACAACAGGCTGTCCACAAATGGTATATTTCTTATTTTATTCTTAAGATGATAAACTTTATTATTTTTTTGATCTTGAAGTTAGTATGGTAATAATTTGTAAGTTTCTTATTTTACCATGATCTATTTCCACATTAAACATCACAAATTGTCAGATATTTGAAGGTGTCAGAAATAGTGATCCCAATCGCTGAGCAAAGAAAACATTTTTTAAGTAATGATAGCAACACTTTTTCTTTTAGACAAGGATTGGATTTTTATAACTTTCTTCTTTTATGATGTGCATACCAGAACAGAAATGAACACAAGTAGAGAAGCAACTAGCAATTTATATTAGAGCAGCAAACACACTTAGATTATTGGATCATTAAATAATAATTTTCTTATGATCTTAAGAATATTCTTCTCCCACTAACAAATATACAGGTTTTGTATTTAATTTCACTACCAAAGGTAAGTAGTTATTGCTATGCATTTCTGATTCATTCTGCTTGTTGGATACATTTTGATCTCAATCAAATATCTCAGCAAATTTATAACTGTACGTTTTATAACATAGTTTTTTAAAAATATATTTTCCAATATATCAAGCCAGACATCCCCAAAATTACCATATCTATTTTAATCAATCAATATTTAATTACTTTTTCTTTATCAACAACAACCCTTTTTTTAAATTTTTAAAAAAAAAGAAAAAGAAAAAATGTATTGATTTTACAAATTTGAATTTGCTTTGAAAATAAACTGCATTTAATGGAATAACTTGACAACTTTTGTTTAAAATTTAACTTTAGCAAACTTAATTTATTTTCTTTTACAACAATCAAATTTCATTTTTTTAACACAATTATGATATTATTGTTGTTGTCATTATTATTGCCATTATTATTATCATTTATTCAGAGAAATAAAATATACAAAAGAGTGTTTTGACACATCCTATCACCACCAGAATTTAATTTACCTCATCTACCCCAGTCTATACACTTTTATAATGTTTTTCTTTTAAACTTATAACTGGTTATAAAATACTAAAAATTATTGCTACATAGATGTTATAAAACAAAAAATATTTGGACTATTTACAGGAATTGTTGTTATTACTAACAAAAAGCCACATTTAAAAATGAATTTGACATATATGTTTACATATTAATGAAAATTTTAGTTTTAATACACGTACACTTATATTTAATATTTGGATAATATTATAAACATTATTCAACTCGAGCCATGTCTATATTACAAACTGCCTTAATAAAATGAAAGTCAAAACAAATTATTAAATATCATCCAATTAAATTGAAAATTATGAAAATAAAATAATATAATAAAAATTTTTCTCAGTTGATCTTTTATGTGTGCAAGTTAGGTTTATATATAAGAAAAATTTATAGTTAGATGTGATATGTTGGACTATATCAATCATTTATGAGTGAATGCTGAATGTATAGAAAATTTTAAACTTTATTTAAACTTTCCAAATACAACAACTTGTTAGTAATAACACACAAATAGACAATACAGGTTAGTAATTACACAACATTTTGAGTAGTAGTATTCTCCTCTTCTTCAGGTGTTGCTGGCTTATATGCACAATGACAATATTCATTTAGAAGTTGAGTTTGCACCTTTAGATTCTTCAGTTCAACTTCTATGTGAATATTGTCACTATGCATATAGGCCAGCAACACCTGAAGAAGAGTAGACAATAATACTACTCGAAATGTTGTGTAATTACTAACCTGTATTGTCTATTTATTACTAACAAGTTGTTTGTATTTGGAAAGTTTAAATAAAGTTTAAAAATTTTCTATACATTCAACATACACTCATACATAATGGAAATAGTCCAACATATCACATCTTGTAATATACCATCATTACAAACCTTCAGACAAATACTAAATATATAGTTATTGTTATTTTTGAAAAAAATGGCAAAATTTGGAAAAGTATTGCACATTTCTAATATTTCTAATATACTAAGGCATAAATTAAAATTATACATTTTGTGACCTTAATTAATAAGGTAATATAGATTACAAACTATTTGATTTGATTAGAGATGAATTTAGTCAGAACTATAATTAGATGTAATTAAAGGGATAAAAAAAGATGAAATTAAAACCAAAATTTAAAATAAGAATAAACGTGTACTTTTCTGAAGGATTGTTCTGACATAACCAAAAGGTAATGAAAAAATAGAAAGATCAGCAGATTACAAGATCTGTAGTAAATGTAGAACACATTTGCAGCAGTGTATAAATTTAAAAAATGTAGTTTTAGCTGCAGAATTATTCTAGTTTGTTTCAAATTGCTGTTATAGTACTTTTCAGTAGTAACACATTACCAGTTTAACTAAAATATTCAATTTAGTTGAAAAGAACAGAACAAGCATAAGTTTCTAACTGCACCTAAAATATGCCAACCAGAACTTACAATGTAGTCTTGCCAACTGCAGAAAAATCAAGACTTTATTAAAGTAGTAATACAATTTGTAAATGTTAAAAATTGGCATTTTAATTGTTTTTATTTATTTTTACTGTTATTTGAATGTATATTATTATATCGTTTTATTAATGAATATTTTTAAGATATTGTAAGAAATAGATATAAATAAATAACTCAGATTATATGTAACTTGAAGAGGAAGTAACTGAAATTTCCAATTAGATATTATATAACGTTTGGGAGTGTTTTTCTTTTTTGATCAATGCATTTTTTTACCTTTAACAATTTATTTAGATGCAATTTATTTAGATGTGCGTATATTTCTAATTAATCTATATTTTTTATATTTTGTTATATATATAATGTTCAGTAAATTTATGTTTTTTTAATGAAATCAATTGAGAGTAACTAAATAAATTATTAATATTTTATTTAACTTATTTGGTATTTGTGCTAGTCTCATCTCAAAAGCATACACATTAATTCTCTATTAAGTTAAGCGTTTGAACTGCAATGATAATGGCAGAAGATAAAATATTCAATGTGATCTTTCTTAAAAGAAAATTGAGATTTGAATGGAGGTAATTAAATTCAAAACATATTGCATTCCAATAGAATTTTTATGAGATAGAATTTTGTGTATGATGATCAAAAAATACAATCAGAATGTCTTCTATAAATGTTTTTATAGGAAACAGAAGGTTTGATCATCATCATCAATTCCTACTTTAATAACTTTTAGGCAAATATATATTATAGTCTAATGCATATGCACACAAGAAACTTCATCTGTGTGTATTAATGTATAAATAGCCAGTCTAAATATCATTATAAAATCTTTATCATCAGTTATGGGTTCCCAGTATGAATGTAAATCACTCTCTCATGTTAAGAATAAAAAGCACACTGCATACTATCAAATGATAAAAAATCCAAACCACCTATTCTTAAACTGTTTGATGTTTATACGCCTTCATTTTTAACACTGTTGGGAATTCAGAGTGATTTTAATATATTAGCCAGATGACCTACATTATTAATAATTTTTAAACTTGAAATCAATTAACTGAGAATGGAGTTAGAATCTCACTTTGAACAAATCTTGTTTTGAATAATTAAATAAAAGTTAATAATTGTACATATAAGAATAGCATAATTTAACCCATATATATATATGTCAACAGATGGCGTTCTACCAAAAACACCGTCAAGCGTATATTGTTTACATAAACGTCAGAGAATGCATTCACTATCTCTAACTTTAATTCCACTTTCAGATCATGATTTCAAGCTATTACGTCAGAGAATGCATTCACTATCTCTAACTTTAATTCCACTTTCAGATCATGATTTCAAGCTATTTGCTATCATCAGCAAATAGCTTGAAATCATGATCTGAAAGTGGAATTAAAGTTAGAGATAGTGAATGCATTCTCTGACGTTTATGTAAATGAAATACGCTTGACGGTGTTTTTGGTAGAATGCCATCTGTTGACATAAATACAAGCGTTAACAAGTTTTTAACTTGATTTTGTTTTTCATATATATATATATATCACCAAAACTGTCTAACACTATACTAGCAAAAATAAAAATGCAAAACCATAAAACAATACAATACTAGATTAAATTCAATGAATTATGGAAGGTTTGTTAGTTTGTATATATATATGTTTAAACATATATATTATGGAAGGTTTGTTAGTTTGTATATATATATGTTTTCCTTTAGGTTGATTTTCACTTGAGGTCTATTTGTAGTAGATGAAACCATGGTTGTATAAGGGTTTGGGTAAAAATTTGAATTTAATCTAGTATTGTATTGTTTTATGGTTTTGCATATATATATATATTGTAATGTTTTCAGTCAATTTAGGCTTTATATATTATAAATTTCTAATGCCTTTATTAATCATGTTACATCCATGTTTATTCATTCTGGGTATTAGAAAGCTTCACAGACTGTAACTACATTTCCAGATTAATTCACCTAATTTTTTTATTCGGATTTTGCACTGCAGGTGGAATCAGTTTTTTATTTACTTAAGAGGGTTCCAAAGCTGTAGAACAATTAACTCTCATTGCATTGCTTACCATATTTTCACAGTAAATAACTGAATAGAATATTATTGGGATTTGGATTTCTTGATACTTGAATCCGTTATATAAATTTTCTCCAGTGTTGGGATGTTAAATGAAAATGTTGGCATAGGTAATTTATACATTTCTTACAACATAAAATAAAATCTAATAAACTAAAATTAAGAATATAAAATGAAAGTTTATAATAATCATAAATATTTTATTATAACAAATTAAAACATTTAAATAATAGTTATTAATGAAAATATCAGGAACATATACATGCTCAAACAAATAAAAACACTAATCAACTAATTCAAATTATGCATATTACAATCTTCAACTTTTCTCCAATAAGCCATAACTGAAATAGATCCTTGAATAATAAAACAGTGAATGTCTCTATCAGCATTATAAGATCATAATTTAGTTTGCAAACATTGAATTAGACACATCTTAGAATATGAAGGATAACTTACCAGTAAGTTCTGCAGATATATGTAGATTGTATATTATTGTAGTATACATGTGTTTCTTGGGATGAATAGCTCATTGTTAGTTAACTTTGATTTCTTATGTCAACATTTTCACATTCCTGGTCTGTTTTAAGGCTAGATTCAAAAGCTTTTTGGAGTGACCTCTTTATGACAAAAGAAGTGCTCACAAACACTCCAGTTTCCCCTCCCACATAATGATTTGGTTCAGAAAATGAGTAGTCCTGGAAAGAGGCATTTTCTCTATCCAGGACCATGGAAACAACCAGCCAAAAGAAGAAGACAATACTTTCTTCAAAGTTATTTTCTTATTTTTATACTCTCGATTAGTTTTGAGATTTCTCTATGCATATATTGTTTTATCTTTTGTTTTGTTATGAGAAAGCATGTATTGTACATTTTTTTTTTTCATTTTAACTATTAAATTTCCTCTCCTTTTATTATAATTTTCTTGTGAGCCATATTTAATTATTGGTAAAACTTTATCATAATCACTTACATTTGGAATGTCTTTCTTTTATTTATCTGGATCAACAATCTGTATGCATTTTTATTCCCTACAATTTTAACTTTAATTAAATAGATAATATCAAACACAAATAACCTTCATTGTACATATCAAAAAAAAATAAATAAATTACATGTAAAAAAGAAATTAAATAGTATTTATTTAACTATCTCCAATGTTTTGTATAAAAAAAAATGAATTACAATTTAAAAAAATTTAAATAGTATTTATTGAACTATCTCCAATTTATATATATATTTATATATATATATATATATATATATATATAGCCTTTAAATATTACCCAATGCCAACATATCATATATATATATATATATATATACCATATATATATATATATATATATATATAAATGGTACAATATAATCAACAGAAGTAAATCACTCTCCCCCAAGCTATGAATGCTTCAACAAATTTTATGTTATCAAATGATAAAGAATGAAATGAAACTATATACTCTCAATCTTTTTAATATTTATTACTTTTTATTTGCCAATATTGTTGAAATGCAGAGAGCTTTTAATATATTTATTAGATGAAACTATAATATTAGTAATTTTTAAACTTAGTCAATTATAAAAAATAAGAGATAGAATTTCATTTTTAACAACTTTTTATCAAGCTAAATTTTCAACAAGGTTGACAAATAAAAACATATATATATATTGAAAATTTTAGAATACGTAGTTCTGTTTTGTTTTTTATAATTAACTGATATATAAGTTACAACTTAGCCTAACCACTTTGAACACTTTTTAGCAAAATCCTTTATTGTACGTACATACTTACACCTTACATTTTGACTTTCCTACAGTCTTTTTGAGAGCCAGTTTACACTAATCTTTTCAAAATAAAAATAAAATGCATTTAATAAATCGACAAGCTGCTAACATTAAAATACAAGATTTGTGGGATTTGAATTGATGACGTTTGTTTCCGCTTTTTTTTAATTTAATGGCAGTTGAAGCAGGTTTGAGAAATTAACTGAAAGTACTTCTGCAGATTTAAGGATTGATTGTAATAGTTTGTAACCCGCTAAATTTATTATTTCAATTATATATATATATATAAAATTATAATTCGATGTCTGTATTTTTTCAATTATATATATATATATAAAATTATAATTCGATGTCTGTATTTTTTCAAAGCAATATACGTAATTATATAATTGAATATTCATAAATACAGTAATCAGATATATTTTTAAAATTTTATTCATTTAGAAGTGCTGTCAAATATCCTTGTAGTCTTTGTCAACTAACACTTTGAAAGGCTAACCTTCACACAATTCTGTGATCTTAATGTTTTCTGCTTGTCTGTTAATTAAGCCATGTTTGTATTTGTATATTAGCATAGCTTCTTTTATTTTTTTTTTTGTTATTTTTTTTCAATTTGTAATATTTTAACATTATTGTAATTAAAGTTAAAACCATGTCATGAAAAATGGATGCTGAAACTTTATTATCTACTTTGCAATTTTGATTCAATTTCTGAACTCTTTTTAACAACAGCAAATGTTCCTTAATTCTTTTTCCAACATACATTTTGATTCACCTAAATATCCATTATCACATCTACATATCCATTTATAAATTATATAATTTTTATTTATAAATGATGTTTTATCATTAGAATTATTTATTAATTTGTTTAATGTAGGAGGTGTGTAAAATGCAATATCACATATACCTTTATAAATCTTCCTTATAAAATTTACTTGATCATTTAAAATATATGGTATTGATATCTATAGTTTTTTTTTGTTAGCAGGAAGATATATATATATATGTCCACAGATGGCGTTCTACCAAAAACACCGATCAAGCGTATGTTTTGTTTACATAAACGTCAGAGTAGTATTCACTATCTCTAACTATAATTCCACTTTCAGATCATGATTTCAAGCTATTTGCTATCATCAGTGAAAGACAGGAATAAAGAAACTAGATCTAAACACAAACTCTGAGCATTTATGAAACAATTTCTATTCAGCTTGCAAGCGTGAATTTTTTAGACACGCAATGTTTTCAAACTCAGCATAGCAAACCAGATAGCTATATGGGTCTGATCTCAGTTCAGCATCTCCACATAGTAGAAGCCTCTGCAATCTATATCATTGCAAGAAAGACCTCAAAGGTACATTTATGAAAAACAAAAATGCAAGTTAAAAAACTTGCTAACGCTTGTATTTATGTCCACAGATGGCGTTCTACCAAAAACACCGATCAAGCGTATGTTTTGTTTACATAAATGTCAGAGTAGTATTCACTATCTCTAACTATAATTCCACTTTCAGATCATGATTTCAAGCTATTTGCTATCATCAGTGAAAGACAGGAATAAAGAAACTAGATCTAAACACAAACTCTGAGCGTTTATGAAACAATTTCTATTCAGCTTGCAAGCGTGAATTTTTTAGACACGTAATGTCTTCAAACTCAGCATAGCAAACCATCTGGTTTGCTATGCTGAGTTTGAAGACATTACGTGTCTAAAAAATTCATGCTTGCAAGCTTTGCTATGCTGAGTTTGAAGACATTACGTGTCTAAAAAATTCACGCTTGCAAGCTGAATAGAAATTGTTTCATAAACGCTCAGAGTTTCTGTTTAGATCTAGTTTCTTTATTCCTGTCTTTCACTGATGATAGCAAATAGCTTGAAATCATGATCTGAAAGTGGAATTATAGTTAGAGATAGTGAATACTACTCTGACGTTTATGTAAACAAAACATAC
Source organism: Epiperipatus broadwayi (assembly GCA_028023455.1). Lineage (NCBI taxonomy): Eukaryota > Metazoa > Onychophora > Udeonychophora > Euonychophora > Peripatidae > Epiperipatus > Epiperipatus broadwayi. The sequence continues at coordinate 1,056,259 of JAQFVV010006347.1, forward strand.
ACTTGATCGGTGTTTTTGGTAGAACGCCATCTGTGGACATAAATACAAGCGTTAGCAAGTGTTTTAACTTGCATTTTTGTTTTTCATAAATGTACCTTTGAGGTCTTTCTTGCAATGATATAGATTGCAGAGACTTCTACTATGTGGAGATACTGAACTGATATCAGACCCATATAGCTATCTGGTTTGCTATGCTGAGTTTGAAGACATTACGTGTCTAAAAAATTCACACTTGCAAGCTGAATAGAAATTGTTTCATAAACGCTCAGAGTTTGTGTTTAGATCTAGTTTCTTTATTCCTGTCTTTCACTGATGATAGCAAATAGCTTGAAATCATGATCTGAAAGTGGAATTATAGTTAGAGATAGTGAATATTACTCTGACGTTTATGTAAACAAAACATATGCTTGATCGGTGTTTTTGGTAGAACGCCATCTGTGGACATAAATACAAGCATTAGCAAGTTTTTTAACTTGCATTTTTGTTTTTCATATATATATATATTCAACAGATAAATTGTGAACATAGCTGCCTTCTTGGCTGCATCAAAAATATTTTGTTATTTCTTATTATGATAGATTAGTAGAATAACATTGTTTAGTTAAAATAGAATGTAAACTACTCTTGCTAATGTTTCTATTTGAGTTAAGAAAACTTAGATGTAATTTAACCAACTTTTTCTGACTAGTATCTTAAATACTCTGGATTATACAGTATCATTGTTTCAGTTGCAATTATTTTACACATTGCACTTATTTTTACTATACTAATAACTAATAAAGTTTATAAAACGATTATAATGTGCAGAATAATTTGTTTTGTTCCAACTTATTATTAACATATAAATATCAGCCAATATGGGTTTTATACTTATAACTGGCATCACAATCATTAATATCAAAGTTTGCATTTGGTTGTTAATTACAATTTTTTAATTAGTATATTATTTACTCATTTAATTGATCCAGTTTATTCAGAATTGATTTTATCTTTAGAAACATATTAATTAGCCAATGTTGAGTAAGTAATCATTTCCACTATATAAAAATTCTTGATAAAATTTCAGGCTCTCTTTAAAAAACGTTCAGCTCCACTCTAAAATTGAACCTTGAATTATAATCAAAAATGATGAGGCATTCTGTTACATTTATTCAAAAAATAATTGCAATAATTTTTAATATAAAAATTTAATATTTTTAAAATAATATTTTATTTGTGTGAATTTAATATGTTTATATATAAAATTTTGCGTTAAGAATAATAATTTATTTTTTTTATTCTACTCCAGAGCCCTCTATTGAAAGAACATTAAAATAGTAGTGTATCTATATTTACAGATGAGATTCTAGATATACTGCTCTTTTTCTCAAATATTGACAGTAAGCAGCGAAAGTTATATAATTTTTTTACAATAAAAATTTTTCTCATTGCTTTGTATTGTATATAATATGTATATAAATATATATGCATATTTTTGGGTGCTCATAATTAATGGGAACAGTTTTAGAAAATTTAATAACTCATGGGTGGAACTAGCATTTTTATCAATTGACTATATTTTGTATTTCATATAGAAATTTGTATTTTCTTTCATCTAACAGTTTTATATAAAAAAAATCCGTCCCTTTTTAATATTATTATTCATTTTCTTTTATTTATTTTTGCTACTTTTAAAAAATATATTTTTATGTATTAGTACTAATATAATATCAATGTTGTCCATAAATCTATAGAATCATGTTCCCAGCAGTTGAATATGGTCATGTTGATCATAATCATCATTTTCAACCATTAACAATGTACTGCAGGATAAAAGTCTCTCCAATTGCTAGCCTCTCTTCTCCACTTCACCCAACACACTTTCATATTATTCCATACTTTTTATATGTGATCTTTTTCTAGAACCTTTACAATCTCTTGGTATCCAGTTTAAGATTTCAACTACCTATCTATTATCATCTCTTATAGCAATATATCCCAACTCCACTTATTCCTTCAATGATGTCAGTAATACCTGTTGTTCCACCACTCGTCTTTATTTTTGATCCCTTTTTGTTACTCCTAATGTACAAAGTCTCTGTATTATTTTTCTATTAAGTGTCCATGTCTCAGATACATAATTGAGAACTGATAAAATATGTTCATAAACTTTTCTTTTCAAACACATAGTCATATTTCCTTTGACTATTAGATTATTTCTAACAAAATCACTCCAGCCAAGTTTAATTGGATAATTAATTTCATCCATTATGTTTTCATCTGTAGTAATAATCTAATCAATTTATTTGTAATTTTTTTTTAAGTGTCATAGCATCGGCTGGGATGTGAACCCGCAACCCGGGCAACTGCCCGCTACTGCAAGGCAGTCACGCTGACCTCTTGACCACCAATGCAAGACAATTTATTTGTAATTGTTAACTTCTAACTCATTATTATCAATTTTTATTTTCTTTTAAGAAAATTCATTGAGCATTATTCTAGTCTTTGTAACATTTGCCTTTAGTCCTATTTTCTCTTTCATCTGACAACTCTTGCAACATTTTCTGAAGCTCTAAAGCATTATTTGCAAAAACAATTGCATCATTTACAAAATCTAGATGATGTATATAAATCTCTATTTACTTTTATTTTCTTAGCTTACCATTTTAATCCAAAAAATACTTTTTTCAAAACTGCTGTAAAAGTTTGAAGACATGGAGTCACCCTGTCATACACTCTTTTCACTATTAATCTTCCTAGTATCATTATGTAATCTAATTGTTGCCATTGCATTTTTATAAATATTTGCCAGAATATGATAATATCCTGGATGAATACTTTGATGATTTAATTCTTTAATCACTGCAAAAATTCTTATAGAATCAAATGTCTTTTTATAATATATGAGTCTAAAACCACTTTTAAATCTAGTTTGTTTTGTTGATTAGGTCAAATTCAAAGTTCATCATAGATGAGTTGTAACTATCTTGACAAAAATTTTGTATAAAACTGATAAAAGACTGATATGTAGGTAATTTCTAAAATTTGAAGATCTTTCTAAATATTAATATTAATACTGCATTTTTCTATTCATCTGATACATTTTTGTATTTAAACATTTGGTATATAATTTAATAGATAGTGAAGGTCCACTATGCTAGAAAAATTATTAAATTATATATTTACAAATTTACAGCTTACCACTACTTCAACCACACAGTCATATTCATGGCATTAAGATAGTATATAGGAACAAGAACTTATAGGTTAATTGATATGCAAGTTTGTGAATTTAAATAAACCACTTGCACAACAATGCAATGCATAAGTCTTTTTTATTTATCACATGGATGTTATTTGTGATAAACAATATATATTTGTATTTTTTCTTTTGATTATTGCACTCACCACAAACAACTTTGATATTGAGTGGATCAATATTGTAGCTGAAGTTGATCTCATGCTCTAAAAATAAGTTGGAGTCTATTTTAGTGTATTTGTATATGTATTTGTGCTGAGCTAATCTAGTAACACTGTTGGAAAGAGACTCACCATAGTAAAATGCCTTGCAAGTCAAATCATTGTAGCTAATTTTATAGATTATTTGGAGAATCTGCTCCAGAGATAATTTGTCTTTGGTGTTATTCAATAGTTAACTGAGATTGGGAGGGGGGGGATTATGAAGCTGATATTGAATTAATTTGAGCATATTATCTTCAAATTTTTTGACACACCTGGTATAAAAGCAAGATTGATCCATGCATTAGTGTTGTTGTTGTTCACAGGCCTGATGTTTAGTGTGGAGTATAATTTTTTATGAACTCTAGTTAAATAATTATAATCATACTCTAACTTGACTAAGTCTTTTATATACTTTTCAATGTTATCTATTCTGACTGCCATGGGTTTAATGATCATTTTGTAGTTTATTTTTACATTGCAGTATTGGATACACATATCCAATAATTTTATTCCATTTGCCACATCTTTGTACTTTATGGTCCAAGTTAAAGAGGATAGCTGACTCAGCTCAACTGATATATCAATGATAGTTTTCTCTTTATCATAAATTAGCACATTGTCAATATAGTATATGTATAGATGTGAGGTAGCTTTGATAAAATGTATTGGGATAACTTATATTTCAAATTTGTTCAATTCTATGCTGCAAGCCATGCCATTTAGTGGTAGCCCCATGATTGCACTGCATTTCATTCTGTAAAATCTTCCATTGAACAGGGCCAATTTTTTTTCTATTTATTCACTTTCTTAAGATATTGATTATAATTACATCAATACTTAGTGCTTTTTCTATTTGATAGATTTAATTACATATCTTACTTCTTTATTTAAAATTATGGGCAATTCAAAAGATATATTAGTTGTAGGAGGTAATTTTCTTTGTTCATTAATGTTATATAATTCTTGATAAAACTTTTCTGCACATCTTATGATGTCATCTCTATTTGTAGTAATATTTCCATCTTTTTTTCTTATGGCAAAATTAAGTGTCTTACTAAAATCAAGGTATTATTTTATACCCTTGATTCTTTTATTCTTTTCTAGAGCTTTCCCTTGTTAATTCACAATTATACTTGTTTATATCATTATCAATTCTTTTTCACACTATTTACAATGGAAAAATATAATCATATATTACTTCTTATAATATGCTGAATAAAAGATCTTTTGCTGCAATTATAGTGCATCTTCCTTTATTGTAGCTGATCTATACTTGAATCTGAGCCAAGTGAACATACATAACCCATTACAATCCTGATAATCATCCAATATTGACGAGTAAAGGATACCTAGATATTTTATACAAAGTATAACAAAGATGAAAAAACACTCAAAACCTCATAATCCAGCCTTAGTGAGTACAGTCTTTTTTTTTATTTCACTCTGAAGAACTTTTGAAGAGGTCTTTGCCCTGATGTAGCCTATTTCAAGATTATTTGATCTTTAACTCGCATTAGATTGAAAATATTATAAAATACAAAGAATTGACCTTATACCAGTGTTGACTTGATAACAAATAATAATATAAACTCTAATAAACATATATTGTCTCATGCGTTTTAGCACAATAGTAAAATGGATGACTTAAAAGCTAAACGCTTTCAAGTCAAAAGGGCGCGTTTCGCTTTCGGTTCAACTATTTGATTATTATTTATTAAATCATATCTATAAAATGTATTACTTGTTTGCAGATTTTGTTTTTGACTGAAAACTGCACATAAATTTGCACATGCATGCAAAACTTTTACATTTCTATTTTTAAATTTCATTTCATCATTTAACTATTTATTCGTACCATAATAAAAATACCTTAATTTGAAATCAAATAATTTAAAGCTGGTCTTAATTCTTTGTAAAATAAAATAAAAAAGCTTTATAATATTTTCTATTTTAAGTTTTGTAATTCCAAATATTATCTTAAGATTTGATTTTTTTTTTTTTTTTTTCAGTGTTATGTTTAGAAATTTAATTATTAAAAATAAAATGAAATCTTTGAATAAATATTTAAAATTTAATAAAAAAAAATTTAATATATGTTATTTTAAAAATAATTAATTAAAGTATGTTAATGTTTCTACTTATCTTCAAAATCTGAATATTTCAAGTAAAAAGTCAGTAATTATATCCATATGTGTGCGAAGTTTTTTATCTGGCGGAAGTTTGAGGTTACTAGGCAACATGATTATTCAACCAATTAATAATACTTGATCATCATTGACAGCAGATGTAAATATTACAAATTTAATGGCATTTTTTTTTTGTATAATATTCTTGATAAATTTCAGATATAACGTAATCAGGTAACAAGCAGTAAATATTGGTATTATAAACTCAGATCACGCCATTTAGTAGTAACATTATTCCGATCCATTTTTAAAGCAAAGTGGAAGTGCTTTTAGTTTATTTCAGATTATATAAGAATTGGAATTCAGTCATAATGATTTTATGAAAGTGAAACTAGAAATACCCTAAATTCCTAAATATTTTCATAAGTGAAAAAAGTGACTGTTTTCCTCTAAATCAACTCATGTGTTGCATAAATTATTTAGTTATTCATCATATTTTATAAAGCACTAGCATAAAGATTATTAATTGCAATATATGAAGAGTGTTTTATACCTTTGTAGATCAACCTCAATGATTTTCATATTAACCCAAAATCTTGCAAATTACATGAAAACATTTTTGGATGCACAGCTTTATTATATACAGCTTGAATTATTTCAAAAATTTCAGTAGTAACATTTCTCAATTTAAAACAAATTTTAACACTTGAAATGAGTTAATGTACAAAACATACTATAATGTCACAACTCATATGCATCAGTACCTTAAAGTATTTTTGTGAATAACTAAACTATGTAGCTATGTATCCATGCATTGTTTCAGAAATGAAGTTGCAGTCATTTTGGAGGAAAAAACCAGTCATCAGTCATTTTTTCATTAGGATGCAGTATAAATGTATAAATTTTTTTATCTAAGATTAATTAATGAAGTCTATTTAGTATGTGTATCATCATCCTCTTTCTTACCATTTATGAAAGTTATAATTCAGAAGCAATAATGGAAACGTTAACAAGAGATGCAGAAATATTTGAATCAATTCTGTTGAATAAATCTAACCTCAATTCATGACAATATGAATAAAGGCTATATTTGGTAGATCAAATAATTTACTAATGATTTAAAAGTTAGATAAGATATCCTTAAAATTTGATTAGTATTCTAAAAAAAAAACATGGTGATGAAAAAATACTAAATAGTACAGAAATATTTGGTTTGATCATCATCTGTAACTTGAAGATTAGTTACCATTTTGTGTTAGCTGTTATCTTTGCATCTAAAGAGTACAGCCACCTGCAAAAGAACCATCAACTGTAAAACTTCATATTATGTTTTAATTTGAAAGTAATCATAAACTGCAAATATGAAGAGAAGTCACTGTATTTTTTTTAAGAAAAAAATTATTCAGAACAATAATTAATGTTTTGGTCAAATTCATTTTCATTTTCAAAATTTTTCTATTATGACCTGTAATAAGCATAAGCAGTTATTGCTCCAGACTATGTTTTGGTTTTATTTATATCAATGAGACTTGGATCTAAAATAGGAAATAATCCAGTTATGTATCTAACAGATATTTTTAATTTCATTTTACTATTCAAACTAAAAACATAAAATATAAAACACTCTAAGGTTTTGAACCAAAGCTAACTTTATTGAACAATTACATAAACAGATCCTGAATGAGTAACTATATATTTTTAGCAATTTCAATTCTTTTATATCTGTAGATATCTTATTTATCTTGAAAGGAATATTAATATTAGCAAATCATTTGCTGTTTTTCAATGTATACAATATAAAATTAAACAAAGTATCTTTAGATTCTAATGTTATCTATGTTAAGCTTGAATAATTAGTGATTTCCAGATGACAGTACATTTAAATCCCTATCCCAGACTAGTTTTTGGTTTCTGCTTTTATTAATGAAGCTTGAAATCCAAAAATACATGTATGAATGAAATACAATGGACTTCTTGTAATTCTGAACAACTTATGATGAAAGGCATTAAAACCTTACATCATCATAAATAATAAAGTTATTATTTATGAATGTAAGATAAAAGTAATTATGTTCAAGATATGATATCTTGACAATGATGAAGGTTGGATTATATTAAAGTTATATGTTTTTAATTGAATATTACATTGATATCTAAATGATAACTCCAATTTAATGTCAGATCTTTATCTTTTATTAAGAATAATTAAATACTCATACCTAGTGTGTGTGTATATATAAATCACTGGAAAAAAATCCAAATGCTGTTAATATCAGTATATATTTTTGTTAAAGTGCAAAACAAATGTAAAATAAACATTTACACTTGCTTTCTCAGAACTTATACAAATTGCAATTCTAACAATTTAAGTTAAACTTAAATCACATGCAGATGTAAACACTGCCTTCTTCATTAAGTTTAAATATCAAAATTTATTGATAATTTCCACCCATTTTTAAAACCTTTATGTATCCATAGCAGTATTAACACATAATAATTAATAAATATATTAATTTAACCCATAGATAAATAACTGAAATTAGTAATCTTTCTGAATATTGTTAGCATCAATGCATCTATTTATTAGAATACTAAGAAAATGTAAATAACTATTTTTATTTGCTTTCTTGGAGGCTATAGAGATTATAATTTTAATAAGTTATGTAATGCAGAGTAAATCTCAAATCAACATACTGTTATTGTTTTAAAATAAAACCTTACCACAAACAGATAAACATCACTAAAAGGATCTTATCTTACTTGACACTAAAATTAATGGTGAACAAAAAATAATGAATTCATCATACTTTCTAATGTGGAATTTAAAAAGAAATACAATAATGAGTATAGTTGTAAAAAGGAAGTTTATTAATGGAACTATAGAAAATGTGCACAGAAAGAAAATTAATTAAGTTATTCATAAACTTTCATGAATAATGACGATTGTCTCATTTGTTTTCTTTACTACATTTTTGGAGGGTGGGGTATAATATTTTATTGCTTGTGTCAATATTTATAAATGTATGTCAGTAAGAAAAACAGGTAGTATAGTTTCAATATTTAAACTGATATAAGATATTTTTATATTACAGATAGGCTGTTACTGTTAGCTAATAATATCATTAAATTCTCTTATTGATTATGAAATGTTCTTGCCTTATAGACCTCATATGTACATGTAATAATGGGATTAGAATATGAGAGATGGAGAATTAATCCATGGCTACAGGTCATATATGGAATGTATTATCTAGGGCCTTCTGTATAAAGAGGCCATGTTGGCATTATATTTATCTAGAGAGATAAAAAGATAAACTAATAAGATACTATTTTGATACTGTATTCCAATAGGAGAATAATTAAGGTCTGTAAGACATAGATAACTGCGTTATTCTATTTTACATTTTACTATAATACAGATACATTTAAATTATGGTTATTGGCAACCTTCTTTAATAATTTTGTATTTGTGTAAGCAACACTTGGAGTTACATATCATTGCATATACCTGTGTTCTCTTCTTTTATGGCAGTGCTTATAAATAAATTCATTTCTCTAGAGAATGTTATCAGAAGTATTAATATTTACCTTATGTCTATTTATTCCCATATTTGTGCATTCTTATTTTGTTTAATAAAATTATTCAAGTGTTGTTTTGAAAATAATGACATGGCATTTTATTTATTTACTACCATCATTTTGATTTTATTGATGTGGTCATATAATTTATATCAATCAACTAATTTTAGTCATACTTTAAATAACTTAGTTAATTGGATATTATTTATCTTTAAACAGTCAATGAGAGCTAATTCCCCACTCTTTTCACAGCTTTATTTATATACTAAGAAATCTGAATGGGATACAATCACAAAATGCCCATATGTGTTCAGTCATAGTCTATAAAACTTTACTATATAAAATATACATGAGTCTTTATGTTGTTCAAAGCCCTGAAAGGTAATATAGATTAAAGTATTATTTTGTTGACTGTGATATTATATTAGCCATGAGTATAAAGTTTAAAGAAATAGTTATCTACTTATTAGCATATCACGTCAGATTTGTTGGAAATATTAATGGTCACATGTACAAACTTTGTTCATGTAAAAGTTGTTTTACTTATTGATTAATTTTTTAAGGGTTACACTAAGATGCAAGCCATCTCTGATTAGTGAATAACCTAGTGTTGGCATTGCATTACTTCTAGTTTAGATTAAGAGTTACAAATTAGCATTTTAGAAAGGAAGCCAGTTATTAGATCACCCTTCAACTTTTAGTATTTTGATTTATTTAGCGTGTGCACATGTGTGTGTTGCCTGGTTAATTAAGTCATGTTTGTATTTGTATATTAACATAGTTTTTTTTCTTTTTCTTTTGTTGTTATTTTTGTCAATTTGCAATATTTTAATGTTGTTGTAATTGAAGTTAAAACCATAAATACATAAATTATTATGGTCATGAGAAATGGATGCTAAAACATTATCTATTTTGCAATTTTGATTCGATTACTGAACTCTTTTTAATAGCAGAAATCGAATCAAAATTGCAAAGTAGATAATAATGTTTCAGCATTCATTTTTTACTACCACAACAATTCATGTATTTATGGTTTTAATTTCAATTATAACAATGTTAAAATATTGCAAATTAAAAAAAAAATATCAACAAAAATAAAATAAAAGAAGTTATGCTAATATAGGCAGGCAGTAAATGTTAAGATCACACAATTGTGGGAAGGTTATCCTTTCAAGGTGTTAGTTGACAAAGACTGCAAGGATAATGGAAAGCACTGCTAAGTGGATAAATTTTTTAAAATATATCTGATTACTGTATTTATAAATATTCAATTATATAATTACGTATATTGCTTTGAAGAAGTACAGACATCAAATTATAATATTATAATATATAAACAAAATCCACTAGAATAATTCTACAAAATTAAAAATGCCTATATAAAATTAAAGTTTAATATTTTTTGCTATAGCCAGATTAGAGCATATTCTGCCATCTTGAGTAGCAATACATTAATATTTAAAGCTCATTAAACTCACACAGTAGTAATGTTCCCATGTTAATGTTCAACTTTCCATAAATTGTAAATACTAACACAATTACCCTATTTATTCAACAATAAACAATAATATATTCACCTGGGTCTGTTTTTACACAGACTTATTTAACACGATTTTGAAGTTACGCGATTTTGAAATTCACCGGAAGTCGAACTCCGATAATGTGCTATTACTTTAAATAATAAATTTCACGCACTTATGTTATATTGAAAGTAATAGCACATTATTGGAATTTGACTTTCATCTTAGTAATTTCAATATTTTCAGTGCTTTATAATAGTAAGATTTTATGCAATAATGAAATTAAAATCATGATTTCCACGTTTTATGTATACACACATTAAATTTTACAAGATTATAATGTAAATTTGTTCAAACATTGTGCGTGTTTATTTTGCATTTTAAATCACTTTCTGTTTTTGCTTTTTAAAAAAGATCGTAATCAATTATTAATCATTTAGTGTCCGCAAGTTTATTTTTAAAAGGTGAGTAATAGCAGTGAAATGAAATTTGATTTTTAAACGGAATTGAAAATTAAAGACAAAAATAAGAATTTAATTTTTAGTTGTTAGTTTTAATTAAATTTTTCCCAGCAGTAGTGAATAAATGTCTTTTTATTATTGTAAGTCTAAGTTCATAAACAATTAATAAAATCATCGTCTCAAAGATTAATTACGTTGTCACCAGAAATCCATTGACTCAACATGAGTGTGAAGTTAGCGCTAGTTGTATTTCCTCAGTTTGCAAACGAACTTGTGTTTTCGGAAAATATTGATAATAATTAAAATGTGTATAAAAAATGTAAATTATGCATAAAAATATATTATTTTGAATAAAATTAAATATTATATTTAAAAAAAGTTTGTCTTGTATCAATTTTTTTCAAATTTGAAATTTTTTATTAGTCATATTTAATTTTCTTATTTTTTTTGCATGAATTTTAAAGTAATTTTACGTTGGTGCTTTGCTTTTACGCGAATTTTGAAAAATCACAGATGCATCCCCCCTTTTTCAATGTAAGTTACGTCTATTTTTGTGCGATTTCATTGGCACGTGTTTTCTGAGGAACCTATCTATCATGTAAAATGAGACCCAGGTGTAAATATATTATTTTTTAAATTATTTTAATTTCAATAGCTATTAAGTTGTTATTTTAATAGATGTAGTAGCAACATTAACATTATAACCTGTTTGTCATATTTTTCTATCCACTGTTCTAATCTTCAAGGATATTTGACTTTCTTCTTTTTTTAGAACTTTAATCAATTTAATTTTTTACCACTTTTTCTTTTATCCTTCACAAATACTTGTAACATACCATCTTTTTTCTGCCTTTCAGTATATATCTAGTTCAATGTAATTTCTGCTTCACAATTTTATCAGTAAATATTTTTTTCTATTTAACCTCTTTTACATTTTAGCATTACAATCCTAGTTTTTTATATTTTCTATTGTTCTTCAAATAGTGCTCCAATTTTTTAATGCTCCAATTTTTTCATGGACCTTTTTTTAATCATTAAATATATTGATTTTAAATAATTTTAAGATGAGATTTATTATTGTAAAGTATAGTGATATTTTTTATTTTATTTAAAATAAATTTATAAGACAAACATATATCAAGTTGTTTATATATATATATCGTAGCTATTTGTGATAAATATCAGTTTGATAGTATATCAACAAAAAACTTATTAGTGTAACCAAAATGTACAAAATTTTTAAAAAGTAAGGAGTGTAATAGTTTCAAAAACCATAGAATATCTAAATTTTTTTATTGAAGTGACATTAAATTAGAATAGAGTGATATTGTAATCCGGTAGATTTTAAAAGCAATGAGGAAAAGAGTATCATTTCTTTGTACATTGTAAAAACGGAAAAAGTCACGTGAAGTCTTATTTACCAGTAATTATTAAAACATAGAATGATTTTTTTTACTATTACTAATGGCATACTGATTGGAATGAAACTCTAAATATTTGATGCCACTACATATTGAGCTGAGAGTAAATAAATTAGGGATTAAAAGATAAAAATAAACATAGTCCTCTATCAACTAAGTATTTTAAGCCTGTCAGGTAGAAAAATTAAATGAGAATAATATAAATAGTAATAAACTTGTTTAAAAAATTTATATTAAAATTAATATCATTTTATTAAATAATCAATTATATTTTTAATTTATTAGGAAATAATTATATTAATTATAAAAATACTACTTATTTGATTATATTTAATAATAAATTTTTTTATATTTTAAATTATTATATTTGAACCATATTTATATTTCATAAAAAATCGATTTTGCAGACATGAGGAGGTGTTACATGTTTTATACAAGTTATCAGTTCTAATGTAATTATATAAAAAGGGAAAGTTGGAAAAGATAAGATTATCAATGTAAAACAATTGAAAAAAATAAGTGAAAAAAAAGATTATTAAGAAACTGGGAGAAGAAAGAGGAATTAAATTGACCACGTGTTTTAAAGAAAGGAAATTATGCAAAAAACATTGGCATTGTGAAAAATAAATAAAAATTTGATAAAATGGAAATTGATAATGAGCTTAAGGAGAACATTACTTATGAATATTTAAAAAATAAAATAATAAATAAAAACATTTATTTTTAAAAAGCTGATAGAATATGGAGTTATTTCATAGTATGAATAAAAATATATTATATTATGATGTTCTGAAGATGATAATGAAAAGGTAATCTAAGTATGTAGGTTTGCAATTATCTAGGAAAACACATCTTATAAAAAAAAGAATGTTGAATAATGTAGTACTTTTAAGAAATATAGTTTTATATCAATATAATGTAACAGAATTTATTCATAATATAAATTATAAAATTCCTAATATAACTAAGAATAATGATTTACTTTATATTAAAATATATAATTCTAAAAATTCTGCCATGATTAGAATGTCCATGCTGTATAATAAGATTGTTTTGGATATTGGTATATTTCATTTGAATTTGTATGATTTATATTAATCAATGTAAACTAATTCTTAGTTTGTAAAAGCAATACTATAATTAGATTATTTCTGGTCTATTGTTATATGCTAAATAATAAAATTAAAATTGAAAATACAATTATTAACGTAAGAAAAAATTCAAATTTGAAATTGATTTTAAGATCATAAAATTAACATATTAGATAAAACAACATGCATTATTCTGACTATCACATTCAAATTTTTCACTGACCAAATTTAAATAGTATTATAGAGTTAAAAGTTTATATTAATGTATTTATATACTTAACATGAAAAAGTATTTCTAAAATAAAGTAAACATTTAAAACATTTGTACGAAACAAATCATTTATTTTTTTTATTTTTACTGTGTCTTTGTTATAGTTTTTCATATTTATAATTTGACTATTAAGCCATCTTCTTTATCATTTCATACCCCTTTTAAGTGAAATGTCTAAAAAGACTTTTAGAACTTTAAATTATAAAAATTACAGGAATAAAAAGCACCAAATAAAAAATTCAAAAGCAAAGCACAGACTTATCTTTTGGTAGGATGGTTCTTTACATAGGATTTAATATAATATCTATTAATTATAATGATCTTTTGAAAGCATTTACTTTTTTTTAATGTTTCTATGTTTTTATTAAATAACTACTTACCGATATAATATGATGATATTGTCATATCTTTTAAAATAAAATGGCAAAATTTATGCCAAGGTTAAAAAGTATAAGATTTATTTATTATATAATTTTAAACAAAAACTTAGCTCACATACAGTAAAAAATTGCACCACAAATAAATGGAAAAGCATGTACTTTAACTAAAATGTATATTACTTACCTAATTTTCATTTAATAACATTGTAAGTACTAACATTCTTACTAAAAATAATTTAAAATCACTATGTAAATGGCAATAACATTCTAGAAGGTAATGAACTGTCCAAGCACTGTTCATATAACATTAATTAACCCATTTAATAGTCTTCTAGTAGCCAATTTGATAATAATTAATCACTTTTGTTTAATGAATGGATATTTATGCTTCATCATATATTGTAAAAAATATTACAAACATAAGTTTAAAAATAAAAAAATATTTTTAAAAATAATATTTTAACTATACAAATATGGAATAAAGTTAATTAACTGTAACATGTAAACAAAAACAATAGGATTTGTTGCCCTTGGTAACAAAAATATATTAGGAATGAAATAAAGTTTATTTAATGTTGATTTCTAATAATAAAGCAAATTTTTGTAAAGAATACATAAAACAATAGAATCTTTTTTTTTAATTTTAAATTTCACATGCAAATTAAAAAAATAATTAAAAGACATACAAAAGATATATGTGATGTTATTGAGGTGTTTTGATGGTTGTTTTTTTTTTTGATAATGATAAATCCTTGCTTGATATGAATAAATCTTTATCTAAATATTATATTATCAAAAACATATATTTCAATCAATTTTACAAAAATTAACATATATGCTAATTGTGGTAAAATTACAATTTTTAATTTAAATTTTTAAACATAATGTGAACTACAAAAACACCATGACTATTTTGAATATGAAGGCTCTTTACTTGAAGTAGGCCACTACCTTTGAAAACTCACAATTTTTGTTTTTTCTTTTAATAGTAATATCTATTGGTTATAATTGAAAATAATACATTAATATATATCTTAGTTCAAGTTTTCATCATCAAATGATTTTAATAATGGTAAATGAATGCTACCCATAACCATAATTGAATCACTTCAAACGTATCGATTAAAGCATCACAAAAATATTCACAAGACTCTGAAAAGCATTAATAATGGATTAAACATCTCACATCATTATCCAATTGCAAAAAGATGAATCTTGAATGATGTCATAAACAAAATGCTTAACTAAAATTTGATATGGACAGCAAATTGGAGAGTGCATCACTTTTTACAATATTACATTAATTGATACTATTTGATTATAATATTGTATAAATTACAATAATAAATTGCATCAAAAATAAATTAAAATGTATTCATTATTTAAATATGACGTACCATATCCAAATTTTATTGCAAATGTAAACATTCTTCTTAAAAAAAATATTTATTAATTAACACACAGTAATGATTTTCTCTCAAAGTAAATTGAAAAGTATTACTTGAACTTACATTAGATGTATTAATCTAATATATGCATTTATAACTATAATAGAATTGTTCTGCATTGAACAATACAGTTATTGCAATAAATAAAATATGCCTTCTCAATTACAGCAAAAAACAGTAATTATTTAACTCTTTAATGAGGAGATAAGGTGCACTGTGACTTCTTTTTCAAAATCAGGAATCTCTCAACTATCATGCCCAGAGAAACCCATTAGCCTCTTTACCTTTCCTTTCCATTCCTGCCCTAAGTTTTTCCCATATTCTTCTTTATCCTGCTCTATCTTATTTCCACAACATAATCTTTGTCTACTTCATGTCCTTTATAGCTAAATCACTCTTAACTTTTTCCAAACACAGCATAAATACCACGACGCCATCTCTGCATAATCATTATGTTTATATTTATTTTCCCACAACTTCATTATTTGTTCCCTTTCTATTTGTAAGCATTTACATTCAATTAACAGATGCCTAATATTTTTTACACCTTCCTTACATAACTTGCAGATTAAATAACTCACATTTCCCCATTTATGTATATATTCCGATGTTGCTAAAGATACTGTTCGAACCTTAATAAGTAAATTACTTTCCTTTTTATTATCATAAATCAACTCACATCCAATATTCTGTTTACTTCTACATATTTTTAAACTCTTTTTACTCTCCTTACTACTTCTCCATCCTACCAACTTCTTATTTTCTATTAATTCATCTATTTCTTCTATCACATTCCTTGCAACTATTGCATTCAACAATTCTCCTAACACAATCATACCACCTTTTGTATAAATATATTGGCATTAATTATTTATCCAAATCTTCTGCATACCATACCACCTTTTTCAACCATCTTTGTGCCTGCCCTTTACTCACAATCCAATTAAATACCTTTTTGGCTATTCTCTTATCCATAAATTGCAATCTACAGAACATTTTCATTTGGCTTTTTGTATCTCTTATATAAAAACTTGACCATTCCATTTTTCCTTCAATTGCCTCCTTTGCTGTCCACACATCTGCATCTAATGCATTTCCTCTTACTTCTCTTTGTACTTTTTTAAATAATCTAACACCTATTTACTTACACATAATGCATCATTACCATATGTTAACCCTGGTACTGCCACTCCCTTTTATACAATTCAACTACATCATATTTATTATATGAAAACATTTTTAATTTCTTTATTAGTCTCTTTTTTTTCTTTGCTTCATTTTTTTTGCCATTCATCCAAGCAATTTCTCTGATTATTTAAGATAAGTCCCAAATTATTATATCAATTCACCACACTTAACTTTATATCCCCCAATAAAAAATCTTTGTTTTCTCTTTCCCCAGTATTAATCATCATTACTTTTGATTTTTCTTCATTAATTTAATCCCCATCTCTTTAACCACCCTTACATATGTCCGCAGCATAATTTCCATATCTTTCGTTCTTTCTGTGCATAAAGATATTGTCTGAAAATAAAAGACCTGACAATGTATATACTCTCTTGCCACTTATTAAGGGTATTTCTACCACTCTTTATAATCTTTCTATTGCTTTCTCCTTTTTTCTCAAATACAATAAAAACAAAATAGGTAACATAGAACATTCTTGCATTAGTCCCACTCCATTTTTAACTTTAACTGATTTTATACTACCTAATTGATATGTATAGTAATTATTTTCATACAATCTTTTACTAAGATCCACTAAAGCTCCATCCATTCCCAAATTTACTAAACTTATGCATAATCTATTTCTATTCACTCTAACATATGTCTTCTCTCTCTATATATAAAAACCATATATAAATTTCTACTTGTATTTCTATTCATATCTATAAGCAGTGTAACTACAAATAAACTATCTCCTATATGCTTATTTGATCAAAAATTTCATTGTATTTCTCTTATTGTATTATTTTCTTTCATCCATTTGGCAATCCTTTTACCCACCATATATGTGAAAACTTTATGTAACACTGATGTTACAGCTATTAGTCTACAATTACTTAACTTTCTATGATCCTTGGGCCTTTCTTTTAAGTAGCAGTCTTACTCTTGTATTATTCCAACTATGTGAAAAATTTCTCTTTTTTGGGTCATCTTACTAAAACATGATAATAGGTTTAATTTTGCCCTATGTCCTAAATTCTTCACCAACTCTGCTGATAATCCATCTAAAACTCTTGCCTTTCCACTTTTCAGTTTCTTCCCTGCCTCATTCAGTTCATTTTTTGTAAACCTAATATCCCCATTACTATATGCTTTTATGTTTGTTCTCACTCTATTCTTCACATCTAACTTTTTTTCTATATCCATTACATACTTATTTAAGTTTGTCTTTAATTCTTCTCTAGAGCTATTCTCTTTTTACTCATCATTTAGTAATACTATTTCTCTCTCTATACATTCCTTCTTTTAATGTAGTTCCAAAATTTTTTACTTCTATATCTTCCACTTTTATTAATATCTCCAACAATTTACTATTAATTTTCATTCTTTCTTTAAAATGATCTATTTTGACCAGCTTCTTTTTTCTAAATAATTTTCTCATTTAACATTAACATCTTTTTCACTTTCTTTGCTCTTAATGGCACATTTACATTATCTGTAAGCTTTTCCCTCTCTTTTACACTTTTACTAACTCTCACTTTCCTATTACTTTTATTATTTTGAATATTCTCACCTAAAACCCTATTTACCACTTTTTCTACTTAACCACATCAGTCCTTATATTCATCCTCAACCAACACTTCCATGATTACTTCACCTTTTATTTTATATTCTTCAAACTTTTTCTTATCATTCATTATCTATCAATATCTTTCACTATCCTTTCTACTTTTATTACTATTTCCCATCACATTATTAACCATTTATATTATAAAGAAATTATGATCACTCTTACATACTCTCTATTATCAAACACTTAATTTTTCATACTCTATTCATTCCATCTTTCTCTACTAATACATAATATATTGTGTAAAATATATTATTAATAGACCATGTGTATAGTTCCTCATAAATATTTCATAAATTTCCAATACTTAAATTCACTCTGACAAAAATTCTTCAAAAGGTGTCCATTCTTGTTATCTACATCATCAATTTCTTTATTATGTCCATGCATATTCCCTATAATTATTCTCTTCTCCTTTTTTTAAAACTCTGTATATCCTTAACTAGGCATTCATCTATGCACTCCATTATAGTTTGACTATCTCCAATGGCTATATACACTGTAGACACCATTCATTCTTGTCTTCCTAAATTTATTACAAACCACAAATGTTCTTGGCATTTAACAGTACTTCACTATTTTTTTGACATAAAATTCTTATACTATGAAACCATTTTTTCTTTTTCTTTTCCATCCTGTCATACCATGTCTTAAAGTATAGGTTCTTCTTCTCTTAGTTGTGTTTTCACTACTGCTAATACCCCAATCTCTTCACTTTTAACTGCTTTGTTTAACTCCAGTGATTTTTTGATCTTCTACCATCTTGCATATTCAGATATCCAATTTTAACAATTTCTCCTTTCCTAATTACTCTTTATTCTTTTGAATTTTTCTTCTCCTTTACATTTATAAATAACTTGATTATCATTAATTTTACAGACCCATTATTTCTTTACATCTACATTTATATCCAAATCAGCTACCCTTTGTTTATTTCTTATATCCCATCCATTCTTCTTCTTTCTGATAACACTGCAACTTAAAACCCCATCTCCCTTTATAAGTTTCCCA
Source organism: Epiperipatus broadwayi (assembly GCA_028023455.1). Taxonomy (NCBI): domain Eukaryota; kingdom Metazoa; phylum Onychophora; class Udeonychophora; order Euonychophora; family Peripatidae; genus Epiperipatus; species Epiperipatus broadwayi. The sequence goes on from JAQFVV010006347.1 coordinate 1,075,806, forward strand.
AACTATCTTCTCTATAAATCAAACTCCCTAAAATTTCACTTCCTTGTTTGCTCAGTGCAATCTATCTTTACTATATAATTCCCTTTTACTAATAAAAAAGGTCCCACACATTCACAAATATAACATCATTTTTCTCACACAATTTTTTTAATCTTTCATTTATAGAACATGTTCTTCTAACATATCTTTTGTTAAATCTTGCTAATAATCCAACTATTTCTACTCTTCCTTCAATATTACTCAAAGAACTAATCAATTCTATGTTTTCATCCATTATTATTTCTGAAGGCTCTGACAAATTATTTGTTTCTACCATAGCATTTACATCTCTGCTCCCTAGTTTCTTTACCTTATTTGTAGAATTCCTAATTCTAGATCCAGACAAACATATTCTTACAAATTTCAATTTTGCCTTGCAATTATATCTCCATATTCTCTAATTAGCAAACTTCCTATCAATACTGTCTCATAGTTTACTTTTTCTATTTCATCCATAACATTCTCTTCCCCTTTCTGGACTTCCTTATCTACTTTTTTCTTATCATTCCTATTCAATAATTCATTTATCTGCTCACACTTAATTTCTGATTTTAACTTTGCTTCTACATCCTTTACTTATTTCTCTATCTTAATTATTCTTTGACTAACTATCTCTATTGCACTATTTATTTTCCATCCATATCTCTTGTCACTCCACTAAAAAATACTTCATCCTATCTTCCTCAACTATATTTTGCTTCATTTCTCCTGACTTTCTTTTTAAACTACCTACACTTAGAAATCACATTTTACCTTCTTTATCATATTTACACACTGTCTATATAACCATAAATTTGTTACATCCTTTCTAATCTTATTTAAGTATTTCAAATGATAAACCTCATTACATATGGCACATCCTACCACAACATGCCTAATTACTTTCTGATTATTATATATGCATTGTGGAATACAAATACAATTCATATTCTTTATTTTTCAAATCCCCTATTCTATATTTAACTTTATGCTGCCTCCCTACTCTTCAAACCCTTTTATATAAAGGTAAAAAATACTATCTTTCAATGGTGATTGATAAACATGCGTTCTCCAACCTAAAGCCTCAAAACGTTATCTTCTTTCTCAAACAAATCAGTTTCTTTTTTTGAATAAAAAAAAATTCTTTAGTAACAAAATTACTAAAAATCACCTAATCTTGCATACAACTTAGTTATAATGCCTTCTTACAATAACATCACCACAACAAAAACATTTTTACTCTTCTATACTTAAAATGGCACAACGAAACACTTTCCAAATGTTATCAAAATTATTCACAATCTTTCCAAATCCAATTAAAACTGTCCACACAAAAAACTCATCATATTCATAGCAATAAATTTCTTGAAATTTTTCACACACACACATATAGATATATATATATATATATATTAAATGTAAAATACAGTATCCATTATAAAATATTATATATATATATATAAAATTTAATGATAAATACAATATTATAGTTTAAATTCTTTTGTAGTGCTTTATATATATAAACTTTAACTTATCTTTTAGAAGAAAATAGCCACATCAACACAAGAGCAGACCACTCTAGTCTTATATATATATATATGATCAATAGATGGCGTTTTATCAAAACCACCACTTGTTCGGTGGTTTTGGTAAAAGGCCATCTATTGATCATAAATACAAGCGATATCAAGTTACGTGATTATAACTTGTTTTTGTTTTTCATATATATATAAACTTTAACTTATCTTGCAGAAAAAAATAGCCACATCAGCACAAGAGCAGTCCCATCTACCAAATGTATAAATATTTAATGATTTCCAGATGCGTAAAAATCCCTATCCTTAGCTTTTAAATCCCAATCCACAGACTGTTTTCTGTGTTTTTATTATTACATTGCATATGCTGTAGCATTAGGTAATTTATTTTATTCTTTAGATAATTAGGGGAACCAAACACTGATCACATAATGCATAAAGTATACCCAGGTCTCTTTTTACACAGACTTATTTAACATGATTTTGAAGTTACACGATTCACCGGAAGTCGAACTCCGATTATGCGCTATCACTTTAAATAATAAATTTCACACACTTACGTTATATTGAAAGTAATAGCACATTATTGGAATTCGACTTTCATCTTAATAATTTCAATCTTTTTAGTGCTTTATAATAGTAAGATTCTATGCAATAATGAAATTAAAATCATGATTTCCACATTTTATGTATATATACATTAAATTTTACAAGATTATAATGTAAATTTGTTCAAACATTGTGAGTGTTAATTTTGCATTTTAAATCACATTCTGTTTTTGCTTTTTAAAAAATAATGTAATCAATTATTAATCATTTAGTGTCCACAAGTTTATTTTTAAAAGGTGAGTAATAGCAGTGGTCACAATTAAATTTGACAATTAAAATTAAAATCTGATTTTTAATTGTAATTAACAATTTAAAAATTACTTACGGTGACTTGAAATTAAGGTGATGTGAAATTTGATTTTTAAATGGAATTGAAAATTAAAAAATTAAAGACAAAAATAAGAATTAAATTTTTAGTTGTTAGTTTCATAAACAATTAATAAAATCATCATCCCAAAGATTAATTACTAATTACGTTGTCACCAGAAAACCATTGACACAACATGAGTGTGAATTTGGTTGCATTTCCTTTTGTGAAAAATTGATTTTTTACCAGTTTGCAAATGAACATGTTTTTTGGCAAGTAGCGATAATAATTAAAATGTGTATAAAAATGTAAATTACTGTACTGTAAATTATGCATAAAAATATATTATTTTGAATAAAATTAAATATTATAGTTAAAAAAAGTTTGTCTTGTATCAATTTTTTTCAAATTTGAAATTTTTTATTAGTCATATTTTATTTCCTTATTTTTTTTTTGTGCGAATTTTAAAGTAATTTTATGTTGGTGCTTTGCTTTTATGCAAATTTTGAAAAATCACAACCGCATGCCCCCTTTTTCAATGTAAGTTACATCTATTTTTGCGCGATTTCATTTGCACATGTTTTCTGAGGAACCTATCTATCACGTATGAGACCCAGGTATACATCAAAATAAAAAAGCACATTATAATATCTTGAATTCTTTTTTTTATTATACTTATTTTAATTTAATAAATAGTGATTCAATGGGACTTTTATCTTAACATAATTTCAATCTGTCTTCCACAACTAATAAAATTTTTAAAATAATTTAAAAATTGCAGCAACTATGATATATTTATTAATAAATCTTCATATATAGGATAATGTTTTTTAATAATAATATGCTTAGCAATATTTGTATTCACTCATTTTTATCACTTTCTCTTAATTTGAAACGTTTTTATGTCAGTTATTCAAAATTTATAGCCTATTTTGAATCTGTAGTAACTAGTTAAATTTTTTGTCTTAGAAAATCTGCAATTGTTTATTATTTATATGAGATTTGTGATAAGTTTTGGGAAATCAACTGTTTTTATTACATCTTTTAAAACATTCTATAACAGTAAAATATTTCTAAAAAAGATTTATTTATTTATTTTACTTTATCTAAAGCATATTTATTAATAAGTAATAAAAAATGCACATTTATTGTCTCAATTCTGTGCTTGATTTTTTAAAATATCTTTTGACTGCTCTTAAATAATCATCTCCAGGCTAATATGTCATTCTTTTTTGTTTTTAGTTAAATGCAAATTCATTTACAATTGTTAGAAATAAACATCTTAAATATAAATGTCTTCTAGCTTTTAAAGAAAAAAAAAGATTTTGAAGTGTAATACAATGCTTATTAAAGAAATAAAAATAAAAAATATTTTCCTAGTAGTCACTCATAAATAATCATTCTAATTCCAAAAGATAACAAACAAAGAATTATTAAATATATCAACATGTATCATGCAATGGTCCTTTAATGTTTTGCTTAGTGTCTTAATTATATATAGCAAATTTATAATTTTTGCTAGCATGCATTATAATTGCAGCTTTTCAATATACTTATATTCCCAATAAAAACAATCAATAACATTGCCTTTTTTGCATCTATGAGCTAATCGTTATAACATAAGTAGGTTATACTCTGCACAAGAAATGTGGTCAAGCCGGCCATAAAATATTTTAAACAAGTTTGTTATTATTCTTTCACTTTACATACCCACTCCAGTAAATCTGTACTTTTAAAAATAATAGATTTAATATCACTTTTTAGAAATAGTCAAAATAAAAGTCATAGATCAATTCATAGATCACATGACCCTATCTCTTAAGCTTGTAAGTTATAAACAGTGAGGATTGCCAATTCCTCTACAAGCTTTATGATAAATGCTTAGCCAGAGCCAGCACTTAAAATATCTCTGTCAGGAAAAACAGATTATCCTCTGACATTTTAATGCACTAGTAGTATACTACACTCAGGAATTGAAAGTTTTTGAAAGCTTGAACTTCTTGGATATTTAATCATTCCATTACCACAGAAACAGGATTCTGCCTTTATTACTGTGTCATGGTATTATTAGAGTGTTAAGTAGCACTTTTAATTTTAAAAAAAAGATCAACTAGATAGAAAAAATATTTTGCATTAATTTCCAATAGAGAAAACAAATATTTGTCAGATTAATTAAATAGAGTTTCTGATTTCAGGCATTTTACATTTAAATGTTCACATTCTTAAGCAAATATAGGGGATTTGAACTCAGACTGTCAAGCCTTTTCACTATACACACTATCTCATACTATACTACACATGATCACACACATGCAGAAAAGATAAATAATCACCACTACATGCATTTCATGCTAAACCAACATTCATCAGTTGGTCCTGATTATCATCTCCAATACATACATATAATCAGTGCTCAGTTTATATTAAGATAGCAAATCCTTACAATTTAATGGACAGACTTCAACCTATTCCAATCTCCAATTCTTCAGCCATCCATACCACTAAAAATCTGATGATAGAATTCCCAAACCTCATGCTGATTCCAATATTTGGGAATTCTATCATCAGATTTTCGTTTGTATGGATGGCTGAAGAGTTGGAAGTTGAACCTAGGTTGAAGCATGTCCATTAAAGTGTGAGGATTTGCTATCTTAATGTAAACTAAGCACTGATTATATATATGTATGGAAGATGATAATCTGGACCAACTGATGAGTGCTGGTTTAGCATGAAATACATGTATTGGTGATTATTTATCTTTTCTGCATGTGTGTGGTCATGTGTATTAGTAGTATGACATAATGTGTATAGTGAAGCGGCTTGAAAGTCTGAGTGCAAATCCCCTATATTTACAGTTAGTGCCTGATATTTTAAATCTTCTTAAGCAAATAAATAGATTGGCTTCATTTATTTCTATTTTTATATTTCATTCTCTAAGTTTCTTATTTTTGAAAAAAAAAAAGATAATGGAATTATTTTAACTTTTACTTACTTTATAACTTTAAACTTTTGTAATTGTACAATAATTAAAATGCTATTAGCTAATATAATTTTCTTTTAAATAATAAACTGTAAACAAAGAGATTATTCATTAAGTGTCTAAATAGAATATTAAAATCATTTAGTAATTAATAAAAGCCATTAAATCATTCCTATTTTTTGCCCATTAGGCTTTTTCATACTTAAATAAATATAAATAATGAATTTAAATTTATTTATTTTTAACTAATAAGTGGCACTAATAACTTGCATTTAAATTATGCTTTTAAATTGTATTTAATTTTTGTAAGATTTTCTTATTTCTCTATTATAATTACACTTAAGTATTTCAATGACTTAATTTAATTTCGAAAATTTCCGGAATTCATACGGAGTCGAAAAATCAAGAGTTTTGAAATAATAAAATGCAAGCAACCTCTATTAGAAAAAATTAATCTGAAAATATTTTATTTTTTAATTTTGTGATTAAAAACTACTTATTTATATATTTATTTCCATTTAAACTAACTTTACACCGAAATCAAAATCAGTATGATAAGATATCTGCTAACTAAAATACGTATAATTAAAAAAAAAAACAATTTTTTTAAGAAACATTTAATTATCATCTTTACAAAATTCAAATAAAACTTTGATTACTGAATTTGATTTTCTTTTTTAATCTTTTTTTAAATACAAAATATATATTTTCAAGTTTATTTTTATCAGGACATCTGTTTTATCTTAGCTCTTTCCTATTGCAACCATCCATCAACACCCGAGTCAAATCAATCTCTCATCCAAATCTCTCATACTATGGATGCATTTTGAAACATCCATTTCACTGTTTAGGTAAATAAGAAATAATTTATCTTCATATAGACATTTTTAGATATATTTAAACTTAACTTCATATATATATATGAAAAACAAAAAAACACAAGTTAAAAAACTTGCTAACGCTTGTATTTATGATAACAGATGGCGTTCTACCAAAAACACCGTCAAGCGTAGTTTTCTGTTTACATAAATATCAGAGCGAGTATTCACTATCTCTAACTTTAATTCCACTTTCAGATCATGATTTCAAGCTATTTGCTATCGTCAGTGAAAGACAGGAATAAGAAACTAGATCTAAACACAAACTCTGAGCATTTATGAAACAGTTTCTATTCAGCTTGCAAGCGTGAATCTTTTAGACACGTTAATGTCTTCAAACTCAGCATAGCAAGCTAGATAGCTACATGGGTCTGATCTCAGTTCAGCATCACCACATAGTAGAAGCCTCTGCAATATACATCATTGCAAGAAAGACCTCAAAGGTACATTTATGAAAAACAAAAAAACACAAGTTAAAAAACTTGCTAATGCTTGTATTTATGATAACAGATGGCGTTCTACCAAAAACACCGTCAAGCATAGTTTTCTGTTTACATAAACGTCAGAGTGAGTATTCACTATCTCTAACTTTAATTCCACTTTCAGATCATGATTTCAAGCTATTTGCTATTGTCAGTGAAAGACAGGAATAAGAAACTAGATCTAAACACAAAGTCTGAGCATTTATGAAACAGTTTCTATTCAGCTTGCAAGCGTGAATCTTTTAGACACGTTAATGTCTTCAAACTCAGCATAGCAAGCCAGATAGCTACATGGGTCTGATCTCAGTTCAGCATCACCACATAGTAGAAGCCTCTGCAATATACATCATTGCAAGAAAGACCTCAAAGGTACATTTATGAAAAACAAAAAAACACAAAAAACTTGCTAATGCTTGTATTTATGATAACAGATGGTGTTCTACCAAAACACCGTCAAGCGTAGTTTTCTGTTTACATAAACGTCAGAGTGAGTATTCACTATCTCTAACTTTAATTCCACTTTCAGATCATGATTTCAAGCTATTTGCTATCATCAGTGAAATAGGAATAAGAAACTAGATCTAAACACAAACTCTGAGCATTTATGAAACAGTTTCTATTCAGCTTGCATGCGTGAATCTTTTAGACACATTAATGTCTTCTCACTCAGCATAGCAAGCCAGATAGCTACATGGGTCTGATCTCAGTTCAGCATCACCACATAATAGAAGACATTGACATGTCTAAAAGATTCACGCTTGCAAGCTGAATAGAAACTGTTTCATAAATGCTCAGAGTTTGTGTTTAGATCTAGTTTCTTATTCCTGTCTTTCACTGATGATAGCAAATAGCTTGAAATCATGATCTGAAAGTGGAATTAAAGTTAGAGATAGTGAATACTTGCTCTGATGTTTATGTAAACAGAAAACTATGCTTGACGGTGTTTTTGGTAGAATGCCATCTGTTATCATAAATACAAGTGTTAGCAAGTTTTTTAACTTGTTTTTTTTTTTTTCATAAATGTACCTTTGAGGTCTTTCTTGCAATGATGTATATTGCAGAGGCTTCTACTATGTGGTGATGCTGAACTGAGATCAGACCCATGTAGCTATCTGGCTTGCTATGCTGAGTTTGAAGACATTAACATGTCTAAAAGATTCACGCTTGCAAGCTGAATAGAAACTGTTTCATAAATGCTCAGAGTTTGTGTTTGGATCTAGTTTCTTATTCCTGTCTTTCACTGACAATAGCAAATATCTTGAAATCATGATCTGAAAGTGGAATTAAAAGTTAGAGATAGTGAATACTCGCTCTGACGTTTATGTAAACAGAAAACTACGCTTGACGGTGTTTTTGGTAGAACGTCATCTGTTATCATATATATATATGATAAACAAAACAAGTTATAAATTTCTTAACTTGCTTATAGCTTGCATTTTATGATTACTGGATGGAGCTTTACCAATAGCCCACTATCAAGCTTTGTTTACATAAACATTGAGAGAGATAGAACTCAATATCTCTTTCAAATTGTCTCCAACCTTTACACCATGGTTTCAAGCTAGTTGGCTCATGTCAGTAAAAGGTAGGAAGACCAGAAACTAGATCTAAACACCAACTCTACTAACAGCATTTATGATACATGTTTCTTTCACTTTGAAAGCACGAATTACGTATATATCTTCAAATCCAGTCAAACAAACTAGATAGCTTTATGGGTCTGAATTCAGTTCAGTTTTACAATATAGTAAAAGGCTCTGCAATCTATATCATTGCAAAAACCTTTAAGAGTACATTATGATAAACAAAACAAGTTATAAATCTCGTAACTTACTTATAGCTTGCATTTTATGATCACTAGCCAACTGGCTCAAAACCATGGTTTGAAGGTTGGAGACAATTTGAAAGAGATATTGAATTCTATCTCTCTCAGCATTTATGTAAACAAAGCTTGATAATGGGCTATTGGTAAAGCTCCATCTAGTGATCATATATATATATATATATATATATATATATATATATATATATATATATATGATCACTAGATATATATATATATATATATATATATATATATATATATATATATAAGAAATACATTTCATGCTGAACAAGCATTCATCAATTAGTTCAGATCATATTGCTACAATTTGATTTATAAGCATAAAATTTCTGCATTTACATTTTTGACACCAATCACTTTATGTAAATATATTAATGATTATTACTAATCATTATCAAATGAGAAATTATTTCTAGTTTAAATATATACATTAGTTAATTAATAATATGTCTATATAGTCTTGAGTTTGCAATTCCATTAACTTTCATTACACCACTTTTTTGCACAGTAGAAATTGATTTTTATCCACATTGAAGGGTGTACACTCATTTTACTGTTATATATATATATATATATTTAAGTTTTTGTTTTTGAGCATCTTTCATCTTAGCTCTATCATACTGTAACCATTTATCAGAACCAAAATTAGACCAACCTCACTCATTATTGTAGCATTTTGATGTGAAAAGACAAATGATCTCTGAGATGCACATTTCATGCTAAACCAGCACTCATCAGTTGGCACAGATTACAATCCCTTACATATGTCTTCATCATTTGTTCAGTATTTATTGATACCAAATTGCTACAGTTTGATTTGTAAGTGTTAAACTTTCTACATTCATACTTTTAATACCAATGACTTTATGAAAATATAGTAATGATTTTTATCAATTATTTATTAAACTAAAGTTTATTTCTTGCTCAAATGTATATTTTAAATCTCAGTTAATAAATAATGTATCTATATTGTTATAAAGATACAATACCTGAGTCTCCATGCCTTTGTGGACAGTTTGATAACTTTTACTACATCACTCTAACATCTTGTGGGTGTACAATCAGTGCACTACAATTTATATTAAAAACTTGAATATATATATATATATATATATATTATACTATAAAAAATAACATTAAGAAAAGAAATAATAAAATTCTGTAATTAAAATCTTAATTGAATCTTGAAAAAGGTGGTAATTAAACGTTTCCTAACAAATATTGTTATTTTAATCTTACATATTTTAATTAGTAAATTTTTTATTACTGTTATTGATTTTGTCTAACTGAGTACATTAGATTGGGTTCACAGTTATTTAAATGGAAATAAGTAGGTAGTTTTTAATCACAGAACTTAAGAAATAAAACACTTTAAAATGAGATTTTTTAAAAAAATACAGGTTGCATTTTATCATTCCAAAACCCTTGATTTGCCATTCAAATTTTATTATTTTCTTTCTTAATCTTTTTTTGTTTTAAAAAGTGCAAGTTATATATGTTTCTCAAAAATTAAATGTCATTAGAATCGCTTATTTTTTAATCTATGTATATTATGCTCTAATTATAAACGATTAATATATGTTATTTATACTTATCGGGAATATATATATATATATATATATATATATATATATATATATATATATATATATATATATATCTGCAGTAAAAACAAAAAATAGAATTATCAATAAAAGAGTACTGACTGTTGGGAAAAATACATACCACACATCTAAATGATAAAGAAAAACACGATTATTGGAAAAATGTTGTAATAATATTGATATTTAAGTAAGATGATAAAAAGATCATTGTAGACCTGTTAATACTTTATCAGTTCTGACAAAACCTTTGCCAAAATAATTATAATTAATCTATAGAAAACTTTGGATGTTAACCAACTAAAAAAACAAACTGGATTTATAAATGTTTTTAGTATAATGAATAGAAAAAAGTTATAAAATGAACCAATTAATATAAATTGCCTTTATGCTTTGGATTATAGATAATGAAAAGGCCTTTGCTTTTATAAATATTACTACAGTGACTAAAGCATTAGATCATCAAGATATAAACTCAGAATATTGTCATTTTGTGAAAAATACAAAATGCAACAGCAGTTAATAGATTATATGGTAATATTAAAAAGATTAACATTGAGAAAAGTATATGACAGAGTGATTCTATACTTACAAAATATCTTGTAGCAGTTTTTTAACAAATATTTAATAGATTAAAATGAGAAGCTAAAAAAGCAAAGGTAAAAAAAGTTACATCTGTTATGATTTCCAACATAAATTGCTTTTTAGTACTAGAAATTCTGATCATCACTGCCCTATTTCTGATCATGTTTTTATATGAAATAAAATAAAATATCTTTAAATAATAGTTTCTTTGATTACAATTGATCATTTAGCAATAATTATATTAATCGCAGGCAATAAATTTTGGCAAAGTTTATTCAACAATTTTTCACTTTCCCCCCAAATGTTTCAGACTTGGTAGTATTTTTCATAATCTTACTTCACTGATTGTTCAGACAGAAGATTAAATGCAGTAAAAAATTTGTTTCTATGGCATTTATTTATTAGATCAATTTTATCTACTTAATATAATACTAGAAAAATAAGCTGATTATGTGTTATGATATATTACTATTGTTAATTCTATGACAGTCACATGTCTCACTCATCATGGACAGGTGCATGTATTAGATTTAAGTAAATCTCATAAATGAAGACAAAAATATACCTTGGCATTCACTTATTCATTGTCACCCACACTTCTGTTACCAAAATATGCTTGACCATTTTAATTTTAATAGAAATTGATCATGCATTAAATTACTTTTTGGTGTTATTAACTCTGATGCTATTATTTAAATATTATTCATGTAAATTCATGGAGCTATTTTTTAAGTAAATTTTATGTTTTCCATGCACAATTTTATATTAACAGAAAAACTGTTAAGTTCATATAACTTAAATAAATAATTTAAGTCAATTAGATGATTTGTTTATTTTTGTAAATAATGTTTAAGAGCTTTATGAAATGTTGCAAGAATTATTTGTGAATGTATGAAATGAGGACTAAAGATAAATACTAAAAAGCCTAAAGTGTTTTCTCAGAAAAAAAGATTAATAATCACAAATTAGAAAAAGTTAACAATTACAAGTACCTTAGTCAGATTATTAATACAGACAGATACCTAATAAGTAAAATAAATCATAGAATTAAATTTGGACTGAGTGTTTTTGATAGAAACAATTTAAAATAAAAAAGAAATACACCCATGTATTTGAGCAATATTTTTAAGAAATGCATTTTACAACAGGTCTTACTTATGAATATGATATTTGGACACTTAATAAAGTGCAATTCAGAAGCCACATATTAGGAGTATCAAGAAAATACCAAAATCAAAATATGAGGGTAACATCACTAACATCTATTACTGACATTATTGAATGAATTAAGAAACTAAATTCCAAGCAATTATAAAAGATCTAGAAAGAGTTAACATTTGAGATGGATGAATGGATGGATGAAATAATGAAGTTTGTTAGTATGTTGTCGAAAAGAGGTGCTAAGGATTGGTGAAACTGGGTTAAACTTCAAAAAACTTTTATTTTGCAGTGTGTCAATAATAGTTAAAAATAATAATGAAGATTATGATATACAGATTTCTAGTCAACTTTTTTTTGTTTAGTTAATATGGCTTATGGCATACCTTAAACAGTTTCAAGATAGATAGATAGATAGATAGATAGATAGATAGATAGATAGATAGATAGATAGATAGATAGATAGATAGATAGATAGATAGATAGATAGATAGATAGGTAGGTAGGTAGGTAGGTAGGTAGGTAGGTAGGTAGGTAGATAGGTAGATAGATAGATAGATAGATAGATAGATAGATAGATAGATAGATAGATAGATAGATAGATAGATAGATAGATAGATAGATAGATAGATAGATAGATAGATAGATAGATAGATAGATAGATAGATAGATAGATAGATAGATAGATAGATAGATAGATAGAGAATTGTTAAAGAAAAAGAGTAGATTCAATATTTTATGTTTTGATTTTAGTAAAATTTTAAACAGTCCAATTAACATTTTATTAATATTTTATATGATTTAATCTTAATTATTTAGTGCTTATATATTGGAATGGTATGATCATGTGGAGATGGGAAATAATCATCATCCCCAAACAATCACAAATAAATAAATAAAGAAAATGAACCTGTGTAAAAGAAATAAGAGCATGAAAGCATTACAATCAACACTGAACAAAACTATAAGTAATTACTATAATAAATATAAGTTACAAACTACATCACTATCAACGCTCTGGCCATAAAATTACTATGAATGTAAAGGTCAACTATAAATTTAATATTCTTTAAAAATAAACAGCAGTGAATGGAATTTAAAGGTGATACCTTTGTGCCATCCAAACAACAGTCTGGATGTCCACAAATAAATCTTTACATATATATAAACCAACCATTATTGCTCAGGCTAGCTTGGAAAACTGTGATTCTTATATAAGGCTAAAACCTTAGTACATGCACCTTGAGTGCTTAATTTTAGCAAGAGAGACCTCTACAAATCACAACGCAAGATTCGACTTTATAAAGATAAGAGCGATCCTCTTATCTCTAACCTATTTTTCTTAATTACAGACAAATCTAAAGCATTTTGATTTGGGAGCATGAAGCTAATAAATTCTTCACTGATTAAGTCGACTATTTCTGTTAAATATTAACATTTGCGAAATCTTTCGATTTACGAGTCAATATTCAGATATTAAATTTAGAAATATTTTAAATTAATTTAAAGTTGTAAATATTAATTCTTATTAAGCGTGATGTCAGAACATAATACTTATATAAGGCTAAAACCTTAGTACATGCTTTAGATTTGCCTATATAATTAAGAAAAATAGATTAGAGATAAGAGGGTCTCTCTTATCTTTATAAAGTCGAATCTTGCCTTGTGATTTGTAGAGATCTCTTTTGCTAAAATTAAGCACTCAAGGCGTATGCACTAAGGTTTTGGCCTTATGTAAGTATTACATGCTGACACCGTACTTAATAAGTATTAACATTTAAAACTGTGATTGTAAACAAGAGAAAATATCAAATATAATATTTTAAACATATTTTACTATTAAATAAATTCAATGGAATAATTTGAAATGATGATACACAAATTTATTAATTAAAAACTATAACAGTAAAATCAAGTTAAAAGTCTGTTAATTACATCATTCAGTTTTTGATTCATAGATGAAAAAATAATTAACTACACAGTAACATTGTCTATAATTTCCAGATATAAAAATCATATACATATATGCACACACATGCATGTATAATAATGTAAAATATTTTACTTATTAACAAACCAATAAACACTATTCTATTATAATAAATAAAGCCTATCCAGCATGTTTTAATATATACAAATAATATTTCATGTGTTAATATAGGTCAATATTATTCTATTATTAAATAACAAACATATACATAATAAGAGCACACCTATATGCTTATTTCAATATAAAATAAAATATTTTATTATCAATTCTAAATACTTTTACCTAATAACAAATTACATATTTTAAAATGTTAAACAAAAGTTTTCCTTTAAAAACCAAAAAAAAAAAAAAAAATACTTCATTGAAAATCCTGGATAAAAGTTCTTTCTGATTGATTGCTCTTAATTGTAAACATCATTGACATATTGCTAGAATATTTTTTTGTTTTAATTTTTGTTCTTTAATTTTAAGAAACTTATTCAAATTTATATTCATCTGTTAATTGCTTTAATTTCATTCAAAAATAATCATTACAGATAATGTTAAAGATTTTTCTATAGGCAATAAGTAGAAATAGACTTTCTTTCACTGTAAAATTAATGACTGAGATATTTGATTTTCAATATATAATAATTTCTACTCTCTAGCTAATTTCTTTCGTCAGTTCCTAATATTTCCATTCATGGAATAAATTTCAGCATGGACAATCTGTATGTGACTGGCAGTAATTATACACATATGCTTCTTTGCATATAGATGAATCAGTATATGAATAAAATCTTAGCAAGGTAATCTTTTTGTAAGCTGGCTATTATTGAAATCTCTTGGTAAGGTGTCCTATTATAATGATGCCAATCACAGAATAGTATATTGATTTAGTGATATTTTTGGAAAAGGTATATATCAGGTAAATGTTAGCAGTCTGTCAACCCCATTCAGTCTTGAATGTTCGATAGACTTCATAGAGGCAAGCAGTCTAGTACATGAATATTGGCTATGAACTACAGAAAAATGTGTCCTTAAGTGATAACTTTATAATCTGTCTTCTTTTATTTTCAAACCCACTTTTTATAGTATATGATGGAATTTGAAAATACAACAGTTTTTTTTATCTTGATAAAAAAAAAAACAAGGTTTTAATTCAAATTAATCAAAACAAATTTTTATTAAAAATTTTTCTTAATCCTCTAAACAAAATTAGATTGTATAAATTAAAAGCAAAATATATTATAATAAATTTTATTTATGAAAAGTAGTTTTAATTTTAAAAAAATCTTACTTAATCTAATTAAAAATAAATAGAAGAATTTTATAATTGTTATCTATGAAAATAATTATGTTTTAGATTTTTTTTTTTTAATTATCAAAATCAGAATTAAATAAAATACCAAATACATTTTTTTTAATGTTTGAATTAAAATACAATAATTTATAATAATTTTAAAGATCAGAATTACTATTTAAGTATTAATCTGTTATTAACCCAAAAGATTAATAAAAATTATTGTTGAAACATAATAATAATAATAATAATAATAATAATAATAATAATAATAATAATAATAATAATAATAATAATAATAATAATAATAATAATAATAATAATAATAATAATAATAATGAATAATAATAATAATAATAATAATAATAATAATAATAATAATAATAATAATAATAATAATAATAATAATAATAATAATAATAATAATAATAATAATATACACAAGTTTATCCAATATACGCAAATTGTTAATAGAAACTTACCAAAGGAAAAATACATCATTAATAAACATATTACAATCTTTTAAAAAACACTCTACCCCAACAATACGAGCAATAACTTTTTTACTATATGCATACTGGTGCACAAGATGCTCATTTACATTTGGTAACAATACAAGAAGACATCCAGCAACATTTACAAAAAAAACTTCAACAAATAAAAGAGCGGGATTACAAAATTAGCGCTCCAGACATTGCAGCAGCAACATGGTCACTCATAAGACAGCCATCAAACCTATAACAGAATAACCATCAAACAGATTATTTAAAATGTAAAATACAATTGATTTTAAAATTTAGAACTTGTTCCAAAGTCCTATGATTGCCTATGTAACAGAATACAATCGTTTGTTGTAAAGAATCTATGTAACATTTGTTTAATAAAATTCTTTGAAACATAATAATAATAATAATAATAATAATAATAATAATAATAATAATAATAATAATAATAATAATAATAATAATAATAATAATAATAATAATAATAATAATAATAACAACAACAACAACAACAAGAACAACAATAATAAAACACTTTTAAATATAATTAAAAATATTACTTAAGATAGTATGCATGATTTTTTGTCAAACTCTTGTATGCAAACACTAAAATGTCTCTAAAATGTATTTATTTGCAATTTTTGATTTTTAATGAGTATCTTCATTATATTGATACTTTTTTATATTTAAGATTACTTCTTTTAAATATTTATAATTCTGTTAAACTTTTACCATTTCATATGGAGATTTTAAAAATAGATATGAGAAGATAAGTTCTACATCTGGAGACAATAGTTTGAAAAATTTGGCAAGCAACATCTTGAAAGAATTAACCATAACTGCTTTGTTGTAGACAAATTTTGTACATACAGTTATATAATAAACTTTTGCCAGGCTAATATAATACAAAACAACATCTCTTTTAAAACAAGCTGAGTATTTTTATTTCATGACAACTATTTACTAAACTGTGGGTGGGACATGGTCATGTTTAGAGGATACCTGAAAATAGTATACTTATCAATTTGCAACTTAATGGGTAAGAGATTAACTTTTTAACGATGGTGCTTGATTTAGATTATGTGTTTTCTAAATACAGTATGACTGTTGAAGTATTCTAGCATTGTTTTGTATTTGTTTCATATATTTGAGCTTTAATTAGCAACACACAATCATTGATTTATTCTTATGTTTTTTCAAAGGAAGTTATATTTGTTTTTATTATAAAGTATTCATTTGTCAGTTGAGAGCTTGGGTGATCAAGTTGAAACATTTGAATATCTAATTAAAATCTTACATGGATGAACCTGCAAAATATGTCATATATATATATATATATGTGTGTTAACAGATGGCGTTCTACCAAAAACACCATCAAGTGCTTGACGGCGTTTTTGGTAGAACGCCATCTGTTGACATAAATACAAGCGTTAGCAAGTTTTTAACTTGTTTTTTTGTTTTTCATATATATATAATATTCAAATCAATATATATATATATATATATATATAACAATATTTCATACTCTGTAGTCAAGTTGCAATCTTTAAGTGTCCATATATATTCAATGGACCATTAGTAAGAATGGATTTCCATTCTTGCTATTAAAAAGGTGAGAAGATTGCCTTGACAGCAGTGATAAATATTGATTACTATAGTTACTGTGAATGTTTAGGTGGTGACTGGTTGAAATCTAATTACATCATTATCCCAGATTAGCTTTAGGCACTATTTCGCTTATTATTTCTAAATAATACATGGGAAATTTAAAAGTATTGCATTAAGTAATGTTATAGATGACTATTTATTAGTCTGCATTATAGTGACATGTTTATTCATGTTTAAAGAGGTTTATTTAAACTTCATTGTAACAAAATTTCATACTCTGTAGTCAAGTTGCAATCTTTAAGTGTCCATATATTCAATGGACCATTAGTAAGAATGGATTTCCATTCTCGCTATTAAAAAGGTGGAAGGTTGCCTTGACAGCAGTGATAAATATTGATTACTATAGTTACTGTGAATGTTTAGGTGGTGACTGGTTGGAATCTAATTACATCATTATCCCAGATTAGCTTTAGGCACTATTTCGCTTATTATTTCTAAATAATACATGGGAAATTTAAAAGTATTGCATTAAGTAATGTTATAGATGACTATTTATTAGTCTGCATTATAGTGACATGTTTATTCATGTTTAAAGAGGTTTATTTAAACTTCATTGTAATAAAATTTCATACTCTGTAGTCAAGTTGCAATCTTTAAGTGTCCATATATATTCAATAGACCATTAGTAAGAATGGATTT
Organism: Epiperipatus broadwayi; assembly: GCA_028023455.1. NCBI lineage: Eukaryota > Metazoa > Onychophora > Udeonychophora > Euonychophora > Peripatidae > Epiperipatus > Epiperipatus broadwayi. The sequence goes on from JAQFVV010006347.1 coordinate 1,093,887, forward strand.
CCATTCTTGCTATTAAAAAGGTGAGAAAGTAGCCTTGACAGCAGTGAGAAATATTGTTTACTATAGTTACTGTGAATGTTTAGGTGGTGACTGGTTGGAATCTAATTATATATATATATAAATAAATAAATATATATATATATATATATATATATATTCTAACCCTATAAAAAGTGGTTCTAATTAATATTTAAATATCCATCCGGAAGGCCTCAAACCTCCGACTACTACTGGTATATGCTGGTATAATAAATTTTACTCTACCCAATAATAATAATTCTACGTTAGGTTAGTTCTAATATAATTCAGCTACATCGAAATGCAGTTCAGACAGAGATAGAATTAAAAAAAAATATCATTAATAAAATAAATTTAAAAAGAAAATTATTAATAAACTACCATTCTTTCTCTATCCAAAACACATTCTCTGAACTGTAAGTACGTGCACTGTTCGACAATGATGATGATGATTTTTCATGTCATTGTTAATATTACTGACTAAAATAAAATATTCATTAATTTGCCAATATGATCTCAATATTTTTGGTTATTATACAATTAGATGTTTCAATCTCTTAAGCCATGCCACGCTTGTAATATTGATCTGAATTTGATCAATTATTAATTTAAGAGCACTTATAATAATGACACTAATCTCAGGGTTCTCTGTTATATTTAATAAAATTGCTCGGCAGTATTGTGTTGTCACATATGACTGACATTCTGGTCGGCTATAGGAAACATTTACCTTATTTAAATTCTAGGTGTCTTCATCCACATATCAACTAATATAATATTTAACGAGATGATCACCATATTCAATAACAACGCATAATTTGGAATAATAAAGCCTTTTAAATCCAGAATCTCAGTCGGAATGATGAAAAGACAAGGGTGCTTTTGTTTCCTTCCATTATCCATGACAACACAATAATTTAATTAAGATTTATTACTTAGACACTTTACCTAAATGTGTATTCAACAATGTGCAACCAAAACTAGTAGTTTGGGAATAAAGTGATTTTACACACATATAAAATAAAATAAAATGTCTTGGTCTGAAGTTTTCAATTCCACAAATAATTCTTATTAAATTAAAATATAATGAAATATTTTGATCTGCTTACAATTGTCTATCTGGTGTTTTGGATTAAGATTTCATAAATGATTTTGGACCCAAGAAAGTATTGCAAGTATTATGCCAATACACTTTTAGCACCTAAGAAAAATGACTCATAACAACTTGTAACAAGACGATAATTTATTATTAACTTATAACAAAATTCTAATTTTTTATTATGGTTTAACAAAAATATCTTTTATGATTAACATAATAAACAAACATATACAATTTATTCGATCCCATATGGATAAAACAAAATATAACTAATATTAATTCGTCTATACTTTTAGACTTGGATTCGAACTACTTCTTCATCTTTTTACGTTTATGTAAATTGAATACAACCAAAATAAATAGTATTATTGATACATCAACTCATTCATTTAGTGTATCTTTTATGAACGGTTACTTAAATTTATTGACTAACAATCTGTTTTAAAACAAAATTAATCTGATTCTAGGCAATGTGTACAATGATTTTTACTATCATATCTTTAATTAAATGATAGTTTTTATTTAGATAACTTATTATAATTTATGGGTTACGTATCAGAAGTTACACTTATTATTTTAATGTTTACCTTAATAACAACTGAAGTTGTTATACACACTGTTTTTCTCAGTATAAGTTATATTGTGCGTGCTACTTAATCATTAACCTGAATTAAACTTAGTATTTGAATCCTCTATTGGCAAATGAAAATTTTTAATCACGCAATTTTAAAACTTACTCTCTCCATTGACTTTCATGTGGATTACCAGCACTATTCCGTCGCACAATTCAGACATTGATCATATATACTAGCACGCTATTTATACTAAATGGAGCTTGAGGAATTAACCTCCAATATACCTGTTATCTTGCCATAACTTTCTAAACAAACACAATATTCAACACCTTCCATGGTGGAATTATCTCTATTTTCTCATGAGGAATAAGGAATAACACCGAAGGGCTGTAGAGTTAACTACTATATTAAAATAGTTTGGTGGGTCCTTGCCTCTTAATTGGGCATAATAGGAGCACACACCAAATATAATCCTCTTCTGGGATTTTAACGAATGAAATACCCTAAATACTATATAAAGTACTGATCGTCCTACTCTGAGAAGTGATCAATTGGGTTATAAACATACCCGAATACGAGATTTATCTATTCCCCTCATGGAAAATAAAGCTTTTGGGGAGATTATTTTCTATCCCACAAAATAGATACATTACAATTATTACTTAGGCGCATATTAAGCCTATACCGATGCTATATCGGGGCAAGACAAGCAAATACACTAATTACACTAAATTTATGTTCCGGGGTATACTTAGATCAGCGTCTGATATCAATGGATATCACAGAATACAATAATAATTTTCACTTTTGCCAAAGAAATATTCAACAAATAATAGGAAATATAGTATTTTAAACTAAACCAAGTGAATGCATTAAAAAAAAAAATTGGGAATAAGTTCCTTAATTAACATAGTATAAATTTGTTTCATACTTTCAATAAGTAATATTTTGTATAGCACTCCTCTTTAATTACTTCTGATAATTTTAACTAGATATTTTGCCTATTGAGTATCTAACATCTAAATTTATACTCATAACTGCATGTCATAAGTAAACACATTTTAAAAAAAAAATATTTTTTTTTTCATGTCAAATATAAATTTAACCTAGAATAATTACATAAAAACATACCTTTATGATTACAAGGTCATTTAAATATTACTTGAATATAGCCCTTTAACCTGCTGATATAAAAAAAAAACACATAATTTTACAAATTAGTAAAAAAAAATCATTACTTAACAAGTGCTTATAATATCACTAAAAAAAAATGTTTTCCGTTGGGCACTTTATCCAGATGAAGAACTTGATTCATTCATAGTTCCCGAAGCAAATTTAAACAAGAAACACATTTTATTATTTCATTTATAAAAAGTTGCCTTCCTTCTGGTGCACTTAATAGTAGGCAAAGAAAAAAAAAACATAGCAGCGTTGGATTTTAATTCTTCCTTGAATTAACTGCTATAATTTTGGGATCCAAGAAAACAATACAGATTTTAACATTACGAATATTTGACAATAAACGATCACATATACATTTCTTTTCTTTTACGATTGGCGATACGTATCATTTTTAGCTAGATGGCTTATGAATAAAAGAATGCATGAATTTTCCAAAATATTATTTTTAGAAGGTCTGCAGCTGACTTACGTGGATATAAAGTTTTATGACTCCAATTGATGTATAATATAACATATTATATTATAGTTATAATTAAATCACTAATGTTTATAGTTTTTATTCCTACTCTAGGAATTATAATTTTTCTTTAATAATGAATTCTCCGTAAATGCATACATACAAATTTTCCAATATTTGCCTTGAGAAAATTTATATTTCTTAAAAAAAAAATATACAGGTGCATAAGTAAATATCATTTATTATTTATATTATTTCTCGATAATTTTCAGTGAATAAAATAGATTTTAACGTGGGGAACTTGCATTATTTTCTAAAGCAGACAATTTCGGTTAGAAAGAGTGCGAAACTTTTTGGTTAACTTTCCTTGGCTTTTATAATAGGTCTTTTAATTCTAGTTTTTCTTTTATACCATTAAAAGATTATTAAATAAGGTAAAGTTAACAAATAACTAATTATTTCTTGGAAATTACTTATATAGCTTAGTTTAAATATAATGATATTTTCCGTGATCGCTGTAGTCAATACGGTGATCTCGAACTTTAGCATAAGATAGCACATTTTGAGTATAAAAAGCTTTAAAATAGGTAGAGCAATAGAAGCCTATGGATGTCCTATCAAAATATTTTAGCTAGACATGATTTTATTAAAATGTTACTTGAATTTATATTTATTTCTGCAATAAAAATATAAAAATTTGTTACTGAATTTCAGCACTGCTTCCTCTTGTAAAACTTATGTCAGACTAGTTTTTCTACAAAGTTTCGCGGTCTTCTTTTAGCGACCTCTTACAGAAAAAAAAAAATTATTTAATTATACATAAACAAAGGAAAGAAAAAAAAAACTTATTACAGTTATATATTTCCATATGATTTAAATGGATTACAAAATAATTTGACAACTAATGAAAAAAAATAATAAATATCTTTAACTAATGCTTATTAGTGATGTATAATTTTATATACATTATTATCTAAATAATTTAAAAAAAATTATCAGGAGTTACTGTGCTTTATGATAAGACATTCATCTACTCTCCCCTCTACCCATCCAAATCAATTACTGTTTATGAGTTGGGCTTTTATAATATATTAAAGTGCTTTTATGGTGAATATTTTAACTAAATTATTTATGCTCTTCTTCAAATTGACATTGGATTACCAAATTTATTAATTATTTGCTTAAAACACGTTACAGTGAGTAAATAGCATACTTTATTAATCACTTAACACTATTATTATTTTATTTTTTATTTCCTAGAAAAGGATTGCATTGTTTTCCTATGGAAATAATGCTAAACAAACCAAGTGTCAATAACACTAGGTTACAATATATATATATATATATATATATATATATATATGTTAAAATACAGTAAAATTCACATAAATTCTACTTATTTTATTAGTAGTATTTTCGACTACACATTTTGTAATCTTTGTCAATTATATAACATTGAATAATCAAAACAAGATATCCTTTCACAATACCCATAATTCAATTTAGTTTAGACCTCCCAAAATTCTATTATTTTAGCATTAGATGATTGCCAATTCATTAACATTTGACGATTTCTTGAAATCAACATAGCCTCTTTTATTTTACGTTTATTGTGACAATATTCAATTTGCATAATTTTTATATTTTTGTAATCAAATTTAAATCCGTATTTACAATATTTATTATGATCAAATATATGTATTGCAACCATATATTTAAGCCCCTATAGACTAAATATAACCAATAATAATAATTAAAAAAAAATTTTTTTTAAATAAAACTTTTTTTTTTACTTAAATAAAACTAAACTTGTTCTCAGTTAACTTTGTTCTAATTAAGTTATAAAGGTATTACTTAAATGTCCAATTGTCAATAAAACAGTTTATTAAATATACTTGTTAGTAATCAATTAAAAATATTATTAAATTTGTTAGTAGATGCATAGGATTTTAATTTAACAGTCTAAACTGAAGTAAATATTAGCTTATGGTCTACTACTTTAAAATAATTATACTAAATAAATTTATATAGATATTTTCCAGCTGTAGTTTAAAAGTGTGCTGTAGTTGATTCAACAGTAAATGCTTTTAAAAGTAATATTTAAAACAATGTTTAAATAAAGTGTTAGTTATCTGGATATTTGAGTGAAATTAGATGTTTTGGATTTCATAATTATTATTATTATAAGTAGGTTATTATTTCCTGAAATACATGTATGTATAATATTTAAGTGAATGGGTGTAAAGTAAGACTAGGAATTAATAAAAGTATTAATTATTTTAGAAAATGAAAACAATACTTTATAACACTATTGGATAATAATAATTATAGTAAAAAGCCCTCCAGTAAAATAAAGTTAATAAATGTTTTAAATAAAAATGTATTTAATTAATCAAAAATATGTTTTAAAATAAATATATTATTTTATTAAGTTAAATATTTTTTTCTTAAAGATAATTATGTAACAAGTCTTGACATCATGTGATTTAGAATATTCTTCACTTAGAAGAGTCAAGATTTAATTAATTAAAATGTCCGCTTAACACTAATGTTGAATGTTCTGTCTCTATAACTTTAAATTTGATATTACATTGGTATGTAATGTAGAAATAATGTAGAAAAAAATACCCACACTAGTGTATAATAGAGTATTTAAAAACAAAAAAGGCAGCTATGGTTAAAACTATAGGAAAGGTGATATTAAAAAATTAAAAGAAGAGAGGAAAGTTGATTTGTTTTCACTTTTATTTTTTTAAAAAAGATAATCTTCAAGTCTTAACGAATTTTAAAAATGAGTCAAAATGGGATATCTTTAAAATGCTTTTTATAAATTTAATGGAGGCAAATAAGTTATTAAAATTAACTTTTTTCAAACCTTTAAAAAGACTTCATTGATATTTTTTATATTTCAGCCAATGTCACTAAAGGATATCATCATCATTATTATTAATCAAATATTCAGAAATAATCTACTTGTTGATTTTTAGTTTGTTTTTGACCCTCAACTAAAGAAAAAGTAATTCAAATTTATTTTATGCTTAAATATTAATTAAGTAATAAAAAACTTATGACAGAATTATTTCACTATTTATTAATCTGCTTCAGGCAATCCAACACATTATTTTATTGAACTGAACTGTAGCCATAAAAAATATTTAAAGGAATTTTTATATTAAACTCTTATGTGTCTGTTTTTAATCCCTTTAATGAAAGACTTAAATAATATATTCCAGCCAAGAAGAAAACAAAAGAGACTCCTTGCTAAAGGAATTAGTTATCATTATAGAAAGAAACGTTAATCCTTTCAGTTAAATAATGTGTAAAAAATTCTAGCATACATATAAATAAGATATATGTGTGTGTATGTGTGCGCTTTATAAATTTAAAATTTGTTCTTGGTATTAGAAAATTGTAATGTTATATTGTATGATTATTTCTTTAATATTTTTATGGTATTACAAGATTATTTATGATAGATAGTATTTACTGCACAAGGATTTAATAAGAGAAAATATATATAAAAGGATTTTTAAAAAAAATATCCAGATAAATATTTTATTTTAATAATTATTAAGTGTTATTTAGATTGCATTTGATATGATATATGAAATTATTATACGGCATAAAACAGCCTTTGTACTTGGTATATGTGAAAATATAGAGTGTCTGAAAGTCAGTACATAAAATTTAAATAGCATATAAAATTATAATATGTAGTTTGTTTTACCATCATGTTTTGTGAGTTCACACACATAAATTAGTTAGATGTTTTATTGTACATATGAGAATGTGTGCGATTGACTATATTTTATTATTATTATTATTATTATTATTATTATTATTATTATTATTATTATTATTATTATTATTATTATTATTATTATTATTATTATTATTATTATTATTATTATTATTATTATTATTATTATTATTATTATTTTTATTATTATTATTATTATTATTATTATTATTATTATTATTATTATTATTATTATTATTATTATTGTTGTTGTTGTTGTTGTTTTGTTGTTATTGTTATTATTATTATTAGTTTCAAAAAGGCATTTTATTGGTTCTATAAAAGGTTACATCAAAAGTGTTTTACATAATTTTGGTATATACATTGATTTATTCTGTTACATAACAATACCTGAGTGTTATAGTTCAATTTATGACTTGTTGAGTTGTTTGAATTGTGTGACTTGAGTGAGCCCTTAACATAATTGATAATAATTGGTGTAAAAGTTGCTTTTTTAATGATCACTTTGCAGTTTATAGCTTGTATGCATATAATTAAGTCTGAGAAGCTATTGAAAAAGTTTTTCTCTATTAGTACTTTCAGATCTTTGGTATTGTTTTATAGCATTGATTATTCTTTTAGTAGTGACCATGTTGTAGCATATAAGTGGGGGTTTGTTATGATTTTATCCCAGTTACTTATTTGTGTTAATTTATTGCAAAAGGTGGTTGGATGCTGCTTGATGTTATTTCCTATTATAAAAGTGCACCTTGTACACCAAAATGTGTATAGTAGAAAAGTGGCCACTTTAATGTTTGGTATTTTGTTTTGTATGCAGCAATTATATTTTCAATTGATGTGTTAGGTTTTCTGTATGTGCCAAAAATTATTTTTCTTATGTGTTTGAGTACTGTACAATGGTATAGCATATGTTGTAGAGTTTCTTCTTTTTGATGGCACACTCCACAAAAAGGATCTATTGTGAAGTACATTCTTTTGTGATACAGAAAATAGGTTGTGGGCATGGCAATGAGATTTAATTTCAAAATAAAGTCAAAAATTTTTGGTTCTAGAGCCCATTTTTTATATTCTTTTAGTAATCTTTTGTTGTTTATCCTTAACATTAATGTTACATCATTAATGTTATTTATTTCATTTGTGAGATCATAGATATTCCAATATGTGTATTTGCTTGTATATTGTTCAGGTATGTTTGCTTTGGATTTAAATTCATAAATAATTGTTGATATGTATGATTGAGTTGGAGATGGATGATCAATTGGGATAATTTGCACAAGGAGTTTTAGTTTTGTGAATTGCTGTAAAGTGGTAATTATGAGATTTCTTTGTTTTGAATGTGAAATAAATTGATATTGTGTAAACCTATTCCATTTTTAATTAGTGATTGATTGAGCTTTTTTGTTGAAATTGCTACTTTTTTTGGACCATAGTAGTTGATTACAGATGGTTTTTATTTTTGATTTAAAAAATTTTGAGAAGGATATAATCTGTAACTAATAAACTATTTTTTTTATGATGAATTGGTTTATAGGCTGTACTTTTAAATACATGGATAAGTATGTTTTTGATAAGGAGTTTCCTATTTGTTTAGACACTTTCTTTAGTTTATTTTATATGTGGCATCTCATTTCTGTAAGTCCCATATGGAAAAGAAAACTGAGAAAAGAAGTTGGTTTTGATTGGTATGTGTTTGTGCATGGCTTTCTAGTAAAAAGTGACCATGCTTATATATTTGCAGGGTTGAATTTGAAATTTTTATTGCTTGGTATAATCGTCAAGAATGATTTGAAGCTGGATGAGTTGTTTTTTTTGATGATAGACAGTAACATCATACATATATACTAAGAATGATATGTGTTCTGTAGTGCCTGGTACCTGTATTCCAGTAAAAGATTGTTCTATTTTTTGAATGGGATGGTTAATATATAGTAAGAATAGTAATGAGCTGAGAGGTGATTCTTGAGATATTGATTATGTAGGAGTAAATGATAGGGAGTTTCTTCCATTGATGGATATATGGATTTCACAATTTAGAAGTAAGTTTGCTATTAGGTATAAATGAATTTTGGATATATCAGTGTTATTGAGCATTTCTAGAAGTATGGGTATATTTATTGAGTCAAAGACTGCCTCATTATCTAATTGTACAGCTATGAGGCTATATTTTTGTTGTTTTTTTATATTGATACTAGGATTGTTTTAAAGAACAGAGCTGCTTGTGTTGTTAATGAATTTTTTTTTTGCAAATTGGTATTTTGAAATAAGCATTGTTGTTGTTGTTGTTGTAATTATTATTATTATTATTATTATTATTATTATTATTATTATTATTATTATTATTATTATTATTATTATTATTATTATTATTATTATTATTATTATTATTATTATTATTATTATTATTATTATTATTATTATTATTATTATTATTATTATTATTATTATTATTATTAGATTTATGTGTTGCTTATTTATTTATTGACATACTACTTGAAATCAGCTAGTACTTTAACAATTGGTATTGATATCTTTTCTTTTGTTAATGCACCCCTCCATAAAAGAGGAATTGTGACTGTTTTGGCATTGCCTGCACATAGATAAATAGTGCCTATTCATATATTATTTATTATCCACTTTGTTATATTGCAATGTTTAATTGTGTTATTGAATATTTATGGGCATTTTCAATGCATATTTATTTTAAAATTATTTATTAGTTACTGAAATTTAATATTTTAAGCAGTTTTTTAATTATTATGTGTTTTGTATATCTATTTCTTCATCTTTTGTAGATACTAACAGTATCATAATGGTCTACTTATAATTATACAATATTCTATTTTTATAATGTAAGAACAAATGGTTTATCACACTGGTTTTGAGATATAGTTGATATCATGAGGAAGTTAATATCATGTTAGTGGGATAATGTAGGCATTATATTTGTTGTTTTATCTTAGTGTAAGATAGTTGGAGAGATGTATTGGATGATAATTGTGAGAACCTAATAAATAATGCAAAGATTATTATTATAATTTTGTAGCAATACTTAAAGTGAATATTTAACATAAAATTGTACAAATATTTTATTTTAATTTGTTAAATTAAAATTATTATTTTTTTAAAAAAAATACTTATTGCAATAAATTTCAAATATTTATTTATAATATGAATAAATATTTTTATTATTATTAAAATATATTTCTGTCTTCATTACCATTACTATTGAATTCATCAACTAGAGTATCTTATAATAATAAAGTTTTATTTTTCATTGTCTTAAAAAGAGTACATTTCAATGATCACATATTAGTTACTTATCTATTTCACCTGCATTGTAATAAAGCATATGCTTCAATTAATTCTTATTTATTTTACGTGTGTTTTTGTAATTCCTTGGGTAGAATAGAATCTGCTCATTCTCCCTGATGCATTACTGCACCTGTATGCAATTGTTATAAATTTGTTTATTATAAGATTAAACACTGAGATATACGTATGTGCTGGATAAATAAAATATTTATACATGAAGAAAATTTAAATGCTTTGTAGTTTGTTTTGTATGATAATTATTAATCATCTGAATATTGATATACTCAGTTTTATGTATTTGATTTTTATATCTGATTGAAGCATAAGATATCAAGAATAAAGTTATAAAGATGATATAAAATATTTTGTTTACAACTTAGATAAATATTGCTTATAAGAACTTTGGAATACCTAATATAATTATCATTTTATGTTAAGTATAATGTGAACCTGAGATAGAGATAAAATATTGAAACTTGAGCCAGTATTTAAAGTTTTAAGATTTACAAACTTATAAAGCCTGAGACAAAAAGTTTTAAACCCCATAATTGTAACCTAACAAGAGTATTGTATTAAGATAATTATTATCATTATTATTGTCATTAATTACATTTGTTACCTGAGATTTACACTATAAAAGAATTTGAAAGAATTGTGAGTTTTAAAGTATGTTGAATAGAGATTTACCCATAACCACTTTCACACTGTGTTATCTATGTACTCCAGACAGATGTTGGGTTACAGTATTGGTATTTTGGCTTTCCCAGTATGTTGGCTATCGATTGGTTATAAGGTATTACAATGCTGCTCTATTTGTTTAGTTGCTTTTAAGATCTAAGCTTATTTAAATTCAAGTTCAGTATTTAGAATAATATTGAAATCAATATACTTATCAATTTATAGCTATGCTACTTGATTCAGTAATTCTAAATACAAGTATTGCTATTGAAATATTTTAGCATTGATTTGTATTCATTTACTATATTTTGTAATGTACACAAGTAGAAAAATAAACATTAACCTATGCTCTAGACTTATAAACACACATGCATATATGTAGCGATAGATAGAGAAATAAATAAGTGGGAAGATAAATAGATGAGATAAATAGGTAGAAAGATAATAGATAGGTAGGTAAGTAGATAGATAAACGTATGCAAATGAACATTAATTTATATGCTTACATGTAAATATATATATTATGTGTAGATAAATGTATACAATCATATCGAAGATAGACACAAACGCAAAACAGCAATTAAAACCTTAAGTAGAAAAATGGATCAGAATTTTTTTTAAATATCACTAAATATACGAGTTCAAATATTAAATAAATTATGTAAAATAATTTAATTCACCTTGCATCATTTTATTTCTGATCAAGGTTATTTTATTTATTTCTTTGATCAGATAATATCATATTAAAAATTTAAGCAATTGTCTCATTTTTTTATTATTATAACTTGAAATAAAAAAAAAAAAGAAAATCTAAACTATCTTTTTTTTTATTCTTCATTTCACCATATTAGTTTCCATAGATACCATTTCATCTTATTTCTTATATTAGGTTGTTAAGCAGAAACTTTGCAATTTATTACTACGAAGATTTCATAATTTTCTAAAAAGATTCTATCTAAAATAATTGATAATTTTCATTCACTATTAATTATTCTATGCCTTATTAAATAAAATCAATAAATTAATATTTACAAAGAGAGAAAAATGTAAACGTTATTTTTGATTAATTACACTTTTTAGTATACCTATAGAATTAATTTTAATAATGCATGATTTAATAGCTGTGTAACTTCGTAAAATTATTTCAGAACTGAAATCATCTTTTTGAATCTTATTTTATTCGGATGTGCTTATTATAAAATCAAGTGGGCACTGTTTTTCTAATGTATGTTATTTATAAAAAAGGCATCAAATTATATATATATCCATAATCTAAGATTCTTATGGCGCATCCTCTTGCCAAGTCTGTAATCTGAATTCGAATCCAAACAAAGAAATTCAGTATTTTTGTTTTCAAATTTTTTTTCTGGTCACTGACTCATGGAAGACTACTCACATTCTTAGCATCACCTAACAATATAAAAGCCTGATGGGTAATGCCTGTTTATATGAGTAGTTTCTAGAGAGGTCTCTGCTCTGAAAATAAGCTTTTTTCTATTTATTCTAAATATGTATCAAAAATAAAAAGATATTATAGTGCTGATATTAATGCATCTGCTTTTTATGCTCATGATTTAGGTTTGAATCAATGAAACTTAGAATTGTTTTTAAATAGTGGAAGATTTTAAAGGACTATAGACTCTTTGCAGTACCTACTCAGTTTTCTTTATAAACAATAAAAACTGTTAAAACTATTACTAACCAACAGTGTATAGTCTAGTGACTGTTTTCTCTCTTTTTTTAAATATTCTCAGTGGAAAAATCCTCATGAAGTCTACTCTATGAGGGACTATTCTTTCCAATATAATGGAAGTCTGCTAAAAATATAACATGGGTATGAAATCAATAGTTGAAACCCATGTTTAAATAACATGACAGTTTATAAGCTATTTATGTTAATTTTTATATCCCCAAACAATAAGTTAGTATGATGATCAGACATTGTTCATTCATCATCAGTGATAATTTTTTTTGTCATTTATTCAGATCTCTCACATTCAGAGTTGCTTCATAAAAATAATTAAATTGTTAATTGCTAAGGAGGTCAAATGATATTTGAGTACCAGAAGTGACAAACTGAGCTTTGATCCAGAAACAACTTATTTTTTAAGTCATTTATTATATCAATGTGTTAAACCACAAATAATAAAATAAAAGTTTTATTATATTTGTTTTAAATTAAGTGCAATTAAAATGTTAATGAACAAAATAAACTTTAATTGAAATTTATAAAAAAAAAAACAATCCAGAAAACAATTGAACTATAATTTGAAAAAAATGTGTAAAAAAAAAAAAACTTGATAAACTAAAGATTGGTCTGTTTAGATACAAAAATCAAACATATGATACCTAATATAATTCATATGACACAAAATGACCTATCAGTGATGATGCAGGCCAATATTGACTTCTGGGCACCATTTAGTAGATCAATTCATTTATAAGTGCTAGAAAATATATTAATATTTAATGTAGCTGTAAGAATTGCACAATGCACATGAAAATCATCTGACAGCAATTCCCACATGCATTCCACTTTCTGATGTTACAGAATACCAAATTTTTCCTTTACAGCTCATTAAAGTCAGGAAAAACAAAAGACTTAACTATTTTATGCAAGTTACTGATTGAAATAAAGATGGCAAACTGCCAAAAATAATGAGACAAACACAATTTATTATATATACAACATAACAGATACACTGGTGTAACTTTAGTTAATTGATTTATAAATTAACTTATTGTAAATAAATCTTTCTAAACTTTCTTAATATTAATTTTAATTTAAATTAACTTAGTTAGTATTAATTTTAATTTAAATTAAGCACACATATAAAATATGATATGCTTAAATGTTTAACACAATTCATATTTGATAAGTCATTATTTCAAAATTCTATTAATGTTTATTGTTTGAATGGATTTCAATCTACTGCATAGATACCTCACTGCTCTCTACTCTTTTTATTTCTACTCTCAATTCACCGACCCTGTAAAAGGAGGGTAATACAGTATTATAAATGAAAACTATTGCTAATTGACTGCTGTCATCAATTTCAAGGTATGATATTAGCAAGAATTTAAATAATAAAACGATTATAAAATATAGGGAATAACATCTGGATTACAATAATTTCTGAATCAGAACCAATGCATGATAAATTAAATGCATATGGTAGGCATTAATCTTTTATCATGTATATAGAATATTAGTGACTGACAGTTACAAAAGCAACACTACAGATATGTATAAAATAAAAAAAATATTATATACTAGGCATTGATTATCTTCTACATAATACTGTTTAAACAAAATAATGACTGCAAGGATGAGCAATCGTAAATGATGTTACAGTCATTTCACTAATTTGTTACATAAAAATTAATATCAGATGTAACAAGCATAATATGCAATGTCAAATACCAGCCATTCACTTTTATCAATAATATTATCACAAAACATAAGATAGTTCACTCAAACTGGTAACTATTTAATAAAACCTTAATCTAGCTTGACTATACAGCTCAATTGAACTCCATTCCTAATTTAATAAATGTACCACTTTAACATATTATTTATCTTTTAAATAAAATGGAAATAATGATTTAACTAATAGACAACTTTTAATAGCATGACAAGTTAATCGCATTTTATATACTAATTTATTACAATTAGCACTGACTAAATTATGGCATGATATTTAAGTAAAATGAACTACAATCTCTTGCCATACCTGCTCATGAACAGATTAAATAAATAACTATTCATTAACATATTTTATTAAATAGGAGACAATAATTAACTAAGGATTAGTTTAAAGTTTATACTTATTCTTTGAGCTTCAATAGTTCAGGTTCAGTCTTTATGTCTTGGTTTATTTTTCAGCATTTTCATTAAACCATAGTTATGGTAGGTTGAAATCACTATTTTATGTTCATTTAGGGTACACAGATATATTAAATAAATCTTGTTTTGGCTGCTGGTTTTTCTTGTAGCACTGGACATCAGATTTTTCCTCTTCTAAGATAGATACATAATATACACATATTCAGATGTTTTTCTCTGGTTGTTGATGGATTCTTTGACATAACTGTGTGATGGGTGGTTGGCTCATCCTCTGCCAGCTTTACAGAGCAATGCAGATAATTGCATCTCTACTCTTTCATGGTACATTTGCTGGAACTAGCAGATAAAACTAATTAAACCAGAATAATAATAATTAATGAATAATTATTATCACTGACAGAATAAAGACATAATTAATCTTAATGAATGCACAATAAAAACAAACATAATTTCCAGCACTGATTATATGGTTTGGAGCTATTTTAGCTGCAAAATTCAGATCCATCTCTTGTCATTTAGATCCTTTGATTTATTGGATATAGATAATTCCATTAATTTCACTGAGATCCACAGCTCATTATCCAATACCCTATTTGCAAGCTGTTAGCTTTCAGTGGAAATAACAGCTTTTTAAATTAAATCATGTTAACTACTCATCTTGTAAAATTTAATCTAGGGATCTGTTTACAAGCATTTTAATTACTTTTCCTAGAATGTTATTTCGACTCTTAACATCTTTTGCTTTTAAACTATATTTGAAACTAATTTAGAATCACTTATTTTTTTCTTTGTACAAAAAACTTTAGAAAAATATTTTGTTTTTAACAAAAATAATTTTATAATTAATTATACCCTATACATTCATTTGTGCATTGACAATATACATTTAATTTTTATTTATATAAATTTATTGAATTTTTTTTAAAAAAAATTGTTTGTAATGTTAAACATTAGCTATATGAAATGTATATATGTGTGCTAAGAATCCCCTGATTGCGAGCCCAGGCTGCATTTGATGACAACTTTTTATTTAGGTACTTACAACTGCAGATCACTTTCAAGTGAAGGAAAATTGCAAGAATTAGAAGAAGAACTCTCTTATATTAAATGGGATATTATTGGACTTTGTGAAGTTAGAAGAAAAGGTGAAGAGACAATTCATTTAAAAAGTGGACATATATTCTATTATAAAGGTACAAATATTGGAAATACAAGTGGAGTAGGATTTATTATAAATAAAAAGTGGAAGAACAATATTGTGGAGATTGATGGTGTATCAGACAGAGTGGCAAGATTAGTTATACAATTTAATAGCAGATACCAAATGCAGATAATTCAGGTTTATGCCCCAAAAAGTTTTCATAGTGATGAAGTAATAGAAGATATTTATATGGATGTACAAAATGCTTTTGATCAGAGTAAACAACATTTTAAAATTGTTGTGGGAGACTTTAATGCTAGAATTGGTAAACAAATGAAAGATGAAAGTGCTGTAGGTAATTTTGGTTATGGTAATAGAAATGAGAGAGGACACAGACTTGTGGAGTTTGCAGAAAAAGAAAAACTTTATATTATGAATTCTTTTTTTGAGAAAAATGTTAAAAGAAAATGGACATGGAAGCATTCAAATGAAGGTACAGCAGAATTGGATTATATTTTGACTAACAGGAAATGCATATTTCAAGATTGTAATGTTCTTAATAGATTTAACACAGGAAGTGATCATCGATTAGTAAGGTGCAAGATACGTGTTAATGTAAAACTAGAAAGACAAAAATTGTTAAGAAAAACAATATTTACAGTTGATATTCCTAATCTTCAGAAACATTCTAATGAATTTAAATTAGAACTTACAAATCGGTTTCAAGTATTAGTAAATTTTGAACATTATTCAGATTTGAATGAAATTAATATGAAAATAACTGATATATTTTTAAAAACTGCAACAAAGATAGCTGGTAGAAAAAAGCAGCAATTGATCAATAAAATTTCTTCTGAGATTAGAGAATTTATGAAGAAAAGAAGGAATATGAAAATATATAAAAATGATGTATTAAAAAGAATTGAATATCTCGAATTTTGTAAAATGGTGCAGAAAAGAGTTGAAAATGATATAAGAAAGTATAACTGTGAACGAGTAAAAAAAGCTGTAGAAGAAAATAAAAGTCTTAAGAATGTAAAACAACATTTTGGTATTGGTAGGAAATTTATATCTGCAATAAGAAAAAAAGATGGAATTCTTACTAAAAAGAGAGATGACATCATGAAATTGGTAGAAATTTTTTATCAAGAATTATATAGTAATAAAGAACAAGTACCTCCTATACCTATTACATCTTCCAAATTGCCCAAAATTTTAAATGAAGAAGTGAGAAATGCAATTAAATGTATGAAGAAAGGAAAGGCTCCAGGTAATGATGGAATTATAATTGATATATTAAAAGAAGCAGGTGAAGAAACAGATTTTTTTTTAGCAAAGTTATATACCAAATGTTTAAATGATAAAGATGTACCGGATGATTGGAAGAATGCAGTAATAATATTAATATTTAAAAAATGTGATAAAGAAGATATTAGAAATTACAGACCTATCAGCCTTTTATCAGTTTTATATAAAATTTTTACCAAGATAATTACAACTCATCTACAGAGAACATTAGATTTCTACCAACCAAGAGAACAAGCTGGATTTAAAAGTGGTTTTAGTACAGTAGATCATATTCAGGTATTGAAAGAAGTTATAGAAAGGACAAATGAATATGAGTTGTCATTATGTTTTGGATTTGTAGATTATGAAAAGGCATTTGATTTTATAAACATTTCTTCAGTGGTTAAAGCAATGGATCATCAAGGTATAGATCCAGGACATCATATTTTAAAGAATATTTATAAAAATGCAACAGCAACAATTAGATTACATAATGATACTGGGAAAGTCAGCATTGAAAAAAGTGTAAGACAAGGTGACTCCAAATCTCCAAAACTTTTTACAGCAGTGCTGCAAGAAGTATTTTGTGGATTAAAATGGGAAACTAAAGGAGTGAAAGTAAATGGAGATTATTTAAGTCATTTAGATTTCGCAGATGATGTAGTTGTTTTTGAAAATAATGCTTCAGAGCTGCAGGAAATGTTGCAGGAGTTATCAAATAAAAGTAGGAAAGTAGGATTAAAGATAAATGTTATAAAGACTAAAGTAATGTTTAATCGATTTGCTCAAAATATGAAAATAAAGATTGATTATGATGAATTAGAAGAAGTTAACAGTTACAAATACCTTGGTCAGATTATTAATACAGATGGAAACATAATGGAGAAAATTAATCATAGAATTAAACTTGGTTGGAGTGCTTTTGGTAGAAATAACTTGATACTAAAAGGAAATATGCCTATGTGTTTGAAAAGGAAGGTTTTTAACAAATGTGTTTTACCAGTTTTTATTTATAGATCTGAGACTTGAACACTCAATAGAAGAGCAATACAGAGGCTTCAGACCACTCAAAGAAGTCTGGCGAGATGTATGTTGGGAGTAACAAGAATAGATCGAAAATGCAATGCATGGGTAGAGAACAAACAGGTGTTACTGACCTCATTGAAAAAATTAAAAGATTGAAGTGGAGTTGGGCTAGACATATTGCTAGAAGAGATGATAATAGATGGACAATTGAACTTTTAAACTGGATTCCAAGAGATTGTAAAAGAACCAGAAAGAGACCAAATGTGAGATGGATGGATGAAATAAGAAAATGTGCAGGGGTGATGTGGAGAAGAGAAGCTAAAGATCAGAGAAGATGGATTAACCTTGGAAAGACCTTCATCATGCAGTGGATTGATAATGATTGATAATGATGATGATGATGATATATAGCTTCAATAAATTATGGATTTATATTGGCATCATTCTTTTATATTTTCTTAACTACAATGCCCGTAGTGCCTTGCCACTATTTTAAGTTATGTGAAGTAGATCATTTCTTCACATTATTAACTCTATTGGACCTTTTCCAACTCAAGATTTAATACTCTCTAATAACTAAGTAAAATTGTGGCATCAAGTTTTTTTTATTAGTGTAAAAAGAAAATAAAAACTGCATTATCATACAGCTTTCAGATGTATGACAATTTTCAAAAACAAGCACATTCATATGATTAAACAATTTTAAAATATATGTTAAAAAATTCAAATTTGTTATTGAGCTAAGAGAATATTCAACCCATGGCCTCTGTATAATCTAAGTGAAATAAGCATTCGTAAGTGCACAATTATTTATCAAAATGTCATTCTTATATATTAAGAAAGAAGGGTACAATGCTGAGAAATGAAGAAGATAAATAATAATTAATTAATAACATATATATCAATGTCATTAGTTTTTTTAAATGTAACATGTTAGGTCTTGTTGCAAACTTTCTAGTGTATTGTTTTCTTCTGTACTATATGTAAATTTACTGTATATAATAATCTCATTTTAAAAGCATTTAACATATAATTTTGGGATCAGATATTTATTCTTTTAACATTAAAGCCATTTGCTATAATTTTGAATAATCAATAGATATTAGGTAATAGTACCATATATACATGCAGTTGGCTTCTAGATCTACCTACAAAATCCACTGCTTCTCACTGAAAAAAATCAGTATCCAAAAACTGATTTACATATATGAATATAGCCTCACTAAGTAATATCTAATCTTGACTGGATTATGTAAAAAGAATGGGCTGTTACTCTAAAAATCTACTTTAAGAGGAAACTTTGGTCATGTAAGGTTCTATTGATATGTTATTACTATTAGTAAGAAGTTTATGCTATAGTGTTTCAAAATTAAGTTATTGCAAACACTTATCTGACCATGTTTAACTGCATTAGACATTTAATAATATTTTCTGATGGTTTGAAATGGAAGCAAATTGTTATATTTTAACTTATATGTGCCAAACTTACTCCACCTACAACTTTGACATGATTCATTTTAGATAAAAATATTAATAATTATCATTAATCATTTATTGAACTAAAGATTTACAGTCCACATATCACTTTAAACCTCAGTTAAATATAGCTGTTTTTTTTATTATTAAAAACATGCATGCAATAATTCAACTTTATTTTTCTTTTCCATGTGCACTATCTTTTATATTTATACTTAGTAAGCTTCAATCCTCCACATACCCTGAAAATACATGAATAAAGATATCTTAAAAGAAAATGATACTCCAAAATGTATTTCATGCTTAATCATCTATTAGCAAGGTTACAATATCTCACAAATATCTTTATAAATATGGACAGTATTTACCAATGATAAAATGCTGCATTTTGATTTAAAAGCATCAAATTTATTTCACCCACAACTTTGACATGATCCACTGTACATAAATTCATTAATGGCTGTCACTAATAATTTATTAAGTTAGAGGTTATCTCTAACACAAATATAAACTTTCAATCTTAATGATTAATATGTGTTTTTACTAAACCAACATACATGGAGTAATTAAACTTTATTTCTCTTTTTTCACAATGAATATCTTTTATAGATATATTTAATAACCTGAATTCCTCCATACACTTTTAAAATACGTAAATAAAGACATTTTAAAAGACAAATGACCCCCCTCCCCCAATGCATTCTGTGCTGAATCAGCACTTATCAATTCATCCAGGTCACAGTCTATAAAAGATATTACACATGAAAAAATAGAAATAAAGTTAAATTACTCCATGTGTATGTGTGTTTAATAAAACACATGTATTAGTCTTTAATTGAAGTTTAAGATTTATATCTAGGCTAGAAATAATCTTTGGTTTAATAAATGATTAATGATAATCATTAATGTATTTATATGGAATGGATCATGTCAAAGTTGTGCTTGGGTCAAGTAAATGTAACAATTTACTATTAATAAATAATAAATTAATGATATATGCAAGGGATTGTGCTCTGGACTACATGATAAGAGCTGATTCAGCACAAAATGCATCTTAGTATTCATTTGATGTTTGAGATATATTTATTCATATGTTTTAAGTGTGTGTGAAAAAGTAAAGGCTATTAGACAAAAGTATATTCATAGTAGCAAAATATGTGGTTCATAAAAGAATGGTCCTGCTTTGATTATGCTGGGAATTGTGGCACCATTTGTAACAGAATAAAAAGGAAGTTATGCTCTTCTTTTAATGACACATGGATTTGGGAGATATTTGTAATTGGATAACTATAATGACCATAGAAAATGAAAACTTTAATATAATCGAAATAAAAACATAGCCCAATCATTGGTCATGATTTGCAACTGCATAAAAATATACTCTGAAGTTAAAGACCATTTATAACAGAATAAAATTATGAGTCATATTGTATTATGAGTCATAGCCTAATGTTGATCACCATTTGTAACAGGACAAAAACATGAACAAAAAAAAAACAATTCTAATTTAGTAATGTCTATGTAAAAAATGAAAAAAGTTAACTAAAATTAATATCAATTAATGAATAACAATCTAACACGTCAGTCAATAAAACAAGAAAAATAATCTTAGTTGTAATCTCATAGATTCCAATAGTATTTATAACAGATAGAAAACAAATTAACAATAAAGCAATAAAATTAAATATTGTTATCTTATAACAGGATGTGCCTATTTTATAAATAGCTTATAATAGAATTAAAATAATCACAAAGAATTACACAGATGCACTTTAGTATCCCTCATGAATTAACGTACTGCTTATAAGAATACAAACTTGTACCAAAAGTCAGACATTTCTATCTATATTTAAATAAAATTATTCAGGGATGAAAAAAATAATAATTTTAATATGCTCTACAAGTTTACAATATCAGTGATATCTAACAAAATATAGAACTCAATAATTGATTTTTAATTACTAAATAAATTAAAAGTATTGTTAACTCAGCTATACTATTCCACTAATATCAACAAGCTGTTAATAAGTAGATCAATTATAATAAAATTAAATACTTAATAACAATATAAAATTAATTAATCTAATGTATCATTCCATTTTTACCAACTTAGTATATTATAAAATAAAATCATTCTATAAAATAAACTTAAGATTTTCAATTTTTAATCATAACAATACATAAAAGAAATGATAGATTCCTATTTGATGCTTATTCCAAAAATAGAAAAAATCACACTTAATTACTCGTCAGTTTATTAAAGTTAAGTTATTAAAATTTTAGACTATAACTATCAAAACAAATGAAAGATTGTTAAATTTATTATAATTAAATATTAAAATTTAATATTTAAACTGAATTTACAATCCACATTAATGAATTTTAAATATAATTAATACAAATCACTATAATTTGTAACAGAATCAAATGAATTACTATTATTAACTCTATAACTGAATAAGATTATGATTTTATGGTTGTATATTGATTTAATAATCAATAATGACTTAAAATATGTAAACATATCATTGCAACTACCTTTAGCCAACTTCAACAAGTATCATATTTGCATCTTTATCAATCTTCAAATTAATTGATATATAATTTCTATTTTAATATATCTATTACTCATTACCAACAAAATAATTACAAAAAGCTCCCAATTACATAGTAAATATTTAAGAAAGTCAAATCAATTAAATTATTGTATAAAATTTAAATGCATTAAATCTAATGCAAAGAAAATATGTAATTAAACTTTCTTACCCATCCTGTGTTTTTGATTTCTAAAGTTTTTTTATAACTGCTTCTAATAAATTATGTGATATAGTTAATTAGTGAATACCAAAAAATTTGCATGGTAAAATTGAAAGATAATAAGCAAGTTTATTTGTTTTAAATTAATTCAAAATTTATTAACAAATTGATATAAATTACCATCACTATATATATATATATATATATATATATATGGCAAATAAATATTTAAAATACATGCATTTAATCTGGTTATGATTTAAGCAATATGTTTTCAATTGATATTAATTTTATATTTAAATAGGTGATTGCCCATCAATCTTCACTTATTGGATACTAAATACAAAACATATGTTTATGTAATAAAAAATATAAAACATTTATAATTTCCAAAATATGAAAATTCAAAATATATCTTCTTTTTATACTTCATACAATATATATATATATATATATATATATATATATATATATATATTGTGTGAAGTATAAAAAGAATATAAATATATATATATATATATTGTGCCCTTTTGTATGGGTCACCATTTAAGTTTTATGCTAATCTAGTAGAAAATTTTAAATTTAAGAAGTATTTTAAAATGTGTGATGTTGACTTTGCTTGTGGTAATGTTACCATAAGTTTAATTAAAGCAATCTATGAGT
This sequence comes from Epiperipatus broadwayi, assembly GCA_028023455.1. NCBI lineage: Eukaryota > Metazoa > Onychophora > Udeonychophora > Euonychophora > Peripatidae > Epiperipatus > Epiperipatus broadwayi. The sequence goes on from JAQFVV010006347.1 coordinate 1,117,165, forward strand.
ATTTGATATGTGAATTGTGTTGGTATTGAGAAGATATTTAAAATGATGATGATTATGATGTAATACTGCATTAATAAATTTAATAACAAATGTTTAAAGCTAAAGTATTTAAAAGACAAGTTAAAATTAGACAAAGATATTTATTTAATTTAAAATATATGTTAAAAGTGAATAGAAATATTTTAAATTATAAGTACTTAAATTGAGATTAATATTTGATTTTAATCATATCAAATAATTATTTTAAAAGCTGATGTAATATTTTATTTATTTTAAAAATAAATATTTATTTTAAAAAAGCAATTGTTAAGTTATTTTTAGATTATGGGAAGCGTTTCTTGTATTGTAAAAAAACAGATGTTAATTAGAGATACACACACACATGCTTGGAAGCTTTCTCATAAAGTTGCAAAAACTATTTTAAAATTATGTTGTGAAATTTATAAATAATACGTGAGTTATCACGAGATAAAAATAAAAGATATTAATGTAGAATATTAAATCTGATTTTTAAAAATATTGTCTTAAAAATATAACGTATTTAAAAAGATTTAGTTTATTTTAAATGATCTTATAAAAGTTAAGATTTAAATCAAGTGAGAAAGAATATTTTAAAAAATGTTTGATAGATTTGAATAAACGATAAAGATTATTTTTAAAATGTAATAATATTAAATATTAAATAAGTCATTATTTTATTTTTAATAGTGTGTTAGTAAATATGTAAATAAGCTAGAAAGTTTGATTGTTTAAATGTACCAATCAGATAAGGAGTTTCTGCCAGTATAAAAGCTGGATTCAATTGTTGAGGGGGGCTCTCTACAATAAATTTTAAAAGTCGATTGTGCTATTGAGAAAATAGCTAAGTAAATTTATAAACGCTCTTAAAATCAGTTGTAAAATCATAAGAGTGTTATTGTATATAATTTTATAATTTTTTAAATGATAAGTATGCAGTAGAAACTTAATAATTCCCTATTGGTCTTCTCAATATCGAAACTCAATTTACGTACGAATAATCATGGAAACATCACGTATCGGAGAAATATATCAGAAACTTTATGCTAGAAAAATAACAGACGCTGGATTAGTATATAAAACTACGAGATGGAGAAAAGTAGTATTTTGGACTATAAATAGTGTTAAAAAGTTTAAATTACTATTGTCTATTATAAATAGATATTTAAAAGAAATATGAATACTTCTATAGAAAGAAAGTATTTTTGCAGATTTTAAAAAATAAAATGTATATCTTAAGTAAAGATATAAGAAGTAGTAATTTTAATAAATACATGCCTTATTAAGTCTTTGTGCTTAAAAGACTAAATATTGACGATTTGAAAAGGCAAATAGATTATAAATATGATTATTTAAAATCGTAATATAATAAAATTATTATATTGAAGTAATCTAAAACGCTGGACGTTATAGATGGAAAAATAGATTCTTACCTAGATATATTGTTTTGAAAAATGCGCAAGTAATACGTGGACGTCCAGGCCAAACCAAATCAGGCCAAGCTAAGTTAATGGAAATAATTAAATGAGAATAATTTAACAATTATAAATTAATTTAGAAATAATAACTTTTGAACAATATTTTATGAAGAACTGGATCCAGAAAGAGAACTTATAAACTATTTTTTTTAATTTTATTTTGTTTTCTTGTGGGAACTTATTATTATTATTTTTAAAAAAAGAACGTTACCATTTTTTTTATAAACTTTCAAGAAACACGTGATACAACGGAACAGGGAATAGTGTTCTATTGACTTTATACGTAGGATATTTGTTAGAACTTTTATGGTAGAACAAAAGTCGTCGCTGGAAATACGTAATATGAACTTTTATTTTATTTATTTAACATAAAATTTAAAATATTATTAAACTATTAAAAGTAGGTTAGGTACATTTATTAAATAATAACTTAAAAATAATATAATAATTAATTACATAAATTTATTTTATAATTAATATAACACGGAATATTCTAATGAATGTTTATGAGTGTAAATGTGAATGATTTTTATTTTATGAAGCTGCAAATTCCGAAGAATGCTGGATAGCAGATTGGACATTATTATTATTATGGTAAAAACATTGTATAATGATTTTGATGAATTTAATATGTTTTTTTTCTTTAGATCAACCAAATATTATGTTTTGTGGAATGAATGTATAGATATTTTAAGAAAACACATACATTATATTGGCCACGAACTTTATTAAAATATGCATAAGTTTTAACTTATAATATCAACATGATACAACATTACGTAAGAAGCTTAGAAATAATTATATGATTCTTTCGTAAATAAATTTTAATATTTTTATTATGTTATAATATTAGAATTATATTTATTATTTATCTAAGTAATTATTTTTTATTTTGCAAGTCAGAAAGGGATTTTAAAAAGAAGTCTATTTTATTTTTATTTATTAGATAAGTTAAGTTACGTTTAGGTAGAAGCTTATATTTGGATTGAAGTTTATTAAGTATAGACAATGTAGTATAGGTAGTTTAGATAATGAATATTTTATTTAAAATTGATGTTTATTTTCCGGAAATTTTAGATAAGTTTAAAATATGTTTTATAGATAGAAATTTATTAGAAAGGATTAAAATAACACATAAAGTAAAGTAATGATTTTTACATAGAAAAGAATCATAGAATTTATCTAAGGTAATGCTTTCTGAATTTGAAATTGATAAATGATTTAAATAATAGTATTTGAACAGTACAGATATGTAATGCATATTTGATAAAACATATAACAGGAATTACATTAAGTAAAGTATAATTACAGTCAATTATTTGTTTTACATTACAAAGATACATTAATTTTATAAAGCTATTAAGCAATGCTAATAATAAAGTAAATATATGATAATACATTATAAATGGTAATACTTAATTAATGTAACTATTTAATTAGTAGAGCTTCATTGTTTACACATGCTACATAAATAATTTTGACATATATTATTATTTGTAATGGAAGTTTATTAACATTTATTTTAAAAATCTAAGTTTTTTGAAAACATACTATAATATTATTAGTATAGTATTTGAAGAATGTATAATTGCTTGTTAAGCATATGAATTAGTAACAGTATAAACTTCTTGTATTTGTAATTTCTTATTTTATTTTATTTATTTTCCTAAATTCTAAAACTGTAAATAGTGTAAATAAATTTTATTTGAAGTTATTGTAAATAAATTTGTTAATTTGTTTTTAAAAGTGTGTCGAGTTTCATTATTTTTCACCACAGCATTTTGACATCAGATGATTTGAAATAAACATAATATTTGTACAAAAAATGAATTTGTTATTATTATTTAGAAATGAATACAATATTTGCTTAACATTATTTTATAAGAATTGATTGACATGAACAGAAAATATTGCAATGGTCATAAGATGATTATAATGCACATTATAAGAATACAGTATTGTTTATTGCCACAGATTATTAAGTATAAGATTTTGATCTATTCCAAAATGAAGATACCATATGAAATAAAAGATATACATATGATTGTTTATTCATTTAATGATTGATTATATCATAGAAATAGATGAGATTAAATTACACTCTAAGATTAGTATTATTTATTATTATTATTAAAATAAGTTAGGTGTATTTAAGTTTGATATAAAATCCCACATCATACTTATTTACATGAGTTATTATTATTTTAAAACAGCTTAGAAGAACCTGAGATTATTTAATTATATTTTAAGTTAAAAGTTAGGAATTATTTTAGTATTATTAAAGATAATTTATTTCATTTAAAAGTCATAAGAATGCTATAGATGTAGTGGTAAGATAATAAGGTAGTGGTAGTATTCTTATGCCATTGAGACAGTATCTTAGGAGATATTGACTCAGTGTAAATCTGCTTATTACTTTGTAACTTTACTTCGCAGTCTCATAATTTTATTAAATACTTATTTAATTAGTATAATCTAGAACTATATTGATTTTGATGATTGATAATAAATTTAATTAAGATATAATAATATAAAAGTATATTAAAGATAGATATGCAAATTTTAATTAAGCATAATAATGTAACTGAGCTAGTTGTATTTTAAACTATTTTACATATCAAGAAGTAAGGGTACAATATATATATATTATAGCCCAAGATTTTAAATTTCAAAAATATAACTTGCACTAATAACTTAATATATGAGTCTTAAAGAGATAATTCAATGGGGATAAGGAATACACATCTTTTATTTGTAATTGTTTTTAACAGTGATGTAATTTTAATATAAGTGATTTCAATAAATGCAAAGCCATTTACTTGTATAAAATAGTTAGATTTAAGTAAAAGTTACAATAGAAAGAAATTTAACCTCATAATTTTTTATTATAGTGATCTTTTGAAATATGAGTGTGTTATTTTTTATACTAAATTCTGATAAATAAATAAAAGTAAAATAATTTATTTTCTATAAAAAAAATGTTTATAAAGATTATAATGGTAATAATATTTTAGGAATAAATATTGTTATTAAAATATCTCAGTTTAAATTAATTAAAAAGATAATTTATTTTAAATTTTAATTTAAAATTGTTTAAACTTTATAAAGTTGAATATTAAATGTAACTACAAATTAATTATTCAAAAACTGTTGATTAATTTTCAATTCATTGACGAATGAAATATAATTAATTGGGTTTTCATGCTGTCTGGATATATATAAAAACAGACAAACTAGAAAGTAAATAAAAGATGGAAAAGGAAAAATGAGAATGTCATCCATTGTTTCATGTAAAAGTTTGTAAAAATGACAAAATTTAATATATTTTATTTTGTAAACAGTAAAAATAAGTAAGTTAGTTAATCATGCTGAAAGGAATATAATATTTTAATAATAGTTTAGAAATGATGAAGTAAGTTAAACTAAGTTTTTTTATTTGCAATATAATTACAGTCCGAAACTTCAATTCACAATTTAAAATGCTATTAAAGAATAAGTGCAAGGATATATTGTTATTTTTAGTGATTAGAAAAACCATGAAGAATGAGAATTCTCAACTTCAATTAATTAAAATGTGTAAATACTCTCACATAAGAAAATATGTTTTGTTTATTTTTGCTTTGTTGATTAGTATAAGTAATAACTTAATTATGAAGAAGAACAACAATAAATACAAAGTAATAACTTATATAAAATAATTAAAGTAGTTTACTGAACTTTAAAATAGTTTATTAATGGAAACAAAACATCAAATGAAAATAGTTATCTTTTAAATTAAAGTAACTTGTATTACTCAAATTAACTTTATAAAACTATAAAGAAGAACAGACATTTGTTGTATATTTAATAGTTAAATAATATTAAGTAAATAAATATAATAAATATTTACTATAGATTATATTAAATAAAAGCTTATTTCAAGAAATAACATTTTGTACAACAGATAAGAGTATCTTATAGTATAAAATAATAAAAGAGTAAAATTTTAGCAAGAACAACTATTAATTTTTATTATGACAAGTTTGATAAATAGTATATTGTTGGATAATAGAGTTAAGTGAACTTATTTATGTTTATTTTGGAAAAAAATAATTATTAAGTAAAATATAATGAGGTGTAAAAGAGCAAATAGAAATGATCTATAAATTAATATTACATATATTTAAGTTTAATAATGGAGAGATTAATGCTTAAATGTGTATTGATTAGTTATTCAAATACAGTTTTTTAAACTTCTATGATAGTTATTTGTATTTAATATTAGAACATACTCTGATCTCAAAGCTTAAACAAATATGCATCGAATTTTTAAAGAGTTTTACCAAGTTAGTGTTATTAAATTGTTTTTAATGTTTTACACAGGATCATAGAAGTTACAGCAAATGAAGAAATAAAATTAGTAACTCAAGAAAAGATGTGAAGCATCATGCTGAAGACTATAATGATGCAAATTTAGTAGGAATATTTTTTTTTTTAGTTATTATTGTGCTTAGCAATGTGAATGTAATATTAGATATTAAGCTTAGTGATAAGGTAATAATATGAGATGTATTGGATTTGGATATTATGATATGTAAATATATTTTATATATTTAATGTATTTTTAATAATGATAATAATAATTAGAAAGTTAATATAGTATACATGAGTGTTGTGAAAAAGAGAGTATGGGTAAAATAATACTTTATAGTTATATTGTAAGCTAAATTATTTAAATATTACTTTAGTGATATTTTAAATATAAAATATATTTAATAAGTAAATTGATGTTATAATGATGAATCAATATGGGATTCAGGGAAATAACAATACCTATACTATCTGAATTTCAAATGAAAATATGAAAAGAGAATGAATAGTAAAAGTAATAAAATAGTTAAGTTTCTGTAACACAAAGTATAATGTTCACATTTGTCATAAGGCATGATTTGTTTTATAATGCAGTTGTTAATATTATAGAAGAATACTTGAGGGGAAGATGAGATTGTAATATTAGTTGTGAGTTATAATGTGTTTGTTGATGCTAAAAATATACAGCATAGTAAGATAGGTTATAATTCCAGGTTTGGATGAAATACCTTTCTGAAAAACTGATTAAAATATTATAATGGGATTGGCCTATGTGACACCCATATATGTTCTTTAGTATGAGGAGATGAGAGGAATTTCCACAAGACATGGATGTTATTTTCCATTAGAGCTTAATAGATAAGCATGGATATTGGGGTAGAATCATTAATATGAAAATGACTACTTAACAAATTATAGCATCCCATTAAGAAAAGAGACCTCCATTTCTATATTTAGAGATAATAATTTATTAAAAATCAATTTCTTATCTAAAGAGGTTTTTAGATATAGTAAAGAAAGTATATAATGAGCAACCTATGTAGATTAGTTGTACTTTAGAAATATTATAGTTTCCTTCCTAGGTAGTAGAAGATTGGTTTTAAAAGAACAATAATAATTGCAAAACAAATATTTTAGTAATTAAGTAAAATGTGACTGATTTAATGCTAAAAGATAAAATATAAGATTAAAAAATAAGAATGAAAAAGTGAATGAAAAGAAGTAAAGAGTGTACAGGATGAATAACCATTTATTAATAAGGGACTTTGATTCATTTAATTATTTCAATGTCATATCTATATTATATTGATTATTATAATAACATAAACCAAACATTTTATATGTAAATTTTTACAAATAGATTTTATGCAGATTTACATTACAAATAGTAATAGTTTTAACTATTACTGAAATAATAGTGAGCGTTTAATAAAATTTATAATTACAACTTTAAATTACAAATGTATTTTTACATAAATATTACAAAAGGGAGTTATTATATCATTAGACGAAAGAGGATTAAAAGTTGAACCAATAAGAAAAACTCATGGATGTTAAAATAATGTATCAACATGAAAAAAAGTATACATGCTGTTAATAATAAATTTGATATTTAAGCAATATAATAATTATAGAATCTAAATGTTAAATTGAAAATAAGTATGTTTATTCAATTTATTTATTTTTAATGTAAATAATTGTACATACATTTTAATTATTTCCTATGTATTTTAAAGTTTAACTATGTTATTTAATATTTGATTAGTTGTTACCTATTTAAATAAGCATTTATTTTATATAGTGTATGGTTATAAATTGTAATACATTAAAGATCAGCCTTCCAAGCTATTGTGCATATGCTTTTTACAAGTGTTAATAATAAATGAATACTTTGACTTCCAACACAAGATATAGTATTTAAGAAAGAATAAAATGAACTCACTTATTTTTTCCAACCCAAATGCTTATATATGGGAAAATCTTAAGTACTGGAAGTGAAACCATGAGGATAGACCACTCACTTTAAATTACTGTTTACGATGTCTGAATGAATGACGTCGACAAAATTATCTAGAATTTACTAAATGTCATTCTCAAATGAAACTTAAACATATGTAAATAAGTATTTATTTTATATAGTGTATGTTTATAAATTGTAATACATTAAAGATCAGCCTTTCAAGCTATTGTGCATATGCTTTTTATGAGTGTTAATAATAAATGAATAAGTAGATTCATTTTATTCTTTCTTAAATGCTATATCTTGTGTTGGGAGTTAAAGTATTCATTTATTATTAACACTCATAAAAAGCGTATGCGCAATAGCTTGAAAGGTTGTTACCTATTGTTGTTATTGTTAAATAAACAGTTATTTTAATATTATTCTTACACTGGTGGCTTTATTTCTACACATAATTATTTTTATCTCAAAGTCATATCAAAACACAGAAATTATACAAAATGATTACAATCATAAATATAATTATTGGATAATTTATGTATAAGAGGTTATATAGAAGAAAAACTTGATAAATTAATGATTCATTATTTAATAATATAATTATTTAAAAAGTGTTATTTAATAATATTATTTAATTGCAGCATTCATAGAAAGTCATAATATTTTAAAGGGTCACATTATTATTATTATTATTATTATTATTATTATTATTATTATTATTATTATTATTATTATTATTATTATTATTATTATTATTATTATTATTATTATTATCTATTAGTATTATTATTATTATCATCATCATTATCAGCATTATTATTATTATTATTATTATTATTATTATTATTATTATTATTTAAAATAAGTAATCGAATATATTACAAGGCTCATATTTTTGAAAGATATAACTAAAAAGAGTAAAATTGCTAATCAAATTGTGGTAGTGAAGTGAGTGAAAGGGGAGAATATTATAGTTGTACTGTAAAGCTTTTGATTATAATAAAATTATTATGTTTTATAATTAATATTGGTATAAGGAAGATATTAGATATTTAAGTACAATTAAATTATTTAATTAAAAGTAAGGTAATGAATAGTAAAGATTAATTTTATGGTGTTATTATTAGAGTTATATTAATTTTTAAAAAGAGAACTTAATTTAATGTTTATAATATTAGGTGTGATTATTATTGAGTTGATTGGATCTTAGTAAAATCCCTTCTATTATCCAATTATCTCATTGTTAGTAATTGTTATTATATTATAAGAGAATAATTATTATCCTTGAGATACCCATAATGTAGCAGTCATTATTATAAGGTATTATAACATGTATTTGATTTCATTATTTTTATATAGTATATTAAATAAGTAAAGGGTAGAATAATTATTATTTTTAATGAAAGATAGTTAGTCATTGTTGTTGTGGTGATTTTCTTAATGATTATATTAATATAGTAATTGTAAAATTTCTACAATTGTAATGCCAATGGGGAACATATTCTATATGCCTCTTAATTTATGTTTTTATATGTTATACATTTTTACTTAATTATTGGGTGTCATAAAGTAGTGTTTTTATATGTTATATACTTTGATGTTTGAGATGAGCTAAGGAAAGGATTGGAGTGGAAGGAAAAGAAAGTTACAATACAAAATGAATCTACTTATTTGTTGATACAAATTTAAAAGAACAGAATAAAATAAATACTTATTATGATATAATCTTTTTGAACTCCGAATATAAGTAATATACCTGAAATTAATTTATAATCAATAAATAAAAAATAATATTTTAAATTAAAATAATGATTACTATACTGCAAGTTATAAATTCAAACTTAGGAAATCATAACTCTCTTATATTTAGATATGTAAATAGACAACTACTTAACCTAAAATTCTACTACTATTTATATCAATAATACTATATATTTTAAATGAAGAGAAAAATATATAGTGATAATAATGATAAATCTAAGCAAATATCCTGAGTAACAGTCTTCAGATTCAGCCGTTCTAAAATAGTAACAAACTTCTAGTGTTTATATATATATATATATATATAACAAACTTCTAGTGTTTATATATATATATATATATATATATATATATATATATAATCAAAACTACCCCAAATCCAAAATTAAACCAGACCAGCATAAAAATAATATTAAAACACAACCTAAGGTTTCACTGCTACAAGCAGACTTCTCAAGTGTAAAGAAGTACAAAAACTACACAATATATATATATATTAAAAACTACCCACAAATCCATTCACTTCCCATCCACCGTTAATATTAAAAGAACTCTTAAATAAGTTAATTGCTTCAGAATAATAAATTTTCAATAATAAAGACTCTTTAATTCTTCTTTTGATTTCATTTCTCTCAAAGAAGACAACCTTAGCTTCATCAAAATCAATAGTGTGACCTGTATCTTTTTCATGGACATACACTATTAATTTCGATGAAGCTAAGGTTGTCTTCTTTGAGAGAAATGAAATCAAAAGAAGAATTAAAGAGTCTTTATTATTGAAAATTTATTATTCTGAAGCAATTAACTTATTTAAGAGTTCTTTTAATATTAAGGGTGGATGGGAAGTGAATGGATTTGTGGGTAGTTTTTAATATATATATTGTCTAGTTTTTGTACTTCTTTACACTTGAGAAGTCTGCTTGTAGCAGTGAAACCTTAGGTTGTGTTTTGATATTATTTTTATGCTGGTCTGGTTTAATTTTGGTTTTGGGGTAGTTTTGATTTTATATTGACTAGTTTAGCTTTATGCTTGTAATGTTTATATATATATATATATATATATATATATATATATATATATATATATATATATATATATATATATATATATATATATATATATATATATATATATATAAAGTTATAAATGTGCAAATACTAATTTATATACATGACAATGCAATATTGATATGTTATTATTTAGAAAGTAATCAATTTATAAAACATTGCCAGTGAACAATTGCTAGTTTCATTAATGATGATGCTATAAAAATTGAACCAATTATTATCCTGTGTATAAATTATCCATCAAACTTACAAAATTATATCAGTAGATGAACATAATCTTTGTGCATATTTTATGTTGTTAGCTGTTTAGACTGCATCATTGAATAGTAGGTAATATCCATTTTTAAAGCAAGAAAACATTAAGATAGTTTTGAAACATTATGATTTAATCTTCATATTTCAATAAATTATTGCCTCTCACAAATTTAGCAGTCTTTTCTGGACAATGGATGAACATTATTGCTTTCAGTCCATCATTCTACCTATTTTACAATCATATAATTTTTAAATAAAAATTATTAGAATAAAATTACATTTGCTTTCAAGTGTTTAATAAAAACTCTCTCATCTGCATTTATAACAAGAAAATAAAAATGAAATAAAATCAATCATATTCCATTATTGTTTTGATTTGTTGTTTTAATAACTGCTGTGTTAAAATTTTATACCATAATAAAAATAAGTCTATATAGTATTTTTAAACTTTACATATTGATAAAATAAATTTATAAAGTATGGATAAAATATAATCTGATATCAAGGAAACTTCAATCAATAAAAGTTGTAGCCTGTTTTTACCCCTAATCTAAGATTTTTAATAGGCAAAATGTGCTCCTACATAGATAGAACAGTTGAGAATTTGAGTTTTTTCTAAGTTTAAATAAATCCATTTGAAAGGCAAAGATACAAGTAAATAAATAAATAATATTCACAACCTTGCAAAACAATTTCTATTCAATATTTTTATAATAAATCATAAATCATCAATGATTTTTTCAAATAAAATTTATATAATAATAGTCAATGTTTAATAAAACATTCATATCTATAATCTCATACCAATGCGACATCTATACATAAAAGATGGATTCCACCTTTCACCTTGGACTAATATCTTTAAATAAATAGATTTCTGTTATGTAATAGATTGAAACTTTATCTTTTCTTTTTGAATGGGTTTTATTTAAACACATGATCAGTTAAAAATCTCAATCTGTTATGGCTCTGTATCTGTATTCTTTGTCTATATGATGATCTTAGACCTGTCATTTATACACACAATGATAGATTATAAAATTACTGTTTATTTAAATTTTCAGTAGTATTTGATATTTTAAAAAAGCAGGCTTAAAATCTGGAAATAAAGAGTATATTCTTGACTGTTAAAAAAATCTATAAACTGAAATATCACCCTGAAAGCTAATGCTTTCATATTAATGGAATTCTTATCTATTCTGAGAAGTTACTATGTTACTGAAAAAGATATGTTCATTTTTTTTTTTTTTTTTTTTTTTTTTTTTATATATATATATATATATATATATATATATATATATATATATATATATATATATATATATATATATATATATATATTGTAAATTTCATTTAATATACTTTTAAAAAAAAGTCGATAACTGAAACGCATTATATTTAAATAGTTCCATTGAATAATGACAATTTTAATTTATTACTATTTATAAATAAAATTTACACTCTTCTGCAGAATTATTTCATATTAATGTGTTGTTAAATAAGTTTTATATATAATGCAATTTTTTATTCATCTACTAAAGCCTTTTATAATATTCTTTGTGATTTTTATTAAGGATGTCTAATACTGCTCTAAACTGCACTGTTTTTGACATTACAATTTTTTGATTAAATCCATCATCATGATAAATTTTTTAAAAAATCAATGTTATAAATAGTAATGGCATGTGATAGCTAATAAAACCAGCAAACTTTTCCCTGAATTTAAAAATAAGGAATAAACAGAACTGTCAAAATATAAGACAACTTCTTAGTCGGTTGTTTCTCAAAATATATTTAAATTAATGATGGGTATTAAGATAGTGTGAATATTTTTTTAGTCTCTTATTTTAAAAATAAAACTTACAAAAGTTACTTTAAAAATGAAATTTTTGAAATATTAATATATTTTATTTAATTGAAAAGTGGATTATAGAAATTCTTTCCAATTAAAAAATTCTATTTTTTATACATTTTTTCCCAGCAAAGTATTAATATACAAATATCCATATATAGATCGTATCTTTGAATTAAAGGCAGAAAATATGTGTGCAGATACTTGACGTTTTTATTTATTTGGCGAGAGAAACTTTAATTGTGAGATAAAAAAATTAATTTTGCTTTTATTTTTATTATTATTTAATTTTATTTTGATATATAAGTGCAGAAAGAAATTTGTTATGCTGAAATAAAAACTTTTGAATTGGGAACTGAAATGAGCCAAGTAGGGAAAATTCCTAATGCCGATTTTATATATTTTTTTTCCATTGCAGATGTTATTACTAGTTAATTATTTATATAGAAATGAACATGCACCATTCTTCTTGCTTAATTTACTACATTCACTCTCTGAGTTGCATATCAAAAAACACCATAGTCTTTTTTTATTGAATGCCTGATAGGTTTTAACTGAAGCATCAAATTATCTTAAAGACAATAGATAATATATAAATATGTATAGAAATTATATTTTTTGTATTTACAATCATAACACAAAAAGCTATATTATATTTATAAAATTAGTGGTGACCAAAAGTAGAAAGTTCTAAGTATCACTTGATTGTGAGTATATACCATTAATAATGTCTTTTATTTTACTTACACACAACTGTAAATGACTTTCATAAGAAATAAAATTGCATAAATTAGGAGTAGTGTCTAATATTAAATGGGACAGTTTAGATTTAGAGAAGTTAAAAGAAAAATCAAGAAGCCTATAAATAAATAGGCATGTATTTTATTACAAAGGAATAAATATTGGATACTTCAAGTGGACTTATTATAAATAATGCATAAAAAAAAAATAGAGATTGATGATATATTGTCAGTTGGAGTAAAAAATTAATTATTTGATTTAATAGAAAATACCAAATACAAATAATTTTTATGACAAAGTAAAGAATTTTTATTTAATATATATAGAATGTTTTTAATCAGAAGTAAGCATTTTTATTATAGTTATGGGGATATTTTAATACTATAATTGCAAACAGCTACAAACTGATGTGCTGTGTGTAAATTTGGATATGAAAACACAAGTGATAAAGAAAATTTAATTTGAGAAATTTGCAAAAACTATGTATATTATAAACTGGGTTGAAGAGGGAGAGACCAAATTGAAAATGGATATTAAAGTATCAAGATTAACTTACCAAAAATTGAATTATGTATTTTGAAACTATAGTATTTTTATTGGATACTTCTTAGGCAGTAATCAACAATTAATGAAATGTAAGATATTTGTTGATGCAAAACTAAAGAAATGAAAGCTGTTTAGAAAGACAATATTAGCAATTGATATTTCTAAACTTCAAAAATAGTATGTTAAATTTAAGATAGTAGAGAAGAAAGTAAAAAGTCATGAATCAGAGATAGCAATAGAAATAAAATTGAGTCAAAAGAAATCAGAGGAGAGGATAGTTAAAATAAAGTCAGAAATGTCAGGGATAAAATTAGAAGTGAAATGAGAAACAAAGCTAGAAGCAAGGTTAGAAATACCCAAAATGAAACTAGAAATGCAAGAGAATATAAAAGATCAGGTAATCAAATCAGTATTGTTAGAGACAAGTGTTAAGAATCCCCTTCAGAAAATTAAAATATCTGATGATGATTCAATAGTGCTGTTTAAAGAAGAAAATCAGCAGACTGTTAAACTAGTTAGTAAAAATATTAGTTTAGCCAATGAAGAGTTAAGGGCATATAAAAACTCAGAGAAATAGTGGACCAAGAACTGGAATTAGACAGAAATAAGAATGTGGATATATTTGAAGATGTAAAGAAAGTCTTGATAGGAATAAAGGGATTAGTGAATTCATATATGTAGAAATAATTTCTCTAAGCATGAAATGTATAGAAATTTTGAAAAACAAATTAATGAAATTTATTCATATTTCAGGCAATAAATTACAAAATAAAAGTAGAAGTATAGTCTCTGAATGTATTTGTAAGTACTTAAATTGGGACATGAAGATGAGTAGTCACAGAAAAGTACTGTATGGAGATGTCATATGTCTAGTATCTAAAATAGCGCATATGATAAAGGGTGTTATTTATGTTGGAAAAGTTGATCAAATAAAGATTAAATGTAAAGTGAAGATTATGAAGGAATTTGATATGAATTCTCTTAGGAAAATTATTAAGCCAAAGAGAGATTTAGGAAAGGATAAGATCAAACTCTAAGGAGTAAAGGAAGAATTATTTAATATAAATCATCTTAAGAAAGTGAAAAATAAAGTAAGATATATTAAAAAGATTAGAGTTAAATCTAGTAAAGTGAAAATGAAATCTTGTAGGAAAAAACTTGTTAGAAGAAAGGAGATCAAGAATATAAACACAAGGTTTAAAGTAACCTATAATGCTCGCAGTTTGATTCCATATCCTGCAAGACATGATTAATAAAAGTTATACATATTGTTTAATATAGAATTTAGTTTTTTTTCTCCTTGCTTATTTAATATTGCTAAAATATAATATAAACAAGTGTTTGTAAAAGCATTAAATGTTTTTATTGTTTTATATTTATTTGACAAACATAATTTTGTAATTGAGGAATGATCTTAATGTAAAATTTGATGTGCTATTAATATTGATTGTTGTTTATCCAATTCATTTTTCTTTCATAAGGGGGAAAAACTGTGACCTTCCAGGTTGGCACCAGGAAGAAATGTGGAAAGTTTACATTTGTGCTAACAATGACTAAAGAGTTATCTGAGAAAAATGAATTGAGATGTAATTTGCTAGTTAAAATTAGCAGTCAAAAAATTAAAACTTTAAGTGGGTGTGCTGATTGGTAGAGTCTTAGATTATATATGTTTGGTTGTAGGAGAGGAGGATGAATAACATCAGAGATGTTTGTATGTAGTAGAAAAATTTACATGTCATAATGAGCAGAAATATAGATATATTATTAATTAGAATTTTCTTTCCTATATTTTATTTGTTATTTACTAATTATATATTGTTCATAATCTTATACTTAAAAATGATAAAGATTATTTATATATTGGTGAATAACATTTATAAATTAATATTTGATATTTAATTTTTTTATTATTATTATGTTTATTCTATTTCAAATATTGTATTGTTAAAATTTTATAAGTAAAATTCTGGCACACTTCCAAAGTTGATTGTAATAAAAAAAAAGAAACACAGAGGGCATGAATAAAGAAAGACATAGAGTTTAAAACTTGAAGAAAAGTAAAAAAAAGTTCCAAGGAAGAAATGTAAAAAAACTTAAAAGATTCAATAACTCTCTAAGAGTATTATATAAAAAAAACATCGCAAGGATTCTAATAATATACCTATGGAGAATTTTTGTTATTATACTACTGGAATGATATAAAAATGAGGAGATAAACACCCCCCCCCAGAGGGATACCAGCCTCCAAATCTCTGTCAAACAATGGTCCATATTCACTACCTTCAAAATGCCTGGATGATATGTAAGCTAAATTATTATGATTTATTTTAAAGTATTACCAAAGCTAAATAATATTAAAATGACAAAATTGTGTAAAATAAAACTAGCTAAAATTTTCTTATTAGACACTATAATTAAACGCTTGATTTTCAATTTAAAGAATTTTCTATCAATATTCTACAAAATAAAATTTAAAATGAAACAGCTTATCTATTAATCTTATATCAAGAAGATAATTTTATACTGTATAACTTTGCTATTTACGCATATATAACAAAATAATTCCAATGCATGCAAATGTCATTTATTACGCGTATAACGGAATTCTAGGATAAAAAGGAAAAAGACTATTGTCGTTCTTAACAAATTATGCTTTAACAATGGATAGACATTTTTTTTTATGTTATAATTTACTGTTGTCTTTAAAATTGATATGTATATTTCTTTCAACTTTCAATTTTGTTTAAGAAAAAATTAACATGTAATGATGAGATATTGATAAGTATTTTCATTATTACTTATAATAAATGTATAACCATTTTTTTTTCTTTAAAAAAAAAAAAACAAAACAATGTAACTTCATATCATTATAATGTGATAATTTATTATTTTATATGAACTAGAAATTATATTATAGGTAGTTATAGATGTTCGGATGTGTGCGTGATGCTATAAATTAGTATTTTAAAAATGTTGTATTTATTATGCTTCAATTTTGTTAATGAAATTTATTTAAAAAAATAAAGAATTAAAACCTTATCTGTTATAAGTTCGAAGTATATTGAAGGGATGATTAGATTATTTAGATTGAGTTTGGAGATATTATTTAACCCTCACGTATATAAGTATAAGTATAAGTGTTTAGTTATTGTTTTTCCTTGCCTTTCTTTATTTTGTATAGTTAATGTTAGATGATTTACACCGGTTATAAAAGATAATTGTTGTATAAAATTTTATAATATGTATAAAAGATGATTGATTTATGGCATCATCCAAGTTTTATAAATAAGCTAATAAAAAGTATGTTTTAAAAATACATCATGTTTAGGATATTATAAAAGGACACATGTTCGAAAATATATGATTCGTATATTAAATATTAGTCAATTTTGGTTTTGCTATAAGAGCAATGCAATTGGTTAGCAAAATGCATAAAATAATATTTCTTTTTGTTTATTCATTATTTATTTTATCTTTTAATTTTTAATAAATGTTTTGATGAATTAAAAGCCCAAATGAATTGTTTTATTATATGTTTGACTCTCCATTTCCACACATACACATATATGGTTAACATAGCATAGCCCTAAAATATATAGATTTGCCAGTAGATGTCAATTTATTTAATTTGTCTGGAGATGATAAATCACCATATTACAGTTCCAATATTATATTTTACTTTGCTTAGAATAGATAGTGATATGGATATAAAGGTACCTGATCCTAATCATTGTCTATCCTATATTAAATATGATAATTGATAATTTTGCAATAGTTTTATAATTAAATAAATGTGTGGCATATGATTAAATTAGTGTTACAGAATTGTTATTAATAAATGTTTTATTACTCTTATTTGCATCCTATATGAAGACCATATCCTATAACCTCAACTGAGCTAAGCCATAGAATAATTACAATATAAGTATCTTTTAAATAAGTTTAAAAACAATTTACAATTATAAATTTTATTCTATCTTGTATAGAATTGGCGCCTGGGCATTTATAAATCTAATAAAGTAAACAAGTGAAGAGAGCAGAGGTTACAATATATATATATATATATATATATATATATATATATATATATATATATATATATATATATATATATATATATATGGATCAATTAAATATTTGGAGTTCTACAAATAGTATAAAAAGTGTTAATTATATATAAATAAACAATACATCTAAATTTGACTAGGAAAGCTATAGAAGAAAATAAACATCTGAGCATAATAACACAGAATTCTTGATACTAGAATCAAAGTTGTTTATTAATAAAGAATATTGCATTACAACTAACTTTTTAGTAAGTCGATGTCACCATTATGTAAACATTCAACATTTGTTTTTGATATTTAAATCTTTATTCTATATTAGGATTCAATAAAGTGAACTTGTTTTGTTAGAAATATAAGTTTACAAATGAAAAAAATATTTAAATAATCATATTTGAACTTTGCAATTATAGAAAAAAGATTATAAAGTAAAATAACATACATAATGAGAACATTTTTTTTCTTATTGGATAATTTCCAAAATATTGGCAAAACAATAAATCAACAAAATCTTTGTTGATTGCACTTCTTTTGTAAATCCCAATCTAAATATTATTTTTTAATATAAAATCAACATTTTGAAGTATTAACATATTTACAAGAAAAAAAAAAGAATTTACATGATGTACAATTCATAACTGATAAAAATATAGTCTTTACAATTATTATTTGAGGATAAATAAAAATGATTTTGTTTTATATATGAATATTTAATTTATATACTTTATATTATTTTAAAATAATGTACAACTAAGAAAAATATTGTTCTGCCAAATTTTGTTCCTAGTACTTCTAGGGGAATATTTTACAGCATATAATTTTACGTCATATCATTCTTTATTTTTATTAAGAATATTATACATTTTGTAATCAAAAATTACAGAGTAGTGAACAGGACTCATAGATCTAAAAGTATTAATAATTACTATTACATTATAAGAATGAAAAGTTTTAATATTTTATGGAGTAATTACTTAAGATTATTTGTCTGTGAAATACAAAGTATCATAAGGATAAGAAGTATGGACAAATTGAAAAAAAACATATATCATCTCTTGAATGATTATTACACAAGATATGTGTGGGATCCAGATTCAATTTGAATTACTTAACAAGAAAGGTTTTGGTAGAAATTATGCCAAGTAATAAGTTAAAGAAAAATTTTAACCATGATTGAGAAACATATATTTTGTAATTTGGTTAAATTTTTGGCTATTAGTTATATTTTTATATCATTACAAAACTGTGTCCTAACCTTTCAAATCATATTTATCATTATTAAAATATCACAAAAGTTTTGCACTACAATATTTAGCTGACTGATACTGATTGTTGGTGGCGCTTCACCATTGCTATGAATTTCTTAATTTGTATTTTTAAATCTAAAAAAAAAACCTAAGTGGAATCATGAAAATATTTCTTTTTTTAATAATTTCTATGTAAATATTTTGTGAAATAATCATAAATATGTAAATAAAGTATGAAAAAATATAGAAACATTTTGCTCATTTCTTAGAATAATGGAAAAATGTCTCACAAATGCTCTCAAAGTTTGAGAACAAACAATACACCACTCAGTGTTTTGTAGTCAGATATTCAAATTATTTGAAGAACTTTTAATCTGTAGAATATTGACATTTTTAATTTTTTGTAAACTAATAAATCATTATTTTAATTCCAGTTTCCATCATCAAATAAACACAAAACTGGCAGGGAAAATGAAAAAAGTTAAAGGCCCATCAGAACTATTTCCAAACAAAAGACTTATTTACATTGGTGGTTGAGTTACAAAAATCTACATGGGATTTGACCATAGACTTTCTAACTTTATTCAGCCATCCATCCACATGATCATGCACATATAAAAAGATATATGATTTCCAATATACATATTTTGTGCTGAACCAGTGCCCATCATTTGGTCCACATCATCACACACACATATAAAATCAGTGCTCGGTTTATATTAAGATAGCAAATCTTCACACTTTAATAAATAGGCTTCACTTTACTTTACCATCCAACTCTTCAACTATCCATACCAATGATGGAATACTCAAATCCCTTGTTAATATCAATATTATTGTTATGCCCATATTACATCTAGAATCCTAGGAATATAAAATATATTTGTATTTAAAATATTAAAAATCTATATAGTAATAAAAAAAACGTTGCTACAACTATAACTTTTTCTAAAATTCTAAACATTTTAAATAAAAAAAAAAATGAGACATGTAATTAAATATATAAAAAAATGAAAAAGTTCTAGGATATAATGAAATTATTTTTGATATCTTAAAGAAAGCATGTTAAGAAATAAAGATTTTGTTGGGAAAACTATGCACCAAATATCTAAGTGGTAAAAGTGTATCAAATTATTGAAAAAATGTAATAGTTATACTGATTTATGATTATGATGTTTAGAAAAGTGAACAACAAGATACTTCTTATTTACTTGTCTATAGAAACTTTGGCTCCTAGATAAATTTGTATTAAGAAAAATTATAGAAAGTACCAATAAATATGATTTCTCATTACACTATAGATTTATAAATTACAAAAAGCATTCGATTCAATAAGTATTTTTGTTCTCATTAAAACTTTGTAATATTAAGATATAGATATAAGATAATATCAAATTCTAGATTTAAAAAATAATGCTTCAAAGCTACAAGAAATATTTCAAATGTGTTTAGATGAAAGCAAAAATGTAGAACTAAAGATAATGGTGAAAAAATAGTAAATTAATGTTCAATGGTTTTTCATATAAAAAGAAAATAGAAATTGATAATAAATTAAAAAATAACAACTATAAATAATAATAAAATTACATTAATAAAATTAATCAAAATTAAATGTAGAAATATTACTTTTATAATATAAAAAAACTTTAATATTTTTTTTTGCCATGTATTTAAAAAAACACATTTTTTTTTCAGTTATTAATGTGTCTGATATTTGATTACTTAACAATATAAAAGACTTTAGACCATGTTGGGAGTAATAAGTTAGCTAATGAAAATGAACTATATGAGTGAGAAACAAGCAGCTATCATTGAGATTGTTAAAAGAGTTATTAAGATGAAATAAAGTTAGATTGAGTATATTGCTAGAAAAGATAATAAATGAACAGTAGCAGTCTTAAACTTAATCTCAAGAAATTATAAAAGACATCTAAAACGACTGTTTTCTCGATGAACAGGTGAAGTTTGCTATAATGATGTAAAGTAAATGAGCTACTGATAAGGGAATCTGGCTGATACTTGGAGAGATCTTAGATATACAATGGATCATAAAGTTTAAAAATGATATATATATATATAGTTTGTAGACTTACATATATTTTGAAAACAGTATTAAGTATGACAATTCTAATAAACAAAAAGATTTAACAAAACTGTTTTCTAAAAAGATATTTTGATTTCTTTGAATTGTTAAAACTACGTCTTGACTAGTCAAGAGGCATTAGGCAGTATTATTGAATGGTCCATTATGCAGATGGAAAAGCTTGTAAAGAGATATTACTTTCAAAGCAGGAAATGGCAAAAAGATGATAGAAAAAAGAATTAACTCGTGGCAGCAAAAAAATAAAGGAAATAATGTGAACAGAAGTCAAATTAAAGAATCGTTGTGGGCATATTAATGATTGCCAAAGATCATTTAAAAAAAGTATTAAAACAGATTTTAAATTTGCAATCTTTTTTTATTCAACAAAAATAGTTGTGATCTGAGAAAAATAAGTAAATCAAGGAAAATGAAATTTTCAATTTATTGAAAAAATCTCTCATCTAGACGTTATTAGCTATTTGTTTGTTATAATTCTACATGTTTTTTTAGCAATTTTTTTTAATGTATTCTAACTCAAACTATATATATTTGTTGGACAATAAAAAATTAATGTTAACAATGATTATGTTTCCGCCAAAAACATACATCAAACAAACATCACCAAATTAGATTAAAGATTTATTCACTATTTCTCAATATATGTTTCATGAACTCATTTCTGCCAGAATAATCTAGTAAAAATTTTGATTTACTTATATTATCAAGTTGAAAAACGCTCTAACTCATTCGTTATATTTTTTTCTGTGTCCATACTATATTTATTTCTATTTTTAATTCTTATATTAACATTAATAATACTCTTTTTTAAAAGCATTATTTTATTCTTCATGATTTAGACTCATCTATAATTTTTAATCATTTTTTAAATCCCAACTTTTATCACAAGTACAAGTTATATATATATATATATATATATATATATATATATATATATATATATATATATTGTAACGGTCATACTATACATGTTTAAATAATTTAAATTTATATTATTTGATTAGGGCACTACCTGACATTACATATCAGAAATAGATTGGCACCAATATTTTTTTTTATACATATACATTTAAATTAGTTTTGAAAATGTTTTCTTCAACATGAATGATGATGGCCATTACACAACCACTTTTTCCAATAGCAGGCTAAATCGCATAGAATATAAGTTTTTCCTCCTAAAATGGACATGAAATATATATGCAGATCAGATAGTATTACATATAAAGATGTTTACACGTTATTTGAATTAATAACAAAACAATATTTCATTATAAAATATTATAATTATCAGAAAAATATAATTTTCTCTTTTTTGCTTCAATAAAACTATTTTTCCATTTACCTTTTTCTACTTTTTTTTTTTTAAGTTCACACACATGGCAGAAAACAATGAGTTCTTTATCAAGTTTCCACAGTTTATTTTGACTAATTTTAAAACATTACTCTCATTTTTTTGATGATCAAGCAACATTTGTCATAGAGTAAATTCCTAGCCTTTAATGTACTCTGAATATAACTCCATGTATGGCCATTCTCATAAATATAATACTTATGTATATCATAAGCTTAACAATAAATCACACGCATATATCTAATAGGGAGTAGCCAGTTTAGATCCAAGTCTTGATTTAACAATAACACACTAATTATATGAGATAGTTCTTTAAATCTGACACCTATTTACTATTAATATTCATTAATTAATTGAGGTAGTTCTTTCAATCTCATCTCAGATATATATACCAAAACCATGAATAAATCTACCATATAGATATAATGTTCAATAAACCATTTAACAGGAATATAATCATTGTATGTACATAATAATTTCTGAAATACATAAAAGCCATTGATACAAAAGTAAAAAAATATGTACAAATGGATTTAATATAATTTCAAAATAAATCTTTAACTTAAAATATCACTAAGTATATTACATACATTTTTTTAACACTTGGAGCTTTAACTATTTTGCATGCTTGTATATTTGTTTTAAATTAAATATTACAGATTTGATCATTTATCTGACAAATAAAACTTTCTTAGTGTTAACAAAGCATTATATGTATATATATGAGATAAAGCAAATTTGTCTTTTTGTATTTTTTTCCAATTTATTTTTTAAGTTCAGTTGCGCTAATACTCAATTATTATTATTTGTTTTTAAAAAAAAAAAAACTTTTCTTATAACTTTCTGATTTAATCACGTAATAGTGAAAAAATATATAGTTTGTTAGAATTAAATATATAGTAAAATAAATCACAAATGGTTAATATGTTACAATAACATTGTAAACTATTTGTTTTACGTACAAAGTAAAAGTTTTACAGGCAGAGTATGATTTTTCATGCCATGGCAAATATTAATTGATTTCATTTGTAAGTTGCCATAATGTTCTTTAACAATTTTTCGTCTTTGAAATTTGAAGTTTAAGCATTGATTCTTCATTTGAATTAGATATTTTTTTTGAAAAAATAGCATGGTCACATTCCAGAGATCCTGGGTAGATTTCAGCAGTCAGCCATTGCTCCTCTTCTTTACTCAGTCATCATAATGTTGTGGTTGTGGTTTGATTATAACAAGAATCTAAACTGCTTTAAAAATACTGACCACATATGAGTTTTACTTCTTATTTTTGAACACCTTTATCTTGTTTTTCACAAGATTTGACAATTTTGTTTTTAACACCTTTAATATTTTGTTACAATTTATTATAATTACAAGAATTTCAGAAATACTTTCATTATTTAATTTATTAAACTTGCAAAACACTGTAATTATTAATTTGCTTTAATTTGTCCTTTGTTTTTAAATCTCATATCAAAACAGGCTTAACCTTTTGAACGATGATTATATAATTGGCCGAATGAGTTAAAAATCAAAACTTGTAATTGGCCAACTCACAACTTTAACAAAATCTATTGTTAAAATAGATCACTTTTAATAATATAAATACGTTAGTTTCGTTTGTAAAAAGTATATTACTGAATTTTCAGATTACGAAAGCAAACGAAAATCTTTTCAAAAATAAAATTTGATTTATAATTTAAAAAATATTCAATTGCGGTGAAATAAAAGTAACCGCTATTCAACCAACCAAAAAAGATTGCTGACGCAATCTTTTTTTTTTTTCACTTTACGTTACGATCAATATGTAGCAATAAATAAATAATTCTTGGTAATATCTTAACTATTTTTCTAAAATAATTTGATTTTTAGTATTATTTTATCAATAATAATTTGTAATTCAATTCAAATATTGTTTAAAATGTTGTAAACATTCGTTTATCATTTTCGTAATAAAAATCAAAACGAACGTAACTTTTTACTTTTTGGCAGCCATTACCCTTTCTGACAGAAGTGGGACAGCCAATAAGATTCAAGAAAAGTTGGTGAGGAGGCGGTGCTTTGGTTTTGTTTGACATATATGGTCATTTTTATTGATTTTTTACTTGTAAAATAACTCTGAAGAGGGCACCATCTTACAGAACTTTTGATTTTCTTTCTAATGACGTATCATATGTATACGTGGGATAAAAAGTAGCCGATTTAGAGTGATGTCAAATCTTCTCATTTTTAGACGAGTCATGCATTAAAAGAGTTAATCTTTATTTTTATTAATTTATTTATAATTTAATTATTGAAAGTCTATTTCTTAATCAGTTCATTTTTCCAGTTGTTGAAGCAGCAGTTGAGATTTTTAAAAGTAAAATTGCATTTTTGGCCCTTTGCTAAAAATTTGATGCTTTTTTTTCACAGCATTAAAATTCATGGATATTTATTTTCTAATATTTTAAATACAAAAAAAAATATATGGTGGGAAAATCAAATATGCAATCCAACAAAGGATATCAAGCTCCACTGAAGATGGGTAAACATTATATATTTTGCACTCTTAAATTTTGCAAGATTACTTCAAAAAATATTATGATGGTCTTAAAACTTGATTTTTTGAAAGGTTTATGATTTTATTTGTATCATAATTATATAATGATTATTAAAAATCAAAAATAAATATTATTACATATTTATTTTTTACAAAAATGTTTTATTTTTAAATATATATATATATATATATATATATATATATGAATATTGTTATAATAGAGATTACAGTCATGGTAAGCACAACTGTCTAGAAATGAGATCACTTAGCAGACTGTTATAATATTTAGTGATATAAAAATTACAAATAAATTTCAAACATTTAAAGTAAATTGATAGATTTAGTAGTTATTAAAAATAATTCATGCAGATTTTAAAACAATATCAAACAAAGAAGATTTCATTCATTTTGCAAATTGAATCAACTCCACCTAAAATTTGAAGATGTAACAGTGTTTTGTTCTGATTAAAATCTAATTTTTAAAATATTCTGAAAATCAAATGTGATTTTTTTAAAAATTTATTTAATTTCTAAACAAAAATATCCATCAAATGAGGTCAAATTTATTATATTTTGATAAATAATAATGGTTTAATATCAAAATAAAAGTTGAAAGCTTAAATCTAGTGAGGACAAAGAAATCTGTCAGAATATTAATAAAAAAATAAACTGGTTAACTGAATTGATTTGAAAGATATTCCTGACATTATTTGATAAAATAAAGTTTTAATGTAATTTATATAATTTACAAGTTTCTCTCAAATTAAATTTTTTTTAACAAACCTATTATATTATTTAATATTATTTTATAATGTGGTATTTAATAATTTTAACATTTGAATGTACATATTATTATTTTAAACCAATTATTCTATTTCTGTTAGCATCCCTCACAAATCTAAAAAATGATATTTAAGACAATTTGCAATAATAATATTAATAATATAAGAATGAAAATTAGATTCAATAACATATACAATTAGCAACAACTAATTATAGTTGTAACCAAATGCAAAATGATAGAAAAGATGTGTTTGTGAGGTATAATTCCTTAGAAATGTAATGAATTAAAGATCAAATAACATTCAAACTAATGCACTTTAAAATTTGAAAAGATAAATAAT
Source organism: Epiperipatus broadwayi (assembly GCA_028023455.1). Taxonomy (NCBI): domain Eukaryota; kingdom Metazoa; phylum Onychophora; class Udeonychophora; order Euonychophora; family Peripatidae; genus Epiperipatus; species Epiperipatus broadwayi. The sequence continues at coordinate 1,143,617 of JAQFVV010006347.1, forward strand.
AGAATAAGTGAATTTAAGACAAAACTATTAAAATTGTGAATATCATACTGCAATGTTGATAGCATATATTTAGATTATTTTAAAAATACTTTTATTTAAAAATAATTTAATTTATTTATAGAAGTAAAAAATCAAACTGAATCTCTCGATCATATCTGAAAGAAAAAATATCAAATACAGAATGATTAAGATTTATAGAATATCTTTCTTGTTTCATTCATATAGATGCAAGCAAAACAACCTTTTATAATAAATAGTTAACTTCAGGACAGTGGTATTTCTAACAGCTTCTATTAAAAAACAAAAAGTGATAACAGTGCTTATTAGACTTGCTAATAGTTGAATGATATGTTTGAGTGCTTTTTTTACATTCTCTTATGTCATGTTGCTGACAATGTTGGATGATTACATGAGTTAGCTATATGTCAGCTACCTGAAAAAAAATATAATAAGTGGATAGTTTTTCAGTTGAACAAAAAAAGTTCAATTTCACCTACACTTAAACCTGAAATAAAATACAATATACAGATACATTAAAACCGTACCATGAGGTTTTTTATAAACATAGGTAAACTAGTATAGAAATTAACTGTAGCATAGCAAAATCATATCCAACAATCTTTCATTAAAAATAGTGGAAAAAGAAATATTATTCCCAAAACTTTTTAATTGCTATCCAGTGAGAGTTTGTATGATTTTTTCAACTTTGTTTAACATTCTAGATACGATTAGTTAAATATCTTCTGACAGATATTAAATAGCAAACTAATTGTCTATTAATGAATTGTATAACAAATAGTTTGATTGTGACCTGTAAAAATGTTCAAGATTCAATCAGATTATATTCAATTCCCTAAACATGAGTAGAGTAGCTGTCTGAATTAACAACTAGATTTTATGAGATATTAATTTTAAAAACAGGGATAAAGTATTTTTAATACTGTTCAAAACATTTTGAGAAGCTTTTAATTATTTTCAAACACATTTTTGATGATGGAATTACTTCATTTTTATGTGTTTATTTTTTCTTTCTTTCTTGTCACATAATGATCCCAGTTTAAATCTTTTTTATGTCATTACGAATTGTTGTTACAACTTGGAGAGTTTTATTAACTTTTTATAAAGCTATTTTTTGTGCTAGAATAACAGAAGTGTTTTCAAAAAAATGCGTCCGAGTTTCAGAAAATGTTTTAAGAGCTACTACATAAATGCATAAAATAAATCTAAAGATAAATTTAGGAAAAACGAAAGTAATTTTTAATCGTGTTTCAAAAAAATAAAAAATAAATATTAATAGAATTGAATTAGAAAAGTTTAATAATCATAAATATTTTGATTAGATTATTAATGACCGTAAAAACACAGTGAATAAAATTAATTGTAAAATTAAACTTGTATAGAGTGGACTTTTCATAGATGTAGTTTAATATTATAAGACAATATTAAATAGGAAGATATTAAATAAATTTATTTTACTAATCTTTATTTGTAGATCTGATACCTAAATATTAAATAAAAGAACACTGCAGAGAATTCAGTCTTACATAGTGATATGGGAGATGCATTAGGAGAATAACAAAAAAATATAGATAAAATATGTAGTAAGAATTTAAACTAGATGCTAAGAAATTGTAAAATATTTAAGTAAAACTACAAATGAGATATATAGTGGTGGAAAAAGCCAATGGTTTAAAGAAAGTTAATTAAATTTAAAAACCTATTTATCTTATAATGACAGTTAAAATGAAGATGATTTAAATAACCATTATATACTATAACTTTCTCAGAAGGAATAGCCATTTTTCAAAATAAATATTTTTTAATAGCACACTACATTGAATTCTGTATGCATATTAAATAAATTTTAATTGGTACTACATTATGAATTTAATACATGTTTTTAAAATAACATTTTAAAAATTTCTATTGACTTTAATATCTTATCTTGTTATTGACTAATAATAACACTAAGATTATATATTTATTTTAAGTCATATAAAATAATATTAACAGACTTATTTTTATTCCACCTTCAGCAAATAATATTTATTTTTTTATATAAAATATTTTATGCATATTTAGGACTTGATAATGTTAGAAAAAATCTAGTGATCATAAGATTTTTCAAGGATCAATTTTTATATAGTTTCAGACCTTTATCATAATTGTTTATAGTATTAACATCTGAAGAGAGTTCTTAGCCCGATGTTTCTAATTTCAGCTGTTCAACATTCTGCTTAAAATCTGCTGAAAATTTTTAAGTAGTTGAAAGTAGTACTGTATTGTATTAAGGGCAAAGCGAATGTTTGAATATTATTACTTTTATGTTACAATTATGTGGTTAATTGTTCAGAAATTATGTTTGATCTGACAAGTTGCAAATTGAATATAACAACAACAATAACAATAACAACAATAATAAATAATAATAAAAAAAAAAAAAAAAATAATAATAATAATAATAATAATAATAACAACAACAACAACAACAATGCCAACAACAACAACAACAACCACCACCATCACTCATAAATGAGTATGGCCATTCCAACTCCAAAAAAAAAAGAAAGAAAAAGAAAGGAAAGGAAAAAACTACTTTAGAAATAAGTTTAGTGATGATTATACAAATCAATCTGTGAAACACAAATCAGTCCACATATAGAACAAGTTTATTCATTTTTTTGTTTACTTGATATTTTACAATGTTGTCTTTTAGTTTTCTTAAAAAAAAAAAACCTTTTTCTTCTGAAATTCAACACCAAGACTAATTCTTTTGCATTTTATTCTCTATCATATCTTCCCAATGAAAACAATTGACATTGCACTTCCTTAAATGTCTTTGAGATAATATCTTTATATCATAGATGAAGTCTACTTCGCCCACAGACCTCATTCTCAAATTCACCATAAAACACCTTTTAGAAAGTCTTCCATTTTAATTTGTTTTACATGTCCATTATGACATCAATAGTATCACATCCAGTGAAAATGTTGATTGGTTTTATTATCTTACCATTATGTTTTTAAAATTTTATGGCACTTTTTTAAATTAAACATTTCTAATGTCTTTACATTGTCCTAATAGAGGGTCCTTGTTTCACTTCCATATAATAAATTAGATAAAATAACAGCTCTATGTATAGCTGACTAAAGGGTAGCAGTTGTTTTCCTATGATTAAAAATATCTATTAATTTGTTAAAAAAGCAGTACCACATGGAAGTCTGTGTATGACCTCAATATCTGAGTCCATCTTTCTACTTATAAAACTACAAAGGTATTTAAACTGGTTTACATTCTCAAGTTGATAGTCATCCAAATTAAAAATTGCCAAGCATTTTTCTTTCATCATTAATTAATAAATTAAGATCTTTATGTATTGCATTCTAAGCAATAAAAACATTCGATAAAATCATCATTTGAACTAGCAGAATTAGTGCCTGAGCATCAAATACTATAATTCCTGAATTAAAAGAGATGTTTGATTTTTATTGATTCAATTTAAAAATTCTTCCATCAAACTTGTGTCATATCTTGAAGTCCACTATTATAAAAATTGAAATCAATGTTGAACAAAATACACATTCTTGTTTAGTATTAGTTTTGATTTAAATGGTTCAGATTTTTCATCTGTAGTAATAACATTCAATTCAACATAAAAATGGTATATATAATACACATAAATTTTGATAATCAACCATATAATTTTGAACAATTTCATAGATCTATCATATTAATTGAATAAAATGCTTTGATCAAATGAATGATCAAATAAATGAAGTAATATATAAATAACTCTGTCATTCCCATCACTTTTCTTGCATTTTTTTCTGTAACAAATACCATGTCTTTAGTGCTTCTTCATTCTGTAAAACCACTTTGAGTTTTTGTTAAGCATCCATTTATGTCTGGAAGCAACCTAATTGAACAAAATTCTTGAAGGTAGCTTTCTATAATGAATAATACCAATATTTCCAAAATAATTACTGCAATTTTCTCTATTACTTTTGTTTTTAGAAAGTTGAATAATAAAAGCATCATTAAGATCAGATGGGATAACTTTATGAATCTATATATTCTTTAAAAAATTAAAAAATTTTGAAGCTAACATTTCATCATCATATTTTAAATCTTTTCTAGGTATTTTATAAGGACCTTCAAAATTACAAAAAGTTGTTTTCACATAGTTTGATCACATTAATGAATCTGCTGAACTCAACTTGTTATTTGGGTGTTTGAACATCTCACAACTTCTTGGAAAACTAAGCATTTAATTTATATTATTTAGCTATATGACTTTATTTAGTAACAATAAAATACTTAACTCCCCATCTCACACAATATGATAAGATTTTTTTAAAGTGATTGTTGAGTATAAACTGTATCATTTACAGCTTTAGATATCAAGCTCATTGATAAAAACAAAATACAAAAGCCAGTTTAGAAATCAGAATTAAATGCATCTGGTGATCAGTAATTATTAAGAATATTACAATGAGTGCTACTAGAGTAGAGAGCCATTTTTGTTTTGTAGTTGTTGGTGATAAAAACTATCTAGAACAATTTGAGTTATTTTAATTATCTGGAGGTTAAATTTAGAACTTAAACCAAGAACATAATTATAGCATGTTAATTGGCTAAACTATGAAGTTTTTACACATATACAGAAACATATAAATTAAAAAGAAAAGTAAAAGTAAGAAACTCTCACCATAATGTGAAAAAAAAAATATCACTGATAGAAGACTTATTCTGAATATAAGATGTTAGAATAATTTTTGCAGCTTGTAAACAAATATTAATCAATATTTAACCACTAAACATCACATGATCACCATCTCTTATACTAGCACATAATTGTTGTAAACAAAGGCAAAACTCTCCATACAGTAGTGCCACCTTGTGACAACCAGAGTAATCAATCGATGCCAGAAGGCTTGTGCATAAAATCCCTATCTAGTGCCTACTCATCCAATATCTCCAGACTAGTTTCTGGCCTGTAGCTATCATCCAGTGAGGAGCCTTGGATCTGAGAGCACTGCTCCTAGAAAATTTAGGAGCAGTGCTCTCAGATCCAAGGCTCCTCACTGATGAGATCTAGGAGCAGTGCTCTCAGATCCAAGGCTCCTCACTGATGATGGCCACAGGACAGAAACTAGTCTGGAGATATTGGATGAGTAGGCACTAGATAGGGATTTTATGCACAAGCCTTTTGGCATCCATTGATTACTCTGGTTGGCACAGGGTGACACTACTGCATGGAGAGTTTTGCCTTTATTAACCAATATTAATTGTTATAAATTAATTTGTGTTTAGTGCAGTAATAGAGTGGAAGAATCTAGAATTCAAAGTCTTCAGATACTGACTTCTGTTTATCACTTTCAGTGTTAATAATTAAATATATTTTTGGTCTCCACCTCCTTTTTTAAAGTAAGTATATCTACATGAAATTTTATTGAGGTCTAAAAATTGTTCTTCTCAATTTAATATGCTTACAATATTAATAAATTATAGATTTATTCACCTTTTTTTATTCTTTTAAATTTTAAAGATTTGTTTTAAAACTTAAATAACTTGCTCAGCAACTATATTTTTGGAAATATTTTAAAAAGCATTAAATCAAATGTTATTTTAAATTTGCAGTCCATTAATGTATTACGTTTTTTTTTTTTTTTTTACAAGAAAGTATATTTTCTTTCAATCTGAAATAAAATAAATAATAAAAAATGATGCTATTTTTTTAATAGTGAAATTTCAGCAGTATATATTTAGGTTTAATAGACCATTAACAACAAACATTAAAGTACTTAAAACTTTTAAAAAAATATTGCCAAGCTGTTAACAACTAATATTAAAAATTAATAGTTATTATATAGAATGATTGCATCTAATTTCAAATATAAATAATTAAGTAATAAATAATAAGTAATATGTATTTTTAAATATTTAGCACATAATAAAATAATTATAATTACTCTTATTAAATAAAAAATAATTAAAATACATATATTTTTATTTTTTACAAAAAAAAAAAAAACTATTAAAAACAGTTTTATAATAAAGTAAAATAAGATAAAAGTTAAATTATTATTTATTTTCTATATCACTCACATCTAAGTATAAATAAATAAAAAAATAATCATTATCAAAGCTTACTTGTCTTCAATCAAAAGACCATCTGTACCAAGCTGTTCAACAGCAGTTAAAATACATAACTAACACAAGATAAAAGGAGGTAAAATATGCATTTTGTAAAAACATTACTTTGGTGTCCCAATTTGTGTATTATTTCCATAAAAACAATATAGAATTTTTGTATTTGGTAATAGTTTTTTTTTTAAAGTTTTACACACAGTGAATCAAACTGAAATTATTTCTTTTTATCATCGACATTAAGTCGCAATAACTAAATAATATAATTTTTAATAAAAAATGATAATATTTAATCACTGTCAGATATGTTGAGAGAAGTATGAGAGCTAGCTAGCTGCATGATGTAAAGTTATAATATATATATATATATATATATATATATATATATATATATATATATATATATATATATATATATATATATTATGTACATATATATTGTAATGGACACGACTTTTACTCCATTATACCAATCATCAGTTAACTGGGCCCCACAGTTTGTGGTGCCAAATGTAATGGACAATATATATATATATATATAAACATATTATACATCAAATGTAATGGAACATCAATATATGAGAAGAAAATAATGCTTCAAACATTGGATGATAAATGTAATGGAATATATGTAATCTAAATGAATCCAATTGTTGAGAAAGCCTAATATAATAAATTGTATAATTTAAATGAAGAAAGATAAAATTATCCCAGTTATATTTAAATAAATTGTTTATATGCCCTTCCAACTAGCTATACATGAAATAAATCTAAAATCATACAGAGCAATGAGATCTATCCTTATAATTTATTCTCAAGATTGATATGACTAACTAATCAAATATATATCAGAAACAAAGGGAATTCTATTAAATCCAATATACACATCCAATAAGTAAATTTATGTATATCTAAACATATCAATGAATAATAATATGTGTAAGTAACTTAAAGACTAAATAATAAGTGAAATACGAAGTTATCCTCTATTAAATTGTGAATTCAATTAATTTCATAATGACTCTGGCACTAAAAGAAAAATAAGAATAAAATATTAATACTCTTTCAAATAAATTACAAAGGCATTACTTATAAAACAAATAGTACATCCTTTATTTCTATATTATGGTTTAATTTTAGGTAGTATCAATGTTTTAAATAAGTTTTAAATACAAACCCAAATACAAATAAATATATATATATATACTTGCAATAAGTATATATATTAAATAGATAAAGACATATTTGTGCTCAACAAGTATGCATTATTATAAACACAAATCCATATTTATATTTTTTAAATATTCAAAATTAAAAATAAATAAAAATAAAAGTATATTATATCCAGCAAATATATAAATTATTGTTTAGGTCTGCATAAGAATTATTATATGAAGTTAAAAAAAAAATGAAAATAGATAAATAAATAATAAAAAAAAATTTTTTATAATAAAATTTGCGTATATAAATTTTACTTATTAAAATATACATATAGCAACCCATATGCAACCCAAACTTATAAGCCATACTTTAAAATTTTAAATTACTTAAGTGTTAATTTTGACACCTGTTAAACGTTTGTTGTTTTTTAGAAAACAAAACGCTTGAATTGAATAGAATGATATTTATAAAAACGTTTTAATTTTATAATTAAATAAAAAAAAATATCGATCTCAAAAAAAATATATATATATCATTTATATTAATAAAATTATTTACTACCTTTTGTTTTAAAGTTTAACTTGTTCATTTTTCTTTCAAAAGTCAACTTATTCCATTGTTTTATTCCTTTATTTGTTTAATATTAGAATGCATTCTATCTAAAGTTAAATTGAAGAAATACCACGTTAGAAAAAATTATTGGTTTCCAAATGCACATATATACTTCATTTTTTTAAATTTCTCTCCTTGAAAAAAAAAATAATTGACATGTTGAATCCAATATATTAATTAATTTTAGTTACCTCCAGATTATTATTAGATTGACCATTATAGATTCCAGATAGCTATATCAAATTTCGGCTTCAGACGCGTTGAAATTCATGTGTTGAAATTTGCTTAGTTTTTCTTTTTAAACTGCTTTGGAATAAATGAAAGGAAACGGTGCAGCTCCCTGGCTGCAATATATATATATATATTAGCCAGTCATGGTTTATGTATTTATTACAGAAATTTATCTTATTCCACTATTCTTAAGAATGGCAATTTCAAAGAAACAAAGTACAACAAATTTTTATCCTTCAGTTTGTTTAATCACTATCTTAATAATAATAATGGCTTCTTTTGTTGTTGCTGTTGTTCCACATGCTAGCAAATGCTGTTTTGAAAACCATTGTTACATATGTTTTCTTTTAAACAATTAACATTCAAAAAAAAATATATTAACCATATAAAAAAATATTAAATCGAAAATTTATTTGACAACTTTAAAAATATATATATATACATAAATAATAATATTGCATTTTTTTAATAATCACTACAAATAAAATAATCTTTTTTTTTATAATCAACAATTTATATGTCTTTATTTATCTTTAATAATTAAATATTCACAGCGATGTACCATTAACTAATAAATAAAATAATATATCCAAACAACTATAACTAATAACCATAAACAATAATAATACTTCATATATAAACATCAAATCAAAGAGATTTTTTTTAATAACAACAAATGATTTTTAAAATATAGATGGATTTATTGATATTTACAATACCCCCTAATCCACCTTAAAAAAATGTCTTTGCAAATAACTAATTAATTATGAGATATTGAAAAACTTCTCAAATTTGTAATCTTTCTGAGGACTAACATGGTTTGAAGAATATTACTTTTCTTACTAATAACCATATTCATTTGTTCATATCTATCTTTCAGATCATCTAGATCTTTGTCCAAGTTTTCTTTAAAAAAAAAAATAATCAAAAGTGCCTTTTTAATTCTTCTTGAAAAGAATTTCCAGTTTGTTGAACTCTGTGAAGAAGTTTGCTTTGATTTACAAGATTTTTATATAATGTTTTGGTATAATTCAATTGCTTTTGAATAATTTTGGGATCAGCATCTAAAGATTTTGCTATGATCTCCTTAGATTCTGCCTCTATATCCTTTACATAAATACTAACTTGATCATAAGCACTAACATAATTCTTAATTTTATCAATAACAGTTGCTACTTTATCAGATAATCTATTACCTTTTATTTGAATATCCTGATAAATATCATTGGCTTGAGCAAGTCTTTGTTTTAATTCACTTGTTCTATGTTCAATTGAAAACAATTCTCTGGGCAATTTTGAATGGTATTCATTCAAACTTTCTAAATAATCCTTAAAAAATTGCAAATCAGATTGATGTGATACAACTTCAACATTAAAGAACTTCTGAAAATCATTTTGTTTAAACACATCAATATTACCCTGTTCTATATTAATTCTTTTGAGTTTGATTTTAGGTTTACTTAAATCTCTTTTCTTAGCTGTATTTTCTCGAAGAAAATTTTTACTAATCACATCATCATTTATTATTTTAAGTTTAATTTTGGCCTTGCCAATTTCTTTTTCCTCATCAATCCTCTTTCTACCCAGATTCAGATCAAATATATTTTTACTCACACTTTTAAATTTTATCTTTGCTTTCCCTACATCTCTTTTTTTTCTCAATATTCTCTCTAAGAAAATCAATATTATTTATCTTTCCATCTATAACTTTAAGTCTAACTTTGGCTTTTCCAATATCTTTTATAAAGTCTATACTTCTTTTAAGATACTTTATCTTAATCTCTTCCTTACTTATCCTTTTAAATTTCACTTTAATTTTCCTCATATTTGTATTATGATTAAAGATTTCTCTAAGAAATTTCACTTTAATTTTCTCCTTACTTTTAAATTTAAGTTTTACTTTGGCTATTCCCAGATCTCTTCCTGGGTTAACCTCTTTCTTACAAATATTTATATTAAAATTCTTACTTAACTTGTCTCTAAACCTTACTTTAATTTTACCCACTTCTTTATTAATTAATCCCCCATGCTCCTTAGTTATTTCTATCTTTTCATTGCCTAATTCAAGATTTTTACTACATATTTTATCAGACTCTTCTAACTCTTTTAGTTCTTCAACTTTTGTGTCTAAACCCATAACATTATCATCTACCAGAGTTTTTGATGCAACTTTTAATTCTCTAGAAAGATCATCAGAGTTGGATTTCAACTCAGCTTTAAATTCATGAAAGTCGGTTTTTAATCCAGCCCCTATGTTACCAAAGTAAATTTTTATCTCAGCTTTAAGCTCTGTTATTAGTTTATCATAACTGTTTTTTATTATAGTGTCTAGTTTCTCTATAACAGGCATTTCATTACTGGTATCCATTATTACTAGTACTGCAATATTATATACTCATACAAAAAAAATCTAAGATATATATTATATATATTTCTATGTAGTAATTACCACAGATCAAGGGCTCACCATCTCCAATCATTATCCCAACAAGCAATTACTCAACTAAGCAAAGTACAAGCCTTTTAATTTTATTATATATAGTAGCTATCCAACAATCTAAATTTTAGTTGTTTGAACTCATGAACTTCTTGGCTTATAAAAAAAATCTCATCTATCACCATAACATCAACAAATTTCTCTCTCTATATATATATATATATATATATATATATATATATATATATATATATATATATATATATATATATATATATATATAATATAATATAATAAAGAGAAAAAAGAGGAGAGAGAGTAACATCTGAGATCACTAACTAACATTTATTTATGTGTAATGATAATAAGGATTCTATACTTATACAATATTGAAATGTGGAAATTTCATATCAAATTCAATATAACCTTGAAGTATTTAAAATATAATAAAATGTTCACATTCCTTAAAAATAACTAATTCAATAATATTGTGAGACAACTTTCTCACTCAAGATAATGGTAGTTAAGCATAAAGTGATTAAATAGATGCTTATCACTATCTCATAACAACTAAGTTCCAGATAAAATAGAGAAGAAAAAAAAATGTATAAATTTTCTGGAACTTAAAACTTAATACCATTTCAGATACATAAAAAAAAATCAACTTCACTAGTTATTTACTATTGTGCCTGAAACATTATTTTACTAAAATTGTACTAGTGCAATTTATCATCAACAAACATTCACTAATTGAACTTCATGTTTAAAAGTCACTTATAATGGAAAACAAAACATTGATATGTTTGTTTTTCAAGCCCTAGTTGATAATCAAATGTAATAGATTATTTGTCACCAACAATAATCAATTAACCGAATCCCTAAGTTTGGTGCTGATATATATTTAGGTTATATACTCATCCATTCCTCTAAAGATCTGACAGATACTGACAGCCAAAAGAATGATTAGCATTTCACAATTTTGAGATAGATAAAAGAATTCAATCACTGCTCTTAAAGCATACAATGTTCCATGAACACTCAGATGATCATCACATTTCAGTCTCTCTAAGCTACTACAACCCATAATAGTTTTCTGCAAACACTATTGCACTGCCCTGCTTACATCTAAGTCTTAGGGGCTATTATTTATAAAATATGGCCTTGCTCATCTTTGTGAGTCTTAGAGGCAAATATTATACATATATCAAAAAGAACTATACCTTACTCTCTCTGGAGTCTTAGAGGTAAAATCATGGCAGGACTACTGTTAACTGCTTCATGATAAATAGTAACAAACATCAAAATTTGGGTTGGAGCAGTGAATGAGATCAATCAGTCACAAGTGACATGAATACATCACATCCTCAAGACAATGACAAAAATTCCCCATCCAACATCAATACTTGCAACAGAACCAACCAAACTCCAACAATCAAATATCCAATCCAACCTTCAAAATTATAGATTTTCTACAACACAAATTTTCCAAATATGGACAAAATTATTACTCTATAATTTAACGCCATCAATATAATTTTTAAATTGAAACTAAGCTGTTTCATGACTGTATTTATCTCTCATCATAAAAAAAAATGCAATAACAGTAACCATCACCATCTAAACATAAGGCCAAAATATTTCCAAGATATATATATATATATATATAAATTTAAACACACAAAAATGCTTCTCTTTCTTTAAACTATACATCTCTCAGGTACGTGGTGTATTTCAAGCCCTAATTAGCTTATTTTGAGCCCCAGTTGTTGTGCCAAATGTAATGGACAAGACTTTTACTCCATTATACCAATAACCCATTACCTGGGCCCCACAGTCTGTGGTGCCAAATGTAATGGACAATATATCATATAAACATATTATACATCAAATGTAATGGAACATCAATATATGAGAAGAAAATAATGCTTCAAACATTGGATGATAAATGTAATGGAATATATGTAATCTAAATGAATCCAATTGTTGAGAAAGCCTAATATAATAAATTGTATAATTTAAATGAAGAAAGATAAAATTATCCCAGTTATATTTAAATAAATTGTTTATATGCCCTTCCAACTAGCTATACATGAAATAAATCTAAAATCATACAGAGCAATGAGATCTATCATTATAATTTATTCTCAAGGTTGATATGACTAACTAATCAAATATATATCAGAAACAAAGGGAATTCTATTAAATCCAATATACACATCCAATAAGTAAATTTATGTATATCTAAACATATCAATGAACAATAATATGTGTAAGTAACCTAAAGACTAAATAATAAGTGAAATACGAAGTTATCCTCTATTAAATTGTGAATTCAATTAATTTCATAATGACTCTGGCACTAAAAGAAAAATAAGAATAAAATATTAATACTCTTTCAAATAAATTACAAAGGCATTACTTATAAAACAAATAGTACATCCTTTATTTCTATATTATGGTTTAATTTTAGGTAGTATCAATGTTTTAAATAAGTTTTAAATACAAACCCAAATACAAAATATATATATATATATATATATATATATATTTATATATATATATATATGTCTATATCTATATATATATATATACTTATATGCATATATATATATTAAATAGATAAAGACATATTTGTGCTCAACAAGTATGCATTATTATAAACACAAATCCATATTTATATTTTTTAAATATTCAAAATTAAAAATAAATAAAAATAAAAGTATATTATATCCAGCAAATATATAAATTATTGTTTAGGTCTGCATAAGAATTATTATATGAAGTTAAAAAAAAATGAAAATAGATAAATAAATAATAAAAAAAAATTTTTATAATAAAATTTGCGTATATAAATTTTACTTATTAAAATATACATATAGCAACCCATATGCAACCCAAACTTATAAGCCATACTTTAAAATTTTAAATTACTTAAGTGTTAATTTTGACACCTGTTAAACGTTTGTTGTTTTTTAGAAAACAAAATGCTTGAATTGAATAGAATGATATTTATAAAAACGTTTTATTTTTATAATTAAATAAAAAAAAATATCGATCTCAAAAATATATATATCATTTATATTAATAAAATTATTTACTACCTTTTGTTTTAAAGTTTAACTTGTTCATTTTTCTTTCAAAAGTCAACTTATTCCATTGTTTTATTCCTTTATTTGTTTAATATTAGAATGCATTCTATCTAAAGTTAAATTGAAGAAATACCACGTTAGAAAAAATTATTGGTTTCCAAATGCACATATATACTTCATTTTTTTAAATTTCTCTCCTTGAAAAAAAAATAATAATTGACATGTTGAATCCAATATATTAATTAATTTTAGTTACCTCCAGATTATTATTAGATTGACCATTATAGATTCCAGATAGCTATATCAAATTTCGGCTTCAGACGCGTTGAAATTCATGTGTTGAAATTTGCTTAGTTTTTCTTTTTAAACTGCTTTGGAATAAATGAAAGGAAACGGTGCAGCTCCCTGGCTGCGATATATATATATATATATATTAGCCAGTCATTGTTTATGTATTTATTACAGAAATTTATCTTATTCCACTATTCTTAAGAATGGCAATTTCAAAGAAACAAAGTACAACAAATTTTTATCCTTCAGTTTGTTTAATCACTATCCTAATAATAATAATGGCTTCTTTTGTTATTGCTGTTGTTCCACGTGCTAGCAAATGCTGTTTTGAAAACCATTGTTACATATGTTTTCTTTTAAACAATTAACATTCAAAAAAAATATATTAACCATATAAAAAAATATTAAATCGAAAATTTATTTGACAGCTTTAAATATATATATATATACATAAATAATAATATTGCATTTTTTTAATAATCACTACAAATAAAATAATCTTTTTTATATAATCAACAATTTATATGTCTTTATTTATCTTTAATAATTAAATATTCACAGCGATGTACCTTTAACTAATAAATAAAATAATATATCCAAACAACTATAACTAATAACCATAAACAATAATAATACTTCATATATAAACATTAAATCAAAGAGATTTTTTTTAATAACAACAAATAATTTTTAAAATATAGATAGACTTATCGATATTTACAATATATCTATAATATTTTAAGCCTGATAAATCATTCCAATTTTAAAATTACTGATCTAAATCAATATTAACATTATATTCAGACATTGATGTAAATAAAGCACATTAAAATCAGATATTATTTAAGCTATTCTATATATCTCTAAAAAAGAAGTTGATTAAAAATGTTATATGTAATTTTTAAAAAAATTTTTTTATCATGGTCAATAATAATTTTACATTGACTTTTTAAATAATTTTTCTTTTATAAAATACATTAACACATTTGAGTGTTTTAGGTAAATATAATAATAATATCTTGCAATAGACTTTTCCTCTCTTTATTTATCTGTTTATTTTATTTTAAAAATTAAAATATTATACAGCATAATAAAGCAATAAAGATGATCATAAACATACAATTCTCTTCGTAGAGAACAAATGTTATTTTAATGAATTGAATTTGCAGTTATAAATAAGTGGAATAGCAAATATTATAATAAAAAATTATGGTATGGTTATGCATGTTTCATATTTGGGTTCGAATGATATGTCCACATGTATAGAAAAAAAACAATGAAATAAAAGTAATTGATTAGGAATGAAATGTATATTTACTACTGATTTTACTAAAGAAGCTTTGTAACTAGAAAAGCATTCAGAAAAAATAAAATGTAAATATAAAATAAATGCTGAATTATAAATCTTGTGATGAGAAGAATACTACATCAAAGCTTTTAACAAAAATGTGTTTCAAAAAGTAATCTATTTATGGTAACAAGTATATTAAGTAAAAACATGAAAATACTTTACATTTTAGTAAACAAAGCAATAAAAAAATGTAATGCATACGAAAGTACAGCAATAAGTGTGTTAAATAAAAGTAATCCATAAGTAATGAAATGCAGGTTATAAAGCTAAATACAGAATAAATAAGACTTGTTTTTAATATTGCATTGAAACTAATTTATTACAAAAAATGTATAAAATCAAAATGTTTTAGTAGGAAATAAATTCCACCCAGTAATCCATTTATGACAAGGTGTATATTAAATACCATCTTGAAAGTAATTTAAATTTAGTAGAGAAATGCGATACAAAAAATAGACCAACTCTGTCTTTTTCATTTTAATGTTTTTATAATGCAAGGATTTATTTTTATTTTTTCCAAAAGGAATAAAAATTGAAAGACTTTTCACTTATAAAAATGATGCTAAAATATTGAGGTGTTTATTGCATTATATATATATATATATATATATATATGCAATAAATATATCAATGCAATAAAATATTATATATATATATATATTTATATATATATATATATATATAAATTATTGATCAATGTCTGTATTCCAATTATAATAAAATATATATAACTATTCAAAACAATACAATAATTAATACAGTAACAATATTTTAAACAAATATATACCAATTTAATAGAAGTACTTTCAACTATCTATGTAGTCGTTGTCAACTAGACTCAAATTGTATTAGAAAAAACCGTTACAAATGTAAACAAAAGCAATACGTCATACATCAATTTTCCCACAATTCATTAATTTTTATATTGGCTGTCTGTCTATTTATCAACTGTTGCTTTTCACTTTTTATTAACATAGCTTCTTTAATTTTGCATTTATTATTATTTCTTTCAATACACAGAATTTTAACTTTATTAAAATCAAAATCAAAACCATAATTACATGTTACATTATGATCAAAAAATACTGATGGTGATACATCATCATTTCTAACATTCTCTTGTCTTGATTTTTGCACTCGTTTATATAATAACAAATGCTCCCTTGATCTTTTGTTGGATATGATCATAAATTAATTTATAATATTGTTACTAAGTTTAATAATAATAGAAATATTTTAGATGCTATAGATATTGATAAAATAAAATATACTTGGATATCAATACCATTTATTTGTAATGAACAGGTTAAATTTATAAAACAGATATATAAAAATATATGTCGAGTTGCATTTTATACTACTCCTAATTTAAATAGATTAATAAATAATTCAAAAAATAGGTGTGGTATTTTAAATCAAAGTTGTGCAATATATAAATGGCTATGTTTTTGTGGAAAGGCATATATTGGGGAATCTCGATGTACATTGGAGAAAAGATCAAGGGAGCATTTGTTATTATATAAACGAGTGCAAAAATCAAGACAAGAGAATGTTAGAAATGATGATGTATCACCATCAGTATTTTTTGATCATAATGTAACATGTAATTATGGTTTTGATTTTGATTTTAATAAAGTTAAAATTCTGTGTATTGAAAGAAATAATAATAAACGCAAAATTAAAGAAGCTATGTTAATAAAAAGTGAAAAGCAACAGTTGATAAATAGACAGACAGCCAATATAAAAATTAATGAATTGTGGGAAAATTGATGTATGACGTATTGCTTTTGTTTACATTTGTAACGGTTTTTTCTAATACAATTTGAGTCTAGTTGACAACGACTACATAGATAGTTGAAAGTACTTCTATTAAATTGGTATATATTTGTTTAAAATATTGTTACTGTATTAATTATTGTATTGTTTTGAATAGTTATATATATATATATATATATATATATATATATATATATATATATATATATATATATATATATATATATATATATATATATATATATATATATATAGGCTCCCATAAGTTTTACCTTTTTGCTTAAACCAATGTTGAAACTTTTGTATTGATATTCTTGTTATAGCATAAATTATTTTTATATTTGTACTGATTGCACTTTTTGATATAGATGGATTATTTTTTAAATGTGTTTCTTAATAAAATATTTTATTTAGTAACATTTCTCATAGTAAATTTGTTACAATGTTAAATATTAAACAACATCAATTCATTTTGCATTTAACTTCAAACCAGCATTTCATTTCTTCAACATTGCTTTCATTTAACCCATTTACTGCCTTCAATTACTTCTTTATGAATTATATTTTGTATTGATTGCTTGCTAAAATGTAAATTATTTTCACCCTTTTATTTAATAGACCTATTGCTATAATATACTTTTCATCATGAATTAGTTTCAAGGCAAAATATAAACTAATATCTAATAATTTATCATTTTGCCTCTTACTTGCATTTCATTTTTTATGGATGCTTTGCTTTGATAAGACATTAATTATTTTTTAAACCCATTCTACATTGACTAATTTCTTATGGAATATTTTTAGTATTACTTTGCTAATGAAAAGACTGCTTAATAAATTCAATA
Organism: Epiperipatus broadwayi; assembly: GCA_028023455.1. Lineage (NCBI taxonomy): Eukaryota > Metazoa > Onychophora > Udeonychophora > Euonychophora > Peripatidae > Epiperipatus > Epiperipatus broadwayi. Next base: position 1,161,561 of record JAQFVV010006347.1, read on the forward strand.
ATAAATAAATACATTTTCTTTTTTTATCAATTAGCTTTTCATTATTTCCTTCTATGTAGCACCATCTAGTGAGTAGTTAATCCATATTCGGGTAGAATACTTATTATAACATTATTGAACATATCAAGTTTATTAAGTCTGGACGCTTCTTTTTGATTTTTTTTTTAATGATAATTTCTCCTTAAGCTAAGACTTGTTGGTTTGCATAGATTTTTTTAAATTTATTTTAGAATCTACACATATTTTTTTCAAATGTCTAACCGTTTTGTTATTTATCCATTTCTCTTCAAAAATATTTTTTACATTTTTTTAATAATATTTTTCTTAATATTTTTTTTTTCACTTATTCTCAAAATCTTCTATGACATTTTTATCGTTCTGAACTAGTATCACATTTCAAAACGTAATTATACTTTTAATTTTAATGGATTCAGACTCAGCAAATACAATTATTTGACATAAAGTTCTCTTCTTATTTCCTTTTTGTTTAATAATACATTTTGAGAACAAATTTTAATTCATTAAATAATTTTAAAATTTTCGTAAATTTCATTTAATTTTTAAATAAATTAGATTTTTTTAATAACTTAAAAATCACATATAAAAAATAAAAGTTCAAAATTACAAGTTAATAGATTTATTTAAAAAACTTTTATTTGTAATTATACTAAACTTAATATTTAAATTTTTTAAACTTTTTATAACAATGTTTTATTGAATTTATATGTTACTATAAATAAAATAAAAAAATATAGAAAATATAATAAAGACTAACCAAATATTTTTAATTGTATTCATTATTTAAACAAATTTAGTAAGGAATTATATCTATGGATTTTTTCCCTGTTTAGATAGAGTAAACTATCTTTATTTATACATTGTATTTAGCTTGTTTTTTATATCTTTAAATTAAGTAGCAATAATAGTATTTTTTGATGATTATATATGTCTGTTGGTAGATTTTTAAATTGGTTTTCTTAATATATGTGGATATTAGCATACAGATGGAAGAACCAAAATCAGTAACTACAGGTTTCTATATCAATTTCCAGGAGAGAAAATTTATAAAAAAAAATAAACAATTTAATCAATCATCTGGAGTTATCATGCTCAACATGTTCTTTGTGGTTGAAAGTTGCATGGCCTCTAAATAACTGACTGATTATTTTATCATATATGAGGAATGTCCCTGTTTAATAATTGTATGCAAATATTTTAATAAATACATATACATATAAACAATAAAATAATTTAATGCAATCTAAAGGTGCAAAACTTTCTTTATAATTATGACACCATCCTTCCTAGATAAATATCTTAACGATTATTACTAATCATTTTCTAAAGTAAAAAATATTGTATTAATTTTAATATATATATATATATATAATTTAAATTATAATATATATATATATATATAATTTAAATTATAATTAAAAATTAATATATGTTATTATTAAATACAACCACATGGAATAGTTAATTTAACTTTAAATAAGGTTTTCCATATATATATATTGTAACTAAATAAAAGTTTCAAAAGATCCAAATATATTAAAGTATCCAAAATTCAAATATTATAACTTAATAAATGAAAAAGAATTGTAGCTTTTATTTTATATCAAAAAGAAAAGAATTATTTAACCTGAGTAGTGGCTATTAAACAAAAGATCAGATTGAGTTATTAATCATATTAAGGGTCATTGGATTAAATGAAACATATTTTAATAATTAGATTTCTCAAGATATCACAATATCAATAATTAGAGCAGATAATGCCTGGAGACTAGTCATTTAAGGTGTCTGGCCTATTTCAAATCCTGGTTAGGCAGGTATTGTATCATCAATAAACAAGTAGATCAAACTATAAGCAATTATTATTCAGAACAAACTATTATAACTCAGGTATATGGAAATCAAGTGAGTGAGTACACTGGTAACTCAATCAAATATCTCTCAATATATCCAACTGTAGATTTTACTCACTCTTATCTCTTGGTTGGATCTCAAGTGCATATCTACATGAACAACAAGTGAATATGGTCTATCAGGGTGCCAGTAGGTTAGCTGGACCTAGACAAAGTTATATTTATAACTTTTTCACATGTACCGGGTTTGAACCCCCTTTTGGTACTTTATTTCTAATAAAAATGGAAGATTTTGCTTTTAGACCCATATCACTGTATGCAATAAATTTAGGTAAACATAAAACATCTTTAAACTAAAGTGGAATATATAAAATTCATTAGACAGAAATCATTTCTTAGATCTTAACATAATAAATGTGTTTCAATATTTTTTTTATAAGTTTTGCTAGCTCAGATCATACTATTAATTTCGGATGGCAATTCACTCATCCTTGCATGATATAGATGATGGAATGGTGGTTTTACAATAATTCACACCAATAATGAAATCACATATTTATTTATGGCCTTTAAACATTTATCTATCTCATTAATTAAAACGTGATGGTGATGATGATGATAATAATAAAAAAAATTATTTTAACCACAGCTTTAGGACTAAGCCTAATCATAAACCTAATTTTATAAAGAAATTCATAATTATTGCTTAATTTTAGTATATCTAATTGGAACTTAAATAGCTAATATTCACCTTGATGATGAATGATCACAACTAATAAAAAAAGAAAATACTCTTATTGAAATATATACACCTCTATTTAATAAAACAAATTAACATTTATTACTGCATTTCTAATGTATACATAAAAATTTCTATATCTACATGAAAATTGATATTAACAATAACAACAATAATCATAATTGACTGTTTTAACATCATAACATTAATTTTAAATTCTTCCCCCTTTCCCGTAAATGTATTTCAAATGGGATACTAAGTTTGCTAAAGTTTTCAATTCACAAGAAAATATTTCATAAAAAAAATATTCATTCTTTTTCTTTCTCTTTTCTCTTTTGCACACATACTTTTATAATCTAACATGTAAAGTAGAATGACAAAAAAAAAATGTTAGTAGAAGTGAAAGAGCAAGATTTCCAGAACAAGTTTTAAATTATTTTTCTCCCCCTCCCTTCTACCCTCTGAAATGCTATACTTTAACTTAAAACACAATACTCTAATATTCTTAATATTGCCTATTGTTTTACATTCACACACAATTACATATATGCAACAAGTATTATATTATTATGTATGTGCATGTTTTATCCCCATAATAACAAAAATATTATTTAAAACAAAATAATAATAAAAAAAATATGTTACATATTAATAACATTTCATAACTTTAGGTTAATAGACAATCATAATTTTAGTACATATAAAATCATTAATGAAGCTTATGTTTATCATTATTAAGAAATTCTTGGTTTCAATTGATCTTGGTTGTTTTAAAAGTTCTTTAAACAAAAATATACCACTCTGTTGCTAAAATTTTACTAAGTCTCTGATATTATAAAGAAAATATATAAAAAAATTTATATTACCAGTTCTATTCTTTGTAGCGACTTCCAATGAGTCAAATTTATCTTGTTTAATGTCTATATTTTGCAGCTACCATTTCCGTTTTACTTTGGAACAATCTCTTTCTTGAGGTGTATAATTATTTGATGATGATGATTCTATTGAGGTTATTTGCTTTAGTGGACAATTTAGAAATCATTATATTAACTTTTCTTCTCTTCCTGTCAAGCATGATTCTGTTAGTGGATGAAGTACAGCAGTTGTTTTCACATTTATAATTTTTCTTGGGTTCAAACTCAGTTACTGGATTTAATTGAACTCGATGATTTAACATTTATCTGTAGATTAATCGTTTTTCTTTTGATCGCCTTCAAATGCAGGTGAATTCTTTCTTCTTTCTATTTAAAAACATCTTATTTCTCTCAGTCAGTAAGAAGGTGTAGAATCTTATAATTTCAGACAAGACATTTCCTTTTTTTTTCTTTATATGATGCGCTGGCTGGATGGTCTGGTCAACAGATGAGATATATATTAATTTTTCTTACCCCGCCATCCTTATATCTTCGATCCTCAAAAAAAAATTAATAATAAAAAAAAAAAGATTTTTGATTGAGATTTTTGTAGAGTTAAAATGCTTGTCCTTTTTGTTTCAATATTTTTAAAAGTCTCTATAATATCAACTGATTTTTCAGACTGCTTTTATATCCAATTTTTTTTCTATTTTTGACCACCTCTTTTAATTAGATTTGTAACTTACTTTCAACCAAATTGTTTTTTTTTTAGCTGGATAGTATGAAAAATCTCACTATCCTGATTTTTAGATGAACTTTTGTTTTGAAAGAAAAAAATAGTCTTAATTCTTTTTTACACCTATGTAATATCTCAAATTTGAGCTTCTTTCTTTTGATCTTAGGATGAGACACTTTTAAAATTAGACTTCTTACATCACATTGTCTCTAAATTTTTTAACAGAAAAACAACCCTTATAATACAAAAAATAAATGTTGAGTAAGAAAAAAAATAATATAACAGATTTTCTTCTTTTTCTCTCAATATTTAATAAATGTAGATATATTTATGTGATGTAACACACACACTCCATCACTCAAATCATGTATAAACTGACATTAAATAATCTAATTGCTAGCTGAGTAATTCTAACCTTAATATTTAAAATCAAATCCCTAGCTTTTAATTCCAACTTACAATTATAGAAAAGTAAAATAGAGAAAGAATAAAATATCAGAATTTAGCAAATGTAGGTTAGCTTTGAAGAGAGTTTAATATTTGAAATATACAACAACAATTAAATAGCTTACACACACACTGCCTATACATATGCATTATAACTTTACTTTTTAACAAAAAAAAATTAAATATTGAATAATTAAATGTGTGTATTACTTTTTTTGAGTTTTCTATCAACACACAAACAAATAAAGAATATAACTGTTCTCCCACTCTCTTTCTGTCTCAAGCTTTTAAAACTTGATCTTGTAGGGTTTAAACTTGGATGCCCTACAGCTTCATTTATTACATAAAATGTGATGATGATTTTTGTTCCACATTTTCTTTCATGCACATTACTACAAATTTAGCTAATGACTAAATTGTAATGGCACAATATATATATATATATATTGTGCCCTTTTCTATAGGTCATAAATAGTCAATTACAGTAAATTACTAAAAATTTTAAATTTTAGAATATGTTATTTTAATATGCTGATTATATTTTGATAATTATATCTTTAACGTATAGTTTGAAGCTAAAGAAAATACGTGGTATATAAAATTATAGCGATTCATTTAGAAATGGTTATGTAAAGCTTTAAATATTGTTGCATATGGTTGCAAAAGCTGGCCATGTTAAATAACAACAGCTATAAATATTTAAAGGTATATTTGAATGTTAAATTTTAATAGTTTTAAACTTATAGAAGTAAATGTTGTATTTAAATTTATAAAATCATACTTAGTAATGATAATTTTTTTTAAAAAAATGTATATTTTAAAAAAATTAGCTTTATGATAGTGAAAATTGTATTTAGTTTTATATTTTTAAATTGTTCTTCCAAAATTTTATAATTATATTATTTAATATAATAAATGTAGCAATTTTATAAATCCTGACAGAGAAATAGATTGAAAATTGTCTGTCTCAAATTTTGTTAATCATGCTTTCACACACATGCTTGTCTGAATTTAGATTAACAAAGTTTGAAATATTTTAAAAGTTATATTATAGAGTTGAATAGAATTATTGCCTATCATAAAGGCAAATATTAATTTAGCTGTCATTATAACATGTTCAAACAATGTAATAAAGACGAGTACAGTTAATAAAAAAAGTTAATATTTTTGTTTAAATAAAAATAGATAAATTAAATATTAAAAGTGGAATAAATTCATTAAATATTATTTTAAAAGTTAATTTTAAAATATTTTTAAGTAATTTATCAAAGTAATAATCAATCTGAAAGTACTATTTTAAATAATATTTTTAAGTTTTATTACATCATAATTTTTATTTTTAAAATTTAATTCTGTAAAACTGAAAATATGTAAATTTGTTCTCAAGCTAAAAGTAAGAATGTATAAATATCGTTGTAACTGATTTATCTGGGGAGATTAATAATGGATTGAAACCAGAGAAAGGTATATTAATAGCTATCAAAGAGATAGTCCTTTAAAATTTTTATTTTAGTCAATTTTTAGTACTTTCTTATCGTTTTATTTGCAAAAACTAATTGATATTTTTTAAGAAGTATTTTGCAAAAAATAGTTTAAAATATAATATATTTTAGAAACTTCGTGAAAATGATTTGCTAGGCTTTAACAGTTTACTTGCCAGGATTATTTTATTCTAAGTTTAATCTAAATTTTGCAATGAAAAATGGATATACTATGAAGAAAATGTATATAAATTATACTAATATTAAAATGCATAGAATGTTTATGGATACTATTTTATTAATACTTCACCGGAGAACTGTTTTAGTACATAAAAACCACAGTGCAGACATTATACTGATGCAATGGAAAGCTATTTGTCGTCTAAAAAAAATATTTGTGACACATTATTTATAAGCTTATCCAGGAGTTTTAAAAAAGAATAGGATACTTATATCTTATGAATTATTATATAATATCATGATGAAAGAAATAAAATGTTTAGTCCTTTTTGAAGGAAACATTTTTCTAAATATATATATATATCTTGAAAGAATTAAAGGAAGAAATTACAGAGAAGATTTTATTAAAAGTGTTGTGATATATAAAACTTCTAGTCTCAGAAATATTAAAAACGCATCTTTAGAAGTATTTGTTTTAAAGCACTTTATTAAGAATGGAAACCTATATAAAAAAGTGAACATATAGTTAAATAAAAAGATAGATCCATGAAAATACAAATAGTACTTAAAAGTTTTATCGGATAACTAAAGTTAAATTATTTGGAGGATGCATCAGATGCGCCAGCAGAGAATATGGAATAAACTTCGTGAGAATAATTCTTTAATATTACAGTTTAATAATTATCATTCTGAACAGTAAAGACCCGGGATTATTTTTTATAAACTTTACTACAATGGATTAATAATTATTTTTATTTTTAAACTTTAAATCTAGAGAAAGTAATAAACATTTTTCGAACTTTATCATGAACTGTTTGTCAAGTAAAAGTTAATGGAAGAAATAAGTAATTATAGTTTTGATTTTTATTTTATTAACTTAGTTTAAATGTAAATTTTGTTTATATAAGATTAGGAAAACATAAAACATTAATTTGTTAACAACATATAATTTTATAATATAATAATCTAATAATTTAGATAAGAATATTTTGGATAAAGTGTATGGGTGTATATTTTCTTTATATATGCAATGATTGGTATCTAGTGGATGAAAGAAGCCTACTAAAATGATGACCAGATAAAGGTTATTTGGTAATGATAATGAATATTAATAATTTATAATGTATATTCTTTGTTTTCTTTTATATTATCTATGAATAGTGAGAATGGAGTATAAATGTTTTTAATTATAAATGTAAACGCATTTTTCATACAACATTTTAAAAACATTATGAGATAGGATTGATTTGAAAATATGCATACAATGATTTTTATATTAGTGATATAATCCAACATAGTAACAAATTTTTATGTGATTCTTTTAAAACTTTTCATGTTATTGGATAATGAAATGTTGTCTGATTAGATTGTATGTGATTAAACATACAGAATAATAAAATAAGCAAATTTTTCTTGTGGAACAGTGATATTGTTTTTAGATTATCAGTGAATTTTATTTATTGTTTTTGTAAATGCAAATAGTTATTTATCGATGTAAGATGTGAAAAATCTCGAGAAATAATAGTGAGATAGTGGCTTGGAAGTACTTGGGTAGACAGGAAACCAAGATGATGTTTTTAAAAAATATGATGTTATAAGGAATGTGAATAATACTTATAGTCTTTGTGTAGATATCAGCATAGTTAACCTATGACTGGTACACATTTTATTTGGACAGTGTTTTATATTTTCTTTAAATATTTGATGTTCTAATAAAGCTAAATGAATAGCTTTAGCATCGTTTATGTACTAGAGGATATTAGACAGGTAAATGTCATACCTCTATTTCTTGTTAATGCACTGTGCCATGATTTTGAGATATGTTATGCATGATACTCTATCTTTCTTCCTTAGTCCTATGCATCTATTTCGCTATCTTTATTTCATGTAACTGCATCGTTCAGTAAGATATTTTGAAAAGAAATGGTAAATAATTTAGAGCTTAGGTTATGCTATCATTTTGTATAAGATTGGTTTATTTGCTTAGAAGGAATAGAATTTTATAACTTGAAATTGAAGGTCCAGTGAGTCCTAAAGGAATGAAAGAATCATAGAATATATTTTGAATTTATTTCGGAAATGAAATATAAATTTTTGGAATGGAGTATCTAAAACAAAAATGTTTTCTTTAAAATGTTAATAATTTTTGAATGCTTTATTATTATTTTTGAAAGAAAAATAAGTATAGCATATTTTTAAAATACAATAATATACAATAAATGTAAGGAATATGCATAGTATATTTTTTGTTTATTGAATAACAGGAATATATTGATGATTACACTTATATTATACTAAAGTAAGGCTAAATAAGAATATATTATGATTAGTAAACATCGTGTGATAAATGATATCCACTAAAATCTAATAATGAATTTTAGATAAATGTTTTATGTAACATCTTTGATATTGCAAGATGAAATTTGTTTTAATATTTTAAGAAATCCATACTCATTATAAATTTAATTTTGTTTTCTACGAATGTGTTTTAAAGAAAAATATAGTTTAATAATATTAAGGATGGAATATTTTGTTAATAAAATAAATAAATATATTTATAATAAGTTAACCATAACGAGAAACCAAATGGTAACATTTTATTTTGTCTTAAGTCTAAATAAAGACCTAACCAAGTATAAATTATTTTATAACCCAGTAGATAAAAATGTAAAGTATAAAATAAGGATATCCACTGTTAATAATGTATATAAATTGTTTATTTTATTTTGTTGTGATTCATAAACTTTGTTAAAATTTGTTTTTTCAAAAAATTGTGTGTCTGAATTGTTTATTTCTCCACCTCACTGCATGAAATCACGATATATTCATAATAATTGAAACAAACATATAATTTGGCACAAAAAGATAAATAGAGAATTATTTTTAGAATTTAAATATTTTATTGGTATTCTGTTAATTAAATAATCATAATTTTACATTATTTTATTGGTCATAAAGTAGTCATCATAATAGTACATTGAATTATATGCTATCAGTTGACACATATTTTGTTTGTCAGATTATCAAATGCTACCACGTAGTTATTATATTATTATATGAAGATAAAAGATTATATTATTTGATTAATTTATTATGGTAATAAAAATATAACGAAAAGAAAAGATATACAGAATTAGTTATACAATGAAGAATATTATTATTATTATTATTATTATTATTATTATTATTATTATTATTATTATTATTATTATTATTATTATTATTTTATTATTAGTTTAGTGTAGTAGATTATGACATAAAATCCCTTCTCATATTTTACTCCTGTAATTTTAAATTAACTTAGAATAAATTTATGAACCTGAGATTTTATAAAGCTAAATTATTATAAACAGAAGATTAAGATGTAATTATTAGCTTAATATTAGTGAGTAGAAGTTATTAAAGTCGTAAGAATACTATGAGTTTGTTATTTGAAATAGTAATAAGGGGGGGGGATAGTGTTCTTATGCCATTGAGGTAGTATCTTGTACAATATTGGCTCAATGTAATCTATCTTGTCACCTGTATTTTCACTTCAAGTCTCATGAAAATATTAAATATGTATTACATTTATTTTTTAAAAACTGAACCTTAATCGTATTTGAAATTTGAGTTTGTGAATATTTTAAAATTAATGTTGAATATTTTATTTATTAATTATTAACTGTGCTAGAACCCGTTTTATTTTATATCATATACTATTCTGAAGTGAGGATGCACAAAGGCACGGTTAGAATATATATATCACATGACTGAAGACTTCTAATAAATATAAATGATTCCAAAAATTTCATTTATTTTATAAAAATTGGCTCTAAAATTAAACTTCTAAGAAAATTGTGTCCACTATTTACTATTTATGATATACTTTATTATTGCAGAATCAGTTATAAAACAGATCTGTTCGTTTTTTAGTCTTTGAGCAAAAAACAATCAATTAATAATAATATATTTGATTATTGTTACAGCTTTTTCATTTTTTTAATCATTTGCCAATTCTAGCATTAAAATCTCCTGGGCAATTTAAAAATTTTACTTGATGTCATACTAAGTATTTATACATTTACATAAAAATCTCTTAATTCCTTATTATAATGACAATTTGTTGAGACTTATATTACAACTATCTACATTTAATATTTTAATAGATTAAATATTAATATTGCTCCCCTTCCTAATATATCACCAATTTTTACAACATTGTTCTTTCATTTTTATTTGTAATAAATTCCATTCCACTTGTGCATCTAAAATTTATATATTTATAGTAAAATGCATATTAGTCAAATATCTTTTAACATTTTTTTCAAACTTCACAAAATTTAATGATCTCCCATTTAATATTATAAAGTTTATTTACCTATTAGAATCTTCCCTTTTTAAAAGTGATCTGCAGTTATTGAAACAGCTTTTCACAGAAATGTCCTACCACATCCCATTTTTAAGTACCTGCTTCTCCCTTATATGATGGGATTATTAAAATTATTTGTATCTGACTTTACATAATGTAGAAAGAATTCTTACAAGAGGTAATGTGGGTATTTCCAATGCATTCTACAAACTTTTAAGTGCCTTGTAGGTTTCTTTAAATTTAGTTTGATTTTGTCTTGTGAACAGTTAAGAATTTTCCTCTTATTTCATATAAATGACAAGTTCTAGTTGTTAATGTTACAAAAGTCTAGAAGATAAGTTTTGTTATGTATGTGAATGATTTATTTTAAAAACACAGACTATATCTATATCTGAGGAAGTTAAAAAAGCCTATATTTTATATTTTAAGTGCCAAATTGGTGATCAAGATAAAAGTTGTGCCTCTCATGCTGGCTGTGTGAGTTTTCATGTAAATTTAGTATAGTGGATGCATCACAAGAAAAATTCTATGCCATTTGCTTATTATATGGTGTGGATAGGACCTTCTGACCATGTAAGTGATTGCTACTTCTATAGTACTAAAACAGAAGAGTATTCAAAAAAGCAAAGGAATAAAGTTGATTATCTAAATTTATCTTCTGCACTAAGGACAGTTCATCACAGCCAAGAATTACTGGTGCTGATTGTGTCTTTAAACTTGAACAATAATATGTTTCCCAGTGATTCTAATTCTTTATCAGAATCTGATCAACTACATCCTGAGATACCAGTAGTAACCCTACATTTTTACAAACTACCAGTGAATTTCACTTAATAACTCAGAACAAATTAAATTATTTGGTACATGACCTGAGTTTGTCAAAACAATAATCTAAACTTCTTCATTCCAGACTTCAACAGTGGAACCTTTTATATAAAATTGTAAGAATTTCACTTTACCAAAAAGGGATTAAAACATTTTTAACTTATTATAAAATGGAAGAATCACTATGTATGTTATAATATTGATGGTTTAATAAATGAGCTTAATATAGAACATCTACCTTACAAGTGGCATATTTTCATAGATTCATCTAAATACAGCTTTGAAGCAGTCTTGCTTCATAATCAAAACAAAAAAAAATATTTATTCCTTTAGCCTATTCAGTTACAATGAAAGAAAACTGATAACATAACTACCATACTAATTCAAGTTAAATATGAACTGTATCAGTGGGATATTTGTGGAAGTTTAAAAGTGTTAGGTATATTGCTAGGGTTTTATAAAGTATTATTGTTTTTGTGTCTATGGGACACTTGAGAAATACAAGAACATTTCATTAAGAAAGATTGGCCTCATAGAACTTACCAGGTATTGTAAGCATAAAATATGCTCCCCTTGTTAACCCAAAAAAGATACTTCTCCCATTTTTTTATATTGAGCTTGGATTGCTAAAAAACATTGTTAAAGCTATGGACAAGAAGGTAATGGTTAACATCTTTATTGGACCTCAATTAAGGAAACTTTTAAGTGATTCTCTTTTTTAAAAAAAATTAAATGACAAGGAATTGGCAGCTTGGAACTGTTTTGTAAGTATAGTGAAGGGATTTCTGGGTAACAAGAAAAATGAGAACTATAAAACCCTCATAGATGAACTTCAAAAGCCTATGAATTACTAGAATGTTGCATGTCTTTAAAAATGCATTTTTGCACTCACATTTGAATTTTTCCTACAATGTCTGGATGCAGTAAATGACAAACAAGGAGAAAATTTTCACCAGAACATCAGAAATAATGAAAATATGATACCAGGGATGCTGGAACACATTTATGTTGAGCAACTACTGCTGGTTTATTAAAAAAAGAAGTGATTATATTGAAAATAAAAGAAAAAAGTAGAATATTTGGTAATACGTCTTCTAATTTCTCATACCGCTCTATGGCGCTGTTGCTAGTGAAAAACAAATAGATATAACATTACCAGGCTGTTTTCTAAATTTTGTTGATTTCTGTTTTTTAATTTTTTGATTTGCTTGATATTTTGTTGTTGTTGTTGTTGTTTTTGGAACAACTGGTTTGATGTATATTTCTTAAAAATAAATTAATGGGGAAGGGTGGATTTTTTAAAAAGATTCTGTCTTTTTAAAAAAAAAAAAAAAAACATTTCTTTTTGTCCGGTCTTTTTTTTTTTTTTCTTAAGAAACTTTTTTAATTTTTTTTTTTTTTTTTTTGGTTCCAAGTCTTTTTGATTGTTTTTGAAAAAAAACATTTTCTTTTTTGTTTTGTTTCTTGAGAACCAAGGCTTTCTCGACACCCCTCTCTAAGACCTGTCATCCTATTCCTTACAGCATTTTGACATCTTTCCAACTCAGCTGTAATATGCTTCACTGTAAGCTGATCCTGGATTCAAGACTAAATTAGCCATACCACTTGTGAAAAACTGATTCATAGGCAGCCCTCAAAGCCTGTCCCATGAGTGAATGGAACACCACCTTTGTCGAGCATTGACATGATTGATATTCCATTTCAGATGTTTGACAATGCCTTAATTTCATTAAACCACCACAAAAACAGTTTTGTTTTGGGGTGGGTAAAATATTTTTTTGGTTTGGGTTGAAGGAAGGCCAGCACATCTGCTTCTGTAGCAGGTAAATCTCAAAACTACAATGCCATGAATGGTCATCTGCCATTGAACTGTTTTGATATCGAAAAGTCTTGGAAAGTGTGCAACTTGATCATGAACTTTGCTGAATCATGATTTACACTCCTCATTTAGTGAATTCTGACCCCTGACATGAACTCAAATTAATTACAATACATTGAAGCCAAAAAATCTTTCTAATAGAACTTTTCATTATTACAACTACAGAAATCTTCATACGCTGTCCAATAGTCAAGAGTAATGTCTATAGAGAGTGCCGCATACTCATCGCTAAGAATATTCACATGCTAGAGATGTTGGGGTAATGGGTGCACTTCAAAATCTTAGTATTTGAACAGTTTAAGGCCATAAGATCTATGAGTGGCCTTGTAAACAGCATATTTATGTGCTTTAGTGTAGAAACAGTGCCATAGAGTGGTGTGGGAAATTAGACGATGTATTACCGAATATTTTGTAGCTGCATCATTTTATAATTTTTATTGCCTATGATCCTTAGTCAAATGTCTTTGCTTAGATTTAACATGTTTTATATATTTTTAATAAACAAACATTGCATTGCAAAATATATCTTTTTTTTATCTGATCACCATCCTTTGTAACAAAAAAATTGTACATGTTACAATATTTAGCATACCATTTTCAAATTTAGGACCACAAAAACTTTGTATACAGATATTTTCATCAATGTTACTTCAAAACAGTTTAAATTTGTTGACCAGTGTAATTACTGTACAACAGAGAAAATGTTCACTGTGCTTCTTAGGATTAAATTCAGAAGCAAAATATTAGTAAAATCACCATGCTGGCTGATGTTTGTTAATGAAAACACCATCTATGTTCATTTACAATTTCAATAATTACTAATAATAACAACTAAAATGGCACATTTTAGTGGATGTGACATTAGAAATTTGCCTTCATGGATTCCTTTAAGACCCCAAAGAGGAATCAAATGATCTTTTACTTAACAACAAAACTTTTTGCAGCCAACATTATATAAATATTAAAATAAAAATTATTACAAATATATACTAATATATGTTTCAGATTTTCCTATTATATACTTGTTATTGTTAAAATTACAATTATATTGGCATTTCACTTCAATTATATTCACTATTGACTGGGTGGTGGTCATTCAAAACTGTAAAAATGAAATCCCTAAAACAAATTTCAAACACTGCTCCACTGCTTATTTTAATTTAAATAAATAAATAAAATGAAAAATTATGTTTGGATTCACTGGCTTTCTAATTATTATATTCTATGCAAATTATTAATAAAGCTAATTATTGTTCAATAAAAATCATTAAGGATAGTTTAAAAGCAGTGGAAATAGAAAAGATAAACAGTAAACTAGAATTTGAATTTAATAATATTATTTTTCATTATGTTTTATAAAATTATGCAAAATAATATCAAATCATCACAATTCTTGATCCAGGCTGGTCACTAAAAGTTTTTGACTGGCTCTCTACTTGTTCTTTGATGATAAGTGTCATATCTGTACAAGATATTAGGAAAGTCTATTTATTGATAGAGTCTAAAATATGGACAGTGAATATTGAATACTGAGAATGTTGAATCCTATTTTATTACATTAGTATTTTTATCTCTTCTACTACTGATGCAACAGCTACTTATAATGTAAATAGCATTGCAAATTCTAAAGTCTCTATCAGGATTTATTGTTTAGGCTTAATTAAAACATTTCTAATTTGACTGCAACTAACTCTAATCATTATTGTATTCCTTTAATAGAAAGTTTTATTTTTTTTGTAATTTTTTATATACATAAAGCATAGAAATTTTCTCTTTATTAGTTTTATCTCTGTATTTTTACATATTTGTTTGAACCCCTGAATATTATTTAAATGTTTGTTAATAAAAGTTTATGAACATATTTTTTTTTTACTGGAGAACTTTTTTCAGAAAAAAATGCTCTCATGAAAAAATAAATTTGTTATTGAAAATTATTTGTTCAGGATAATGATGTGAAGATGCTTTTAAATATTTACTTGTATGTATGGATTTTCTAAAAACAGAAAGTGTCCATACTTACTGTTTCTTTTCAAAATAAATATATTTAAAAAGGAAAGCTACTTATCAATTTTTCTTTGCATTATAAATTTGATCTTAAAATGAAGGCTATTGCTGAGTGCAAAAAACTCCTCAAATTTATATTGTTTTGTGTGAACATATAACAATAGCATCTATATATCAAAGTTAATGCTGAACTCTGACTTTTATATATTTTTGAACAACTCTGGAATAGATTAACTGATCAAAGTTCAAAATATATGATTATAATTTTAAATATTATACACAAAATAATATTGTTGTGATAATATTCAAATGTAAAAATATGTAATTTAAAATATCACAAAAGCAAAGTGTGATATTTAATGGCTCATTGGATAGATTTTTAAATTAAAACAATATCATTTACTATACTCTTTCAATTTCTAATAATAGTTATAAAATGAAAGTTCTAATTATTAACCTTTTGCCATGCATTTTTGAATAATTTTATGTATTATAATTTAATGACTATTTTTCTACTTTTTGTTTTAATGAAAAATAAGTTATTACCCATTATTTTTTATACTTTTTAACAATGTTCATTAAAAGCAAAACTTCAAAAAATGAAATTAATTTTAAAAATAATGTATCAACTTTTTAAATAAACAAATAAAGTAATAAAAATAAATAAACAGTCTAAACAAAAAAGTCTTCACTTTAGCTTCAGGCTAAAAATGTATTTTAATAAAAAGTTATTCTCCATTAAATTTCTATGAATATGTTCATGTAGTAAATATACTTCTTAAAATATTACAATTTAACATAATTCTAAAAAAAATAGTAACTTGTTTGCCAGTGAGCAATTGACAAATTTTGCCAAAAAAACACACAAATATATTCAAATAAATGTAAACATCACATACTTATTAGAAAATAAATATTTAATTATATAAAAGAAAAGAATAACAAATTATGCATAAAGTTACTATTTTTATTTTTATGCTTTCAACAATAGCTAAACTTGTGCATACATATTGAGTATATTTTCATATAGATGGAGCAGTTATGCACCTTGAATTGACTTTTCACCAATAGAAACTGATATCTATCTGCTTTAAGTTTTTACTATCACATAAACACAAAATCACTAAATAAATGCAATATGTAGCTATAACTGAATTAACTTTAGTTTAATTGTGACACCAATTCAACTCCATGAGGGCTTTTAGTTCAAAAGTTAAAGTTCTGAGTCATCATAAAGAGCAATAAAATGATTATTTGAAACTAATTTCCAATTATCTCTTTCTTTCAGTATTAATACATTTCTAACTTTTTTCAAGAGAATGCCTTTAGCATGTATATGCAAGTAACAGTGAATAAGTATTCTATATGAATATTAAAAAAATTTCTAACAATAATTCACTAAAAAGATTAATTGGATAAATATACTTTTTATTATAGTTTTACATTATAGTTTGTTGATTAAAATGGGAAGCTAAAAAATGAATATAGGTTTTTAAAGTTATAAAGATTTTTAAAATGATATGATTGTTGTTGTTTTTTTTGCAAATAATATTTCAGTGTTTTAGAAATGCGCATAAGTTATCAGTTGAAGACAGAAATAAATATAAATATTATAGAGATTAAAATAA
This sequence comes from Epiperipatus broadwayi, assembly GCA_028023455.1. NCBI lineage: Eukaryota > Metazoa > Onychophora > Udeonychophora > Euonychophora > Peripatidae > Epiperipatus > Epiperipatus broadwayi. The sequence continues at coordinate 1,178,553 of JAQFVV010006347.1, forward strand.
CATTAATTGGATTTCAGAAAAAGATAAATAAATATTAATAAAGAATTATAAATATCATGTTTAGATTATTAATAAAAATAGAAATATAATAGATAAAATTAATTATGGAATTAAACTTAGATGTATTGCATTTGACAGAAATAATTTAATATTGTTAAGAACTTAATGAATTTTATCAATATTTACTTATAGATCTGAAATTTTAATATGGACTGTAAGATATGTGATTGACAATAATGAATGGAAATCAAAAGCAAAATATAAAAGCAAAAATAAACAACTGTAAGTGACCTCAGAAATTAAGAGGTTGAAATAGTGTTTCAAAAAATATCAGTAGATAAACAAATAATCAAACTAAATCCCAAAATATTGTAAAATATCTAGGAACAGATCAATAAGGTGGGTGCATAGAATAACGAAGTTTGTTAGAATGATATGAACTAGAGAGGCTATAGATCAAATAACTTAAAGAAGTAGATTGATAATAGACTGAAAATTATATATATTGTGCCATTACAATTTAGTCACTAGCTAAATTTATAGTAATGTGCATGTAGAAAAGGTAAACCAAAAATCATCATCACATTTTTATATAATCATAAATGAAGCTGTAGGGCATCCAAGTTCAAACCCTACAAGGTCCAGTTCTAAAAGCTTTAAACCGAGAAAGAGTGGGACAACAATTATATGCTTTATGTGTTTGTGTGTTGATAGAAAGGTAATACACACATTTAAACTATTTCATATTTAAATTTCCTGTTAAAAAGCAAAGTTATAATGCATACATATAGGCAATGTATGTGTAAATTATTTAATTGTTTTATATTTCAAATATTAAACATTTTAACTTTCTTTAAAACTAACCTATGCTTGATCAATTCTAATATTTTATTCTATACTTTTATTTTGCTTTTCTTTAATTATAAGTGGGATTTAAAAGTTACAGATTTAATTAAATAATTGGGTTATAATTACTAAGCTAGCAATCATATTATTTAAGGTTAGTTTATGAATGATTTGAAAGAATGAAGGATGTGTGTACATTACATACAAAAATTTACATTTCCTAAATATTGAAAGAAAAGGAAGTATTAAATCTGTCAAATTATTTTTTTTTGTACAATTTTTTTGTTAAAAGAGGAAATCTGTTTAATCAGATATCGATCTTTGTAGCAATTTTTTTTTTGTAAATGATTGTTTCACTTTGGAAGCTTATAATGGGTCAGAGCTCTAAATTTTGAAATTGTCTTATCTCAAGATCTAAAGAAGGAAGCTCAAAGATTTGAAGTGTTACCTGGATGTTAAAAAGAAAGAAAAAAAGAAAAGAAAGGAAATAAGGATTGAGTCTATTTTTTTTTTAAACAAAAGTGTCTGGAAAAAGGATTAAACTTTTCAGTTGAAAAATAATATAGTTGAAAATAAATTAGAGATCTAATTAAAACAAATTTGTCCAAAAATAGCAAGTGATGCTATCTCTGATTGGTTAAGTTAGCTAAAAATTGGATATAAAAAGCTGTCTTGAATTATTATTAGGATTATTGTTTATGATTCAGATTATTAAACTATCCAATTGAATGCTGAAAATATAAGAAATGGCTGGCTAGAAAAATTATATGTATGTCCCATTTGCTGGACCATCTGGGGAAGCTGCACATCACATAGGAAAGAAAAGATGTGTCTAAAATAATATTCTACACCTTTCAACTGACCAGAGAAATAAGATGTTTTTAATAGAAGGAAGAAAGCATTCACCTGCATTCAAAGAAGATGAATTAATCTACTGATAAATATTAATCATCAAGTCCAATTAATTGTTACAACAACTGATTTTAAACTCAAGAAAATTTACAAATGTGAAAACAACTGCTGTATTTCATCCACATGCTTGACAGGAAGAGAAGAAAAATTAATATAATGATTTCCAAATTATCCACTAAAGCAAATAACCTCAATAGAAAGCATTCACCTGCATTCAAAGAAGATGAATTAATCTACTGATAAATATTAATCATCAAGTCCAATTAATTGTTACAACAACTGATTTTAAACTCAAGAAAATTTACAAATGTGAAAACAACTGCTGTATTTCATCCACATGCTTGACAGGAAGAGAAGAAAAATTAATATAATGATTTCCAAATTATCCACTAAAGCAAATAACCTCAATAGAGTCACCATCATCAAATAGTTATACACCTCAAGAAAGAGATTGTTCCCAGTAAGACGGAAATGGTAGCTGCAGAAATATAAACCTTATACAAGACAAGTTTGAACCCTTGGAAATTCGCCACAAACAAAAGATCGGTAATATGACTTTTTATATCTATTTTCTTTATGATATCAGTCTTAATAAACATTTTAGCAATAAAGTGGTATATTTTATTTAAAGAACTTTTAAAGACTATTCAGATCGATTAAAACAAGAATGTCTTACTAATAATAACTTTGAGCTTCATAAATGATCTTGAATGTATGAAAATTATTTGTTTATTAATTTTACAGTAATGGGTAAAACAATTTTTTTTTATGGTATTATGATTTTAGTTTTAACTAATATATTATTATTATTTTGGTTTTAAATAATATTTTGTTATTATGGGATAAAACACGCACATACATAATGATATTTTTATATGTGTATAATTGCGAGTGAATGTGAAATAATGAGTAGTATTAGAATATTAGATTATTTTGTTTCAAGTTAAGTATAGATTTCAGAGCTTGGAAGGGAGGGGGAGAAAATAATTTAAAACTTTTTCTAAAACTTGCTCTTTCAATTTTACTAACATTTTTTTTTTACATTCTATTTACATGTTGGATTTTTAAAGTATGTGTGCTAATGAGCAGATAATATTTTTTTTCTTGAAATACTTTTCTCATGGAGTGAAAATCATGGTCAATGTGACGTCCAACTTAATACAAAATACATTTGAAGGGAAAGGGGGAAGAACTTAAAATTAATCTGAGGATTGTTATATAATCAATTATTATTATTATTATTCATGTCAATTTTCATATTTATCTAGAAATTTTTATGTATATGTTAGAAATGTAGTAATAAATATTAGTTTGTTTTATTAAACGAGGCGTATATATTTCATTAAGTGTAGTCTTTGTTAAGTGTGATTATTCATCATCATCAATGGTTGAATATTAGTTATTTAAGATATAAGTAAATATGCTAAAATTAAGCAATAATTATGAATTTCTTTATAAAAATTAGTTTTATGTTTAGGCTTAGTCCTAGAGCTGTAGTTGAAACCCTTGTCATTATTGTTATTATTATCATCATCATCATCGTCATCAACGTTTTAATTAATGAGCTGTTTAACTGTTTAAAGGCCATAAATAAATATTGATTTTATAATATTTAGTGATTTCTTAGTATTATTATAACCACATCCCATCATCTATTTCATGCAAGGATGAGTGAATTGCCATCCTAAATTAGTTATATATAATCTGAGCTAGTGAACTTATAAAAATATTGAAACACATTTGTTATGTTAAGATCTGAGAAATGATTTATGTTCAATGAACTCCACTGTGGTTTAAAGATGTTTTACTTTTACCTAACTATTAGTGCTTATAGTGATATGGCTCAAAAAGCAAAATCTCTCATTTTTATTAGAAATAAAGTACCAAAAAGGGATTCAAACCCGGTACATGTGAAAGGTTATCAGATATAACCGTGTCTAGATTCAGATAATCTAGTGGCGCCCTGCTAGACCATATTCACTTAGTATTTGTTTAAACATGCACTTAACATCAAACCAAGAAATGAAAGTGGATAAGATCTACTGCCTGTATACCTGAGTTATATTTTATTGAATTACTAGTGTACTCACTTCACGTGATTTCCATATACCTGAGTTATAATACATTGCTATTAATAATTTGCTTATAATTCTTGATAGTGTTATATTTTGAACCTTTACTTATGATCATTCTATGGACTACTCAGGTATGGTAATATCTTTTATTTGAACTCATTTAATTATGTTACAATGGACACCCAACTGGGGCCTGATATTTTACCATATACCTGAAAAAGAGAGTCTATAGAATGATGGGAGATGTGTGGTTAAAAATAGAGAAATTTTTTTTAGTAAAATTTTTTTTTTTCAGTAAAAATTTTTTTTTGTCTTACAAAATTTTCTTGGCCAAACAGTCTTATTTTAGATGATGATGTTTAATATGATTTAATTTTTCATTGATGATGATAAAATGGGTACAGCCATAAAACAGCTTAGTTTTTTTTTATCAATTTTGAAAATAGAGATGAATATCACAACTTAAGACAAAGGTGAAATAAATAATAGATTTTTTTTTGTGGAACATTAAAATGATTTATTGCCAGATAGGATAGGCATAGTAATAGTGATGAATTATGGAATAGTAGTCTCATGTGTGTTTGGGGAGTTCATTTTGTAAAAAGTCTATGATTTTAGAGGTTTGATTGGATGGTTGATCGTTGGAGTTTGGTTGGTTAGATTGCAGTTTTGATGATGAGTGGAGAGTTTTGTCATTGCCTTGAGAATGCTATGTATTTCGTGTAACTTATGAATGATCAAACCCATTCACTGCTCCAACCCAATTTATATGTTATCTTTATTTTATCATGAAGCAGTTAACAGCAGACCTGCCATGATACCAGCCTATAAGTCTCCAAGAGAGAGAGCATGGCATAGTTTTCCAATCAAGTTTATATGTTATTCTTATTTTATCATGAAGCAGTTAACAGTAGTCCTGCCATGATATCAGCCTATAAGTCTCCAAGAGAGAGAGCAAGGTTTCGTTTTTGTAGTCTATAATAAGCAGGGCATTCCTTGATACTTGCCACATAAGACTCCAAGAGAGAGAGCAAGGCATAGTTTATCTACTTTAGCCCCTAAGACTTAAAATACATCTTTTATTGCAACAGAGTTTGCTTCATTCAATCAAGGGTTGTGGTAGTTAATAGTGATCGAATTGGGATGATCTTCTGAGTGCTCGTGATGCATTGTGTGATTATAGTGCTGTGACTGAATTCTTTTATTTATCTCAAGATTGTGAACTGCTAGTCATTCTGTGGACTGTCAATATCTGTCGGATTTCTGGGAGAATGGATGAATGTATAATTTGGGCTATTACAGACAGACATGCACTATATAGATTATTGTTGTGTAGTTCATTAAATAAGGATATTAAAATTTTTTTTTGTTGTTGTATTTGTAAATGCATAATAAGGTGAAAATCAAATCAGTCAGTTGGTCAGAATAGGTGTCAGACAGGGAGAAGATGTGTGGATTTTTGATGGTCAGGGAAGTACAGATGGGATATATATAGTTTTATAACATGAGTGAACTAAATTATAGTATGGAAGAGGTTATGGAAGAGGAAGGTGCCCCAATACCAGGAATCAGTGATCGTTTTCATACTGAAGAAGAGGATGGGGAGGTTTTCTTAAAAACACAAGAGGAAAGAGAGGAAGTAGAGGAAGATGCCTTTAATGTTAGTAGCAATAATACGGCCTCAAGTGTGGAAGTAGATGAGGAGTCAGAAGTGGGCCAGGCTCAAATAGCAAAGATGGCACCATCAGACATGGACATGATAATGCAGATGCTCAGAAGTATGAGAGAAGATAGTAAGCAAAGTATGGTAAATCTAGAACAAAAGATGGAGAAAAATATAGAAAGTCTAAGAGAAGATAGTAAGCAAAGTATGGTAAATCTAGAACAAAAGATAGAGAAAAATAATAAAAGTATAGAGAGTCTAAGAGAAGATAGTAAGCAAAATATAGAAAGTCTAAGAGAAGATAGTAAGCAAAGGATGGAAAATCTAGAACAAAAGATAGGTCAATCTATGGAGAAAAGTATAGAAGGTTTAAGGGTAAATCTAGAGAACTCTATTGACAATAACAACCAAATGATCATCGCTTTGGAAACTAGGATAGAAGGGTCCAATATAGAGTGTAAAAATAGGTTTGTGTCATTAGAGGAGAGGATAGAAGGAGTGTGTAGGTCTATGGAAGTCACCAAACAGGAGGGCTGTCAGGGACTACAGTCATTAAAGGCTCAAGTGGAGCAGTCTATCGAAGAAAATAAGAGAGAAATTGAGTTAGTTAGGAATGAGGTCCATGGTTTGGTCTCCCAATCCATATCAGAATGCATAGAAAAGAATGCCGAAATAACTTCTGCAGGAATTCATATTAGATTAGAGGAGGTGGTAGCCAAAGTGGACTCATATAAGGAAGCCACTTTGGGCTGTGTAGATCAAACCCTCACTATGAAAAATAAGTTTAGTGGCTTAGAAAAGGAAATACGAGAAGTTAAGGGAAGCATGGCCAATGAGTGTGTACAAATTGACCAAAATCTTAGGAAAGAATTGGGGAAACAAATGGATAGCTTTAGGGAGGAGATAGTAAAAAGGGACAAGTCAAGTTCTTTAGAAGAGGGACCCAGAATGAATCAACATGAATTGGGTGTTATGTTGGAAAAGGTTGAGGAGAACCAGAAGGCCTATGTTGTGGAATACATAAACCCCAAGATGGATGATCTCTACCAGAAAATAGGGGAATTAAAAGATCGTATTAATGTAGGGCTGCAGGATCAGTCAAACCTAAATTCAAGGCCAGAGTGATGGTAGCACCAGTCCAGATGACTGTAGGGATAGCTCAGAACAGAGTCAGTCAGAGAAAAGGATGCCTACTTTAGTTAACAATCCACAAGGTGAAAAAGAAGTAGAAAGGCCGATATTAGCCATAATACCAAATCTCCCAGTAAAGAAAGTAAATGAGATGATGACCAAAGAGCAGATTGGGATAGATCATGAAGTGAAAAGAAGGAAAAGAGAGTTGGAGGAAAAACTTCATGCATCCGATAAGATGATTGATTTAAGAGAGGCAATAAGGGAGATGAAACCAGTTATTTTAGAAAGAGAGCAAAAGTTTCAACAGTCTGTAGTTCTCAATCTAGTAACAAACCAGCATGTGTGGTTTCAAAAATCTGTCTTCTTAAATAGATTGGAGATACCTTATATATGGTATAGAGAGGCAATCTCTCTGAAAAATGTAAATGTCCAAATCTCTCTGAAAAATTCAAATGCTCTGGAAATTTTAAATGTGCCTTATATATGGTACAAAGAGTCAACCTTTTTAGAGAGTTTAAAAATAAATTATACATGGCACAGAGAGTCAATCTCTCTGAAGAGTTTAAATGTCCATTATATATCATACAGAGAATCTATCTCTCTGAAAAATTTAAATGCTCTGGAAAATTTAAATGTGCCTTATATATGGTACAAAGAGTCAACCTTTTTAGAAAATTTAAAAATAAATTATATATGGCCCAGAGAATCAATCTCTCTGGAAGATTTAAGGATGAATTATATATGGTACAGAGAGTCAATCTTTCTGGAAAGTTTAAAAATAAAGTATGTATGGTATAGAGAGTCAATCTCTCTGAAAAACTTCAAGGCATATTACATAAGGTACCAAGAGTCCATATTTCTAAATGGAGTTTGTAATAGGAGGTTATATAAAATAAATCCTCCAGATATGTTTTATAAATATCCAGTCAAGATGAAAAATGGAAATATTAAAAAGGGACTGGATGTACAGGTGCATTTTTATGCAGACCACAATATGGTTTGAAAAGAAAAAGCCATTCCAAATTACTAAGAAAATAGGAGAGAATGCCTTTATGCTTGCTGCTCTTGATGGGAATAAGGGGACCTATAATGCTAGGAGTTTGATCCCTTATACTTCAGCAGAATAGCCTGGCAAAGATCTCCAAATAAATTATTTTTAGGTTTTCTAATGAAAAATATATTTACCAGTAGTTAATTTTTTTTTTTTATATATATATTATAAGTGTTTATTATTATTAGTGTATTTATTAGTTAGGATTTTTTTTTTTAAATATAGTTAAAACAAAAGTGCTGATGATTTTATCCGAAGGGGGAGAAAGTTGTGCCATTACAATTTAGTCACTAGCTAAATTTATAGTAATGTGCATGTAGAAAAGGTAAACCAAAAATCATCATCACATTTTTATATAATCATAAATGAAGCTGTAGGGCATCCAAGTTCAAACCCTACAAGGTCCAGTTCTAAAAGCTTTAAACAGAGAAAGAATGGGTCAACAATTACATGCTTTACTTGTTTGTGTGTTGATAGAAAGGTAATACACACATTTAAACTATTTAATATTTAATTTTTCTTTAAAAAGCAAAGTTATAATGCATACATATAGGCAATGTATGTGTAAATTATTTAATTGTTTTATATTTCAAATATTAAACATTTTAACTTTCTTTAAAACTAACCTATGCTTGATCAATTCTAATATTTTATTCTATACTTTTATTTTGCTTTTCTTTAATTATAAGTGGGATTTAAAAGTTACAGATTTAATTAAATAATTGGGTTATAATTACTAAGCTAGCAATCATATTATTTAAGGTTAGTTTATGAATGATTTGAAAGAATGAAGGATGTGTGTACATTACATACAAAAATTTACATTTCCTAAATATTGAAAGAAAAGGAAGTATTAAATCTGTCAAATTATTTTTTTTTGTACAATTTTTTTTTGTTAAAAGAGGAAATCTGTTTAATCAGATATCGATCTTTGTAGCAATTTTTTTTTGTAAATAATTGTTTTTCACTTTGGAAGCTTATAATGGGTCAGAGCTCTAAATTTTGAAATTGTCTTATCTCAAGATCTAAAGAAGGAAGCTCAAAGATTTGAAGTGTTACCTGGATGTTAAAAAGAAAAAAAAAAAGAAAAGAAAGGAAATAAGGATTGAGTCTATTTTTTTTTTTAAACAAAAGTGTCTGGAAAAAGGATTAAACTTTTCAGTTGAAAAATAATATAGTTGAAAATAAATTAGAGATCTAATTAAAACAAATTTGTCCAAAAATAGCAAGTGATGCTATCTCTGATTGGTTAAGTTAGCTAAAAATTGGATATAAAAAGCTGTCTTGAATTATTATTAGGATTATTGTTTATGATTCAGATTATTAAACTATCCAATTGAATGCTGAAAATATAAGAAATGGCTGGCTAGAAAAATTATATGTATGTCCCATTTGCTGGACCATCTGGGGAAGCTGCACATCACATAGGAAAGAAAAGATGTGTCTAAAATAATATTCTACACCTTTCAACTGACCAGAGAAATAAGATGTTTTTAATAGAAGGAAGAAAGCATTCACCTGCATTCAAAGAAGATGAATTAATCTACTGATAAATATTAATCATCAAGTCCAATTAATTGTTACAACAACTGATTTTAAACTCAAGAAAATTTACAAATGTGAAAACAACTGCTGTATTTCATCCACATGCTTGACAGGAAGAGAAGAAAAATTAATATAATGATTTCCAAATTATCCACTAAAGCAAATAACCTCAATAGAAAGCATTCACCTGCATTCAAAGAAGATGAATTAATCTACTGATAAATATTAATCATCAAGTCCAATTAATTGTTACAACAACTGATTTTAAACTCAAGAAAATTTACAAATGTGAAAACAACTGCTGTATTTCATCCACATGCTTGACAGGAAGAGAAGAAAAATTAATATAATGATTTCCAAATTATCCACTAAAGCAAATAACCTCAATAGAGTCACCATCATCAAATAGTTATACACCTCAAGAAAGAGATTGTTCCCAGTAAGACGGAAATGGTAGCTGCAGAAATATAAACCTTATACAAGACAAGTTTGAACCCTTGGAAATTCGCCACAAACAAAAGATCGGTAATATGACTTTTTATATCTATTTTCTTTATGATATCAGTCTTAATAAACATTTTAGCAATAAAGTGGTATATTTTATTTAAAGAACTTTTAAAGACTATTCAGATCGATTAAAAACAAGAATGTCTTACTAAAAATAACTTTGAGCTTCATAAATGACCTTGAATGTATGAAAATTATTTGTTTATTAATTTTACAATATTAATGTGTAAAACAATTTTTTTTTTATGGTATTATGATTTTAGTTTTAACTGATATATTATTATTATTTTGGTTTTTAATAATATTTTGTTATTATGGGATAAAACACGCACATACATAATGATATTTTTATATGTGTATAATTGGGAGTGAATGTGAAATAATGAGTAGTATTAGAATATTAGATTATTTTGTTTCAAGTTAAGTATAGCATTTCAGAGCTTGGAAGGGAGGGGGAGAAAATAATTTAAAACTCTTTTCTAAAACTTGCTCTTTCAATTTTACTAACATTTTTTTTTTACATTCTATTTACATGTTGGATTTTTAAAGTATGTGTGCTAATGAGCAGATAATATTTTTTTTTTCTTGAAATACTTTTCTCATGGAGTGAAAATCATGGTCAATGTGACGTCCAACTTAATACAAAATACATTTGAAGGGAAAGGGGGAAGAACTTAAAATTAATCTGAGGATTGTTATATAATCAATTATTATTATTATTATTCATGTCAATTTTCATATTTATCTAGAAATTTTTATGTATATGTTAGAAATGTAGTAATAAATATTAGTTTGTTTTATTAAACGAGGCGTATATATTTCATTAAGTGTAGTCTTTGTTAAGTGTGATTATTCATCATCATCAATGGTTGAATATTAGTTATTTAAGATATAAGTAAATATGCTAAAATTAAGCAATAATTATGAATTTCTTTATAAAAATTAGTTTTATGTTTAGGCTTAGTCCTAGAGCTGTAGTTGAAACCCTTGTCATTATCGTTATTATTATCATCATCATCATCGTCATCAACGTTTTAATTAATGAGCTGTTTAACTGTTTAAAGGCCATAAATAAATATTGATTTTATAATATTTAGTGATTTCTTAGTATTATTATAACCACATCCCATCATCTATTTCATGCAAGGATGAGTGAATTGCCATCCTAAATTAGTTATATATAATCTGAGCTAGTGAACTTATAAAAATATTGAAACACATTTGTTATGTTAAGATCTGAGAAATGATTTATGTTCAATATACTCCACTTTGGTTTAAAGATGTTTTACTTTTACCTAACTATTAGTGCTTATAGTGATATGGCTCAAAAAGCAAAATCTCTCATTTTTATTAGAAATAAAGTACCAAAAAGGGATTCAAACCCGGTACATGTGAAAGGTTATCAGATATAACCATGTCTAGATTCAGATAATCTAGTGGCGCCCTGCTAGACCATATTCACTTAGTATTTGTTTAAACATGCACTTAACATCAAACCAAGGAATGAAAGTGGATAAAACCTACTGCCTGTATACCTGAGTTATATTTTATTGAATTACTAGTGTACTCACTTCACGTGATTTCATATAATACTGGTTATTAATAATTTGATTTACTTAATAATTTTGATATTGGACTCCTTTACTTATGATCATTCTATGGATATCATTAATTATGTTACAATATATATATATATAATAATCATACAAACTAACTCATATAAGAGATGAAAACAAGAGGGCCACAGACTGTAAGTTGAGGGGTCCAACAAGAACTAGACCCACACATGAAGTTTTTAATAATATAAAAGAGGAATATATATATATATATATATATATATAGCTTTATATATATATATATATATATATATATAAAGCTTAATATCTATAAAAAGTTATTTACCATATCACTAATAATAATAAATACTATTTGATTTGCTTAGCTATGTGTGATTCTGATTATACTAATGCCAGTAAAGTTATTCTTATAAAGCTTAATAATATAATCTCAGGATATTCTTATATCTTTATGCAAAATGTATAACTGTATATATGATGGATAAATAACTTTTAATAAAACCTTATAAGTTTTATATTTAATAAGTCTAACAAGATATTTCTTAATCTCAGGTTACATTTATTTGGATCAAATATCTATTTCAGGATTCTTTATAAAATATAATAATTGCTCTTCTGAAAAATTATTAATTTCAGCGATTTTAAACTGATCTATTCTTGATGTGATTAAGATAACAAAGGGATTTTATTGTATCTACTCATATTGCAGCAAATTCAATATTAAAATGGAAATTGTGCAAGTAAATTAAATAAAAAAATATCACTTCTTAATATAAAGTGTAGTTGTGATCATATTTATTATAAGATGTGTAGATGATGACAATAATTTCAATTAACACGAATCAGCCATTTAATAAAAAAATATATAATACTAATTTATTAATAATATAACTATTATAAAAATATTTAGACAATGTAATCATAATAACACTGAATTTTCTGAAAAGATTATTAATCATATTGTGTTTCTATACTTAATTAATATTTTTTACTTGGATTATAAATAGTATGGGTTTCATCAAAAATGTGACTCACACCAAAACACTCCATTAGAGAAAATTGTATAATGTTTATTTAAAACATAAGCAATAACTGCAGATACGATATAAAAATGTTTTAGTGCATTTCTAAGTACACTAACAATAATAATCACAATCACAACAACCTCTTCTTATAGTTATCAGACTTATTGGTTAACCCTCTCATGAACAGGTAAAACATTTACCCACTTCATATTATTATTTTTAAAATATATAATGTTAATGAAACCTGGCCATTACAAAATGCTGATTTCATGATGTAATATACATTTTATGCTTATATTAAGGTTAAAACCTTAATACCATATTGTTAAAAGTCAAACTCAATGAAACAATAATATTTATGATTAGCAATGTCATAAGGATAATTTAATATACCATATAATCCTCATTAATTTGTGTGAGTACCTCTTGGGCAAAATAAGAAAGGTAACCTTATAACTACTTTTCTGTTTATTCTAAACACCTTTTTATTATAGAAAATATAAAATTGATTTAAGGGATTAATAAAAAATATGAGAGATTAACTATTAACTTGGATTTAGCATATTTTACATTAAAGTTTAACACAACTGATCTTCAATGCATATTAGAATTACAAACACATTTATACCTGATTTCCCTGATAAATACACCATTTTTCTTTCTTATAGTATTTTCTTCTTGGAGAATTTTTAATAAAACAATAGTAACTTTAAAATATTAAAATAATTAAACAATTTAACTAATTATAGGATAAAAATGTATAATTCATTGTCATTAAATAAATTTTTAAGAAACTTTACCCAGGTACACTTTAAATATTTACTATTGGATAAATGATATTATTTTGGCATTTTATAATGTGATAAACTTTACTAAGATGAATTCCACATGCTGAATCTATAGAAGATCACAATTAATTCTGAAAGCTGAGCTTTTATAGCAGAAATTAACTAATATTGATTTTCCAAAACCATTCAACAGATCAATTATTTATTCATATTCCTTCAGATATTAACACAGCAATTAATCCCATTTAAGAGATATCTTTTATAAATTTTAATGTCTCTAGACATGTTTACAAAGTCATAATACTGATGAATATAAATCCATTATCTTTTGAATTACCATATTCACTTTAGTATTAAACAAAAATATTAATCCATAAGTTAATTTAGTTTTCACAGAATACCCAAGGCTTTAAGTAGTTTATCATTAATATAATATATAGAGATTCATTAATCTATTGTCTCAAGTCAATTTTATATTATTCAGCTAGAATTTAGGGTGTTTTCACAAATGTGAGACCAAGCTATTCATTAATTTATTGACTTGAATTCATTTTATAATCCTTGTTTATTGTTGTAAGTAGTTTTCATAAATATAAAATAAAACAATATGTTAATTCCATAAATTCCCATACATTATATACTGTTCAGTAAAAACTTTAAGTTGATGTATCATTCCACAAATTGAATAAAAATGTTAACATTTCATTTCTTTAAATGCATTATTGAATGATAAATATTGTTACTATTTTAATTTCTCCACTTAGGATGATGTAGAAGAAACATCTACTCAGACAGTATTATTGATGAATAATCACAAAATATCTAATTACAGGTTTAAATTCAATGTGGTCCTTTAATGCACTGTAATTAAAGAAGACTAACTGAATTTTGACAAGTGGTTGTATTTATAAGTTTCTGCCATAATTTTTTTACCACAACACATCATTTTTGGGATTTTTATGGGAATATTTTGCTTTCATTATTATGGAAATGGTCAGAAGCAGATGAGATATCAAAGTTTCAAAAGTTTAAAATACCAAAATTTGAGAGAACTATATTACATTAATTTGTAATAAAATAAAATTCACAATTTTCTATTTTACAAATAAAAATGACTAATAATATTAAATATTAAACTAAATGATTTTTGTTTTATTTACTTTTAAAGTTTTCATTCTTCATTAATAATAAGCCAATTTATTTAACACTAAGAATAAATCTATTTATGAACATTCCAATTATATATTTTCAAATTTACTACATTTTAAGATACATATACTCATGCACTCACACCTACATGTTTAAATATAATGTTTAAAAGTTACAATCCTTGTTAGGTGTAATATTGGTTGTTTAGCTAAGCAAATAAAAATTACTATTGTTTTACTAATATTTTTAAGTACTTTCTTTTATTATAGTTAGTATAGTACCTTTATCCTGTATATTTTTTCTTCTAAAATCGTTTTTATGTGCCTATGTTTATTTTTTTTAATATCAACCACAGTTTTAAAAAAAAAAAATAAGACGCATATTTTTGTGACATTGTATTGGTAAAATCTGTAAGAGAGGCATCTTGGATAATTTTAATAATTTACTCTAATAAGTAATAGTATGTGAAAAAGTGTAAATATCACTTCCAGTCTTATTATTTAACACAATAATAGTAATAAACATCTGTATTAGCTTTACTTGATAAGCCAATAATATTTTTTAGAGTTTATAATTATGATTATTGATTTAGATATTAAAATGTAGTATTATAATATATTGATAATTATTACATTTATGTGAAATTATATGCTTAAAAATAACCGAGACATGATTGATATAAAAAAAAATTAAACTTCAGATAAAAAAGAATAAGTTTTGTTTGTTTTTTAAATTATAATACTGAAAATCAAAGAAGAAAATTTATTAATACTATATCAAAAACAAAATATAAATTGTTAACTGCTAAAATATACTATATTTTTATTTATATTTGACCTTGAATTTTTACTACTATAAAACATCATAAGAATTATGATCAACATTGATGATTTATTTATTTATAATATTGTTAAATATTCCCGAAAATTAGTTTAAGATATTTTGGGTTAAGATAAATTTAGTATAACTTTATCATTTGAAATAAATAAATAATCAATCAAACAAGATTGAAATAAACAACTATTAATAATTATATTTAAATATTTATCAAACCGGCTTTCATCTCCATTGATACCTTCTCAAGATATTATATTATACAATTCACATAAACAAATAATAATATTCACTCCATCTACTGGACATTATTTACATTATATTTCATTTTCTTTTTAAAGATGTCCATATATTATAAATAAATAAATTTAACATATTATACTGTAAAGAATAGCTTACAATGCACACATTTCTAAAAATATCAAGCATATTTATTGAACCCAATTCATTTGGAATTTATAGTAATAGTGGGAAGATTATTATTTGTTATTATTATTACCTATATACATATAATACACAATAAATTATTATATTTATAAAATAAAATACGATCAGTATTTTACAAAGTAATATTGTATATATATAAAACTATTTGATTAAATAAACTGTAATATATATATATATTAATTTAAAATTGAATATTAATTAATAATTAAATGAATTTGGGATGACCTGAAGTTAATTAGGTGGACACATGTGTGTGAAAATGGAACTGATTTTATTTATTTATTTATTTTATTTTATAATAAATGTAAATGTATTTAAACAATAGGCAGTTAAAGATATCAGTGTTCCTGGAAATCGACGTGCATGAAATGTATAAAAACAAAAGACAGTTTACAAATCATTCTTCTTATTGTTATAGCACCTGTAACAGAAGACAGCGATCAAAAATAAAATTTAGAATGCTAAAATGGAGTTTATAATAAAACATTTTAAAAGTCAAATGTTGTAACTAAAAGTTTATTAAATTCAAAGGAAAGAAAGTGAAATAAGAAGTAAGAATAACTGATTAATTCTTAAATAATTAAATCGTGTTTTAATAGTTGTTGGAGTAAATTTGAATATTTTAAATCTTTTCAAAAAGAATAACGAAAATGAAGTTTGCTGAAAATTGGAAAAGAAAAAAAATGAAATAGTTTTCTTAATATATATGTAAGCACTTCGATACTATTCAATAAAAATATATGATTATAAATAATTATTAAATTGTATTTTAATATTAAAATGGGATAGAGCAAAACATGCTATTGTGTGTCATGGTATTTCCTGCCAGCTGCATTCTCTCTCTCTCTCTCTCTCTCTCTCTCTATATATATATATATATATATATATATATATATATATATATATATATATATATATATATATATATATATATATATATATTTCTACTTTATTGTAAACACACAAGAAGATGCCTTCAGTCCAAAGTAAACAAGGATTGGAATACACTATGGTAAATCAAATGAGGATCAAGATGTTTACCATTAAACACAACTACAGGAGACACCATTATACCTATCTATCATTGTTAAAGAGAATGATTTATTAAGTGAAACTGCTTTGAAGAACAACTTGCCTAACTATCAACTACTACTATTTCTAATATGATGATTTTTATGAACTTTGTTCCAATTACAATTTTTAATCAAAGAATCAATATTGTAAATTTGTATTTATACTATCTGTTGTATTTTCACACTCTGATGCTGAAGCCTCATTTTTCAGAATTAGCAAAGAAGAAAAAGGGGGGATTATTCATTTTGATATTTTTTATATTTTCATTATAAATAAAATTTAGGTAATACCACCTGCTTCACATCAGGTTATCCACATAAATATTGAGGTAAGATTCTCCAAATTTATATATAGGTTAAATTACAACACATACAGAATACATATTATATGTTTTATTTTGTGATTAACCATGTATGTATATTTTCCAGTATGTTTGACTAATCAACTGGTAGCTGTATCTATCATATATATAAATTGGGGACACTTGTTAAATAGATTAACATTTGTAAATATATAATTTAGCTAGCCAGCATCTCAATTATATTAAATAACTAAAGTTGATTTTTCTATATAATTATGATTTGTAGAGAATGAGTGACATAGGTGGATTTCTACCATGGGGTATAAGGGTTGGATCTAGAGCAGTGTTTCCCAACCAGTGGTATGTGTACCACTGGTGGTATGCGAATTGCTGGTTGGTGGTATGTGAATTGCTGGTTGGTGGTACACGAAAAATAATCAATAAGGGCGGACATAAAAAAAAAACTAAATCATAAAAATATAAAAAACGTTTTTTCCTATAATTCATAAAAATTATTTTAATTAATAATATTATACAGTAAAGTTGTTAATATGTACAGTCGATAATGATCTTTAATGTTAATGATAAAATTGAAAGTATGATTAAGAAATTAGATTTTTGGAAACAGTAATATATATATATATATATATATATATATATATATATATATATATATATGTAATAAATAAAGTTTGATATCTGTATTCGTTTCACAATATATGTAATACACAAATCAATTGAAATATCAAGAAATTAAAGTATATCATAGATATGTGGATGATGTTTTTATTTGTGGAAAACAAGAATTAATAGTCAATTTATTTAATGAATTAAATGAGATTAAGGATATAAAATGGGTTATAACTAAAGAGAAATACAATTCCATAAAATTCTTGGATATTCAAGTTACTCTTAATGATTACAGTTTGAATTATCTTATGTTAATTAAACCAATTGAAAATAGAGGTTTTATTCCATATGAATCACATGTACCTATGTGTCATAGGCTGTCTGGATTGAAATCATTCTTATTTCGAAATGAAAAATTATGTAAATATTCTAGTGATAAAATTAAAAATGTACATTTATTTGTTAATGACTTGTTGAAAATTGGTTATTATAAAAATGCAATTGCTAATATTATTAAAGTATTTAAAAGAAATCAACACTATAATAAAATTAAAAATAAAAATATCAAAATGAAATGGATTTCAATGCCATTTATATCAGATGAGCAGGTCAAGTTTATTAGGAAAATTTATAATGGTTTGTGTCATATTGCTTTTTTCTCTACAAATAACATAAATAGATTGCTTAATAATTCTAAAATTCAAAATTCAAAGTTTAATCAAAATTCTATTATATATAGATTCATATGTGGATGCAGCGTACAATACATTGGTGAATCTAAGTGTACATTTGAGAAGAGAATAAAAGAACATATGCTTTTATATAATAGAATTCAAAAAGAAAATCAATATGGAACAGATGTAAATAAACCTTCATCATCTGTTATATTTGATCATAATAAATCTTGTCAATATGGATTTAAATTTGATTATAAAAATATGAAAATTATTCAAATTGAACATTGTCATAATAAACGTAAAATAAAAGAGGCTATGTTGATTTCAAGAAATCGTCAAATGTTAATGAATCGCCAGTCATCAAATGTTAAGATAACAGAATTGTGGGAAATCTGAATTGAACTATGGGTATTGTTAAGGGTTGTCTCGTTTTGATTATTCAACGTTATATAGTTGATAAAGACTACAAAGTGTATAGTCGAAAGTACTTCTAAAAGAATATAATTTATATAAATTGTACTGTATTTTGATATATATATTGATTTGTGTATTACATATATATATATATAAGTATCGAAAACAATCAACTGGAAGTATTCGAAACTTTACATATTTTTTTGTTTGAAAATAGGGTTAGTCTGTCTCAAGACATATGAGAAAATATAATAGCACATTTAACAGGATTAAAATTGTCTTTCATGGAATATTTTCCAAAACCCAAAAACACTAATGATAATTAGATTTCAAATCCCTTCTATGCAGAAAATTTAGAAAAAGCTACATCATTATCAATAAAGTATCAAAAAAATTTAATAGAATTATCATGTGACAGAACTTTGCTAGTAGTATTCAAATGACACAATCTAATTTTTGGTTAAACATTAAAGAATATGAATAACTTTCTGAGAAAGCTCTTAAATTATTATTATGGTTTATTAGTATGGAATTAGTAGGAAGAGCTTTTTCTTCATATATTTTTAAAAAAATAAGTATCAAAGCAGATTGAACGCAGCTGTAGACTTAAGGGTATACTTCGCATCTTTAGAACCAAATTTCAAAAATTTATGTTGTTCGAAACAAGCACAAAGATCTCATTAAATTTATTTTATAAAAATATTTGATTATGATAAGAAAATATACTAATTGTTTTTTTATAATTTGGTGTTTTTATTAAAATCATTTATTAGTAAACGAAATATGACAAAATAGTAGATAAATAATGAGTCGGATCAAGACAAATCAATCTAAATTATTTAATTTGAAAGAATGTATCAGAAAAGGATCATACCCAGAAATTAGACTCTCATTAATTATTGATCAACTATTGTGGATTACTAGATGTAAGCTAGTATTTAATCATCAAAATTTTAATCCTATTAAGTTCATGCTGAACAATATAAAGAAAACAAGAACAAGAGATAGCCTGATAACCCCTGAGGTTATTTTTACCATGACTTGGGACATGCTGGATTTATTCTCTCCATGGCCCAACCAATAGCAAGATGCTCTGAAAAAGAGAAAACAGATTCAAATTCAGGAAAACCAAATGAAGGAATGAGAAAACACTTTGAACAAAATATGTACCAAATAACCTTTACTGTAATAATGTAATCTTTAATAAATTATTTTGGAAAAAATATGAAACTTTGAACAAAATATATAAATATGTTACAGTGAGTAGGCGTGTTTCAATGTAATTTGTCTCATTATGAGATGTGAATACATACATGGTCACCCTATAATATTTATAATGCAAATAAAATAACACACTCACAATAAAAAATTTCATGAAATACAATCATTTTTACGAAGTGGTACAATTTAGCGTGATGTACTGCCAAGTGGTACGTGAGCCAAAAAAGGTTGGGAAACACTGATCTAGAGGATAATTAATTAGTAAGATGGTAGCGGTTCACTTGTGACACATGTACATATGATGATTATTATATTTTTTTTATATATTTTTTTATCATTACTATTGTTGTTATACTTGATATTTATTATTGTTAATAAATGTTTGAGAGTTTGTATTATTCTGGTCTCTGGTTTATTGAGTTGTCCTGACATTCTACAGTTTAGAAATAATTATACATGCACACACATCTATTTTTCTTATTATATAAAAGCTTGAAAATAAAACAAATGTAATAAATGCTAGTTATAACCTATATATATATGCACCTATATATATATATATATATATATATATAGGTATATATATATATAGGTGCAGGAGTTGCTGTGTATATGTTCATACCTGCTAAAGGAGTTAAAAGCAATATTCTCTCTGGGCTTGAATATTAGGGCATAACAGAATTTAAAAGGGGGAAAGTGGATGAACTAACCTAAATTGCATTTATTATTATTAAATAGGGATAGAGTGAGTCAATTAAAGTGTATGCAATCATTGGTTAAGTATTTCATCAGGTTCTCATTAGTATTCTATCAGATGACCCACAGTCTGAACATAGTTGGATGCAACTTTTTCTCTTCTAAGCCTGGTAGGTCTTTGCAGATTGTTTCATTAGGGGTAATGAATTAGAGCATATTAACTTATCCCCATACCATATTGCTACATGTGCATAGTAGTACAGTCTGCCTAGTTGACCATCCATTACATCTGGTGCATCATCATTGGGCTTGGTTAGTTTATGACTGTTTATGAAGAGTACTGCCCATTATCTAGCATCATCAACTTTTGGGGCTAGTGGTCATTGTTCCATCTGTTATATCTTGCACCAGCAACATTTGGGGCTCGATAGATAGGTGTATCATCACATAAATACTTTGTGTAAGTTGGTCATACATTGTGATCGAACCAGCTGATTGATGAATCTGATCTGTATATCCAGGTGTTTTGTTCCATCCATTACATCTGGTGACCAATGTGGATGCACGATGTGTTGTGGTACTACACACTAATAAGGATCGAATTAGCAACTAATGTGACTGGTATGATAGGTATTAGGGGGGTGTATGATGAGAATTGTTCCATCTATTATATCTGGCACACAATGTGGTAGGCATGAGGATTTTACAGTTGATAGAGGTATCCAAGTATATTTACTAATGGTTATATCTGATGTGCAACGTGTTAGGCATATAGATATTACAGTTGATAAATGTATCCAAATGTATTTACCAATAGTTATATCTGGAATCCAGTATGTTAGGTATGAATATACTATAGTTGTAAAAGAAGTCCAGCCATTGGACTGGCATTTAATTTTTTTTAAAAAAAAATGTTAAAGCACATTTCATTTGATATTTTTCTATCAGCATAAACCCATATGAACTTATACACATGGCAAATAACTAGCACTTTCATTAAAAATAATAGTAATATGGATAATAGATCACATAAACTTGAATCAATTTTCAATAAGAGATCTAAAGTATTGTGTGTAAATTGGAAATACAAAGGATTGGACAATAAACAGAGACCGATGATAAATAGTTAAGTGATTAATAAATGATAGGAAAATAGTAGAGTTAGGCATGTAAATGAACATAGGCTAAAAGTAGGTCTATTAAAAAAAGGGTAAAAGATAAATGCAATGTTTGGGAGTGGCATGATGCACTGTGGCATGTGATTATTTATAGTTTTATAAATAAATATTTTATAAATAGTTTGCAAATAAATAAATATTTAATGATAACCAGAAGTGGTAAGCAATTAAGTAATATGGAATCAAAACATTTTGAGATAGGGAAAGATAGTAGTGACAGTGAGATGGTAGATGATACTACCAGTAATAAGGTAGAATCTATGATGATTCAGATACCTGGGGGGGTCTGTTCTGGAAGTTGAACAATCCCCACAAGTGCAAGAAGGGAATCAAACGTTTCTCAGATTCAGATAATTTTTTCCAGTGAGATTGTTCAAGTGCCTGAAGTGGGAATAACTCAGGCTATGCAAGACCCTACAACATTGGCACAACTAATCCAAGCAATCATGGAGATAAAGAGTGATATAAATAGAAATATAGAGAATATGAAAAGTGATATGAATAGTATGAAAGAGAATATGAAGAGTGATATGAATAATATGAATAGCAAAATGAAGAATATGGCAACCAAGGCTGATGAAATGAAGAGTGACATGAATAGTATGAATAGCAATATGAAAAATATGAAAAGTGATATAAATAGTAAGTTAAAAAATATGGCAACCAAGGCTGATATAAATAAAATAAAGGAAGAATTGAAGAAGGATGTGAATGATATGAAAGAACAAATGGAAACAAAAATTGATAATGTTGAAATTAAGCTGTCTGAAGATATGGGACAACTTTCCTTAAAATTAGAATATGTTCAGAAAGACAATATTGAGCTGAAGCAAGGATTGTTGGAGATGAAGAATGAAATTGATGAAAAGAATACAAAATGCCAACAGCGAATAGATGATTTTAAATCCAGTGTCATGGAACAATTGAATGCAAAATATGATGAGGCATGTAAGAATCAGAAAACATTAAAACATGAAGTGCGTCAAAATCAATGGAGGCACCAAGATGAAGTTCAGATGGAAATACAAATTATCTGTATGGAATTGGAGCAAAATTTTACCAAACAAAATACGGAGATAGAAACCTTAGGACGAAAACTAAAATGCTTAGATAAAACCATTATTCAGAGGTTTGGAATCACTGAATCCCAACCGAGTAAGGGTACATTAGTTGTTGAAACACAACAAACCCAGACTAATTCAAGTACTCAATATACTGAATTTAAATTGAGAGAAAACCAATTGAGTGATACTCTCAATATTGAAGTGATACAAAGATCACAAGGTTTCAAGATTGATTCCGAGTTAAATGATGAAGCCATAGGAGTCGATGACACATCATACTCTGAAGATGTCATGATAGAGTATATGAAAGAAGGTTCAATGATAAATGATTTGGACTCATATTTGAGATCATTGAGGCACATTTATGTTTACCATCAAAACAAGAATAAAATGCTTTTCAGACATGACATTTGTGAGCATAATAGCAATAACAAGGATGGATTGTTACAAGTTCAAACAGCTTTCTTAGGAGAAAACTGTCACACTACAAATTCCATTGTTGAAGGCATTAAAGAAATTGGTGAATGTGATCATCTTAGCTATGCATTATGGAAATTAGAGTCTGTCCATAATCAACAAGATGATCAAAACATAGAAAATTATATGATGAGAATAGAGATAACCATGTTACAGTTCATCAAACAGAAATGTTTTCAGTTCCATAAGTTATGTAACATGTATGAAGGACCCTTCACATTTATGAGGCATATAAATGACAGTACTTAGAAGAAAAGTACATAATAAGAGAAGGATTTCAAATGATACAACTTAGGACACATAAAATGGACTTTTCATGATGGATGAATGCTAAAAATATGTATATATATATATATATATATATATATATATATATATATATATATATATATATATATATATATATATATATATATATATATATATATATATATATATATAGTATATATTCTAACCTTATCTAAAGAAATTAATCCATTATTTAGTTTATATCTATAATAATTTATTTTATTTTTTTAAAGATATAATTACCAGTATTAATTAGTTATTATTATTATTTCCAACCCAATATCTAACCAGTTAGTTAGTTGGTTTATCCGCACTTGTGCCACTAATTTTTATCTGGTTGGTTGCTATGGCAACCAAAATAAAAGCAGCAACATATCTATTAATTTTCCAATATGATCTAAAATACTTTTCATATAATACAATTGTACATACAATTCTCTTAAGCTATGCCACGCTTGTAATATTGATCATAATTGATCACTCCTTAATTTAAGAGCACTTATAATAATGACATTAATCTCAGGGTTCTCTGTTATATTTAAGAAAATGCTCGGCAGTATTGTGTTGTCGCATATGACTGACATTCTGGTCGGCTATAGGAAACATTTACCTTATTTAAATTCCGGGTATCCTCATCCCCATATCAACTATTATAATATTTAAAGAGATGATAACCAGATTCAATAACAACGCATAATTTTGAATAATACAGCCTTTTTTTTTATCCAGAATCTCAGTCGGAATGATGAAAAGACAAGGGTGCTTTTGTGTCCTTCCATCATCCATGACAACACAATAATTTAACTAAGATTTATTACTTAGACACTTCACTTAAATGTGTACGGAACAATGTGCAACCAAAGCTAGTAGTTTGGGAATAAAGTCATTTTTACACACACATAAAATAAAATGTCTTGGTCTGAAGTTTTCAATCCCATAAATAATTCTTATTAAACTAAAATATAATGAAATATTCCAATCTGCTTAAATTTATCTGTCTGGTGTATTGAGTTTTAGGAGTTTAATGATTTCGGACTCAAGGAAAGTATTGCAAGTATTATGCAAATACACTTTTATTTAGCACACAAGAAAAATGACTCTAAACAACGTGTAACAAGACTATAATTTATTATTAAAGTTTAACAAGATTATAATTTATTATTACAGTTTAACAGGACTATACTTTATTCTTAAAACACTAAACAAACATATATAATTTATTCGATCCCATATGGATAAAACAACATGTAACTAACATTAATTTGTCTATACTTTTAGACCTGGATTAGAACTACTACTTCATCTTTTTACAATTATGCAAATTGAATAAAAAAAATACATATTATTATCGATACATCAACTCATCCGTTTAGTGTATCTTATATGAGCTTCTACTTAACTTTATTAACTAAATATTAGTTTTGGAATAAAAACAATCTGATTATATGCAATACGTAAAACGATTTTTATGATAATATATTTAATTAAACGATGGTTTGTATTTAGATAACTTATTATAATTTATGGGCTATTTATCAAACGTTACACTTACTATTTTTATATTTAACTTAATACCACTTAAGTTGTGATACACACTTTATTCATAAGGATAATTTACATTATTAGTGTTGCTTACTCATTAACCAGAATTAAACATTGTATTTGAATCCTCCATTGGTAAATAAGCGTTTCTAAATCACGCAATTTTAAACTTACTCTCTCCATTGACCTACATGTGAATTACTAGCAATATTCCGCCGCACAATCCAGATATTGATCATAGTACTAGCGCACTATTTATACTAAAATGGATCTTGAGGAATTAACACCTCCAATATACCCGTTATCTTGCCCTAACTTTCTAAACAAAACACAATAATCAACACCTTCCGTGGTGGAATTATCTCTATTTTCTCATGAGGAATATGGAATAACACCGAAGGTCAGTAGAGTTAACTACTACATTAAAATATTTTGGTGGTTTCTTGCCTTTTACTTGGGCATAATACGAACACACACCAAATATAATCCTCTCCTGGGATTTAAACGAATGAAGTATACTACATGCGAGATAAATTCTTGATCATCCTAACTATGAGAAGCGATCACTTGGGCTATAAAACATGCCCGAATACTAGATTTAACTATTCCCCTCATGGAAAACAAAGCTTTTGGGGAAATCATTTTCATCCCACAAAATAAACATATTATAAAGATTACCTATGCTGATATTAAGCATATACTGATGCTTTATCTGGGCAAGACAAGCAAATACACTAATTATACTAAAATTATGTTACGGGGTATACTTAGATCAACATCTGAAATCAATGGATATCACAGAATAAAAGTATAATAATTTTCATTTTACCAAAGGAACATTCAACAAGTAATTGGTAGCATATTATCTTGAACTAAATAAAGTGAATGTGTTAATAAAGAATAATTGGGAATAAGTTCCTCAATTAATACAGTATAAATTCGTTTCAAGCTTTAGACAAGAAATATCTTGTATAGCAATTCTTTTTAATTACTTCTGATAATTTTTTTTTTTTTATTATTATTTACTTTACCTATTAAGTATCTAAATGTTTTTCTTTTACGCATCTAACATATAAAATTTATACCCATAATTGCATATAATAGTTAAAACACATTTTATAAAAAAATTTTCCATGTCAAATATAAATTTAACCTAGAATAATTACATGAAAACATACCTTTATGATTACAAGGTCATTTAAATATTACTTGACTATACAGCCTTTAACCTGTTGATATAAAAAAAAATACACATAATTTTACAAATTAGTAAAAAAAAATCATTACTTAACAAGTGCTTATTATCTCACTAGAAAAATGTTTTCCGTTGGGCAATTTATCCAGATGAAGAACTTGATCCAGTCGTAGTTCACGAAGCAAATTTAAAATAAGAAACACATTTTATTATTTCATTTATATAAAAGTTGCCTCCATTCTGGTGCACTTAATAAATTAGGCAAAGAAAAACATAGCAGCGTTGGATGTTAACTCTTCCTTGAATTAAACTGCTATAATTTTGGGATCCAAGAAAACAATACATATTCTAACGTAGACGAATATTTTATTCTAAACGATAACACACACAATTCTTTTCCTTTTCTATTATTGATGATACGTACCATTTTTAGCTAGCTGGCTTATGAATAAAAAAAATAATGCGCGAATTTTCCAAGATACTATTATTATAATGACTGCAACTGACTTACGTGGATATGAAGTTTTAATGACTCCAATTGATGTATAATATAACATATTATATTATGGTTATAATTAAGTCACTAATGTTTTTAGTTTTTTGTTCCTACTCTGGGAATTGTAATTTTTCTTTAATAGGGAATTCTCCGTAAAATGCACACATACAAATTTTCCGATATTTGCCTTGAGAAAATTTATATATATATATTTTTTTAAAATATACAGGTGCATAAGTAAATATCATTTATCATTAATATTATTTCTAGATAATTTTCAGTGAATAAAACATATTTTAACGTGGGGAACTTACATTATTTTCAAAGGCAGACAATTTCTTTTAGAAAGAGCGCGAAATTTTTCTAGTTAACTTTCCTTGGCTTTTATAATATGTCTTTTAATTATAATTTTTCTTTTATACCATGAAAAGATCATTAAATAAGGTAAAGTTAACAAATAATTGATTATTTCCTGGAAATTACTTATATTACTTAATTTAAATATAATGACATTTTCCGTGATTGCTGTAGTTAATATGGTCATTTTGAACTTTAGCACAAGATAGTATATTTTTGCGTATAAAAAGCTTTAAATAGGTCGATAGCAAAAGAAGATCAGGATGTCCCACCAAAAAGGATTAGCCACACATGATATTATTAAAATTTTACTTGACTTATATTTATTTCTGCAATTAAAAATGAAAAAAAAATTTGTTACCGAATTTCAGCACTGCTCCTTCCTTGAAAAACTAATGTCAGACAATCTTTCTTCAAAAAAAAAAATTGGCGGTCTTGTTTTAGCGACCTCTTACAGAAAAATAATCATTTAATTATACCATAAATAAAAGAAAAGAAAAAAAACCCATTACAATCATATAGTTTTCGTATTATTTACCTGGATTACAAAGTAATTTGACACTATAAAAAAAATAATAAATACATTAAATTAACAATCATTGATGTATAATTCTTTAAACATTATATATAAAAAAAATTACCAGAAGTTATTGTGCTTTATGATAAGACACTCATCCACTCTCCCCTCTACCCATCCAAAATCAATTACTGTTTATGATATGTGCTTTTATACTATATTAAATTGCTCTTATTGTTAATATTTTAATTAAATTATTCATGCTCTTCTTCAAAATGACATTGAATTACTAAATTTATTAGTTATTTGCTTAAAACACGTTAAAGTGAGTAAATAGCATATTTTATTAATCACTTAATATTATTATCATTTTATTTTTTTATTTTCTAAAAAAGGATAGCATTGTTTTCCTGTGGAAATAATGCCAAATAAACCAAGTGTCAATAACACTAGGTTACAATATATATATATATATATATATATATATATATATATTATATAATCCTATATATATAGTACAACTTATGATAGTATAAGAAAATGACAGGGTAAGACAGATAGACCAGATAGTTTAGTTAATTATATCAACTGGAGTATGAATGAATCCACTGGATTCACACCCATTGAACTACATTTTAATCAATCAATTCCCATGTTGTTCACTAAATATCAACCTATGACTAGATATAAACAAAGTAGTATGGAGGAAAATGTGCAGAAAGCATATCTTCGATTGGTAAGTAAGGCCAATAAAAGGAACAAAAATAAGACTGGAACTTTTCATACTTTTAAAGTAGGAGATCAAGTTTTAATAAAAAAAACCCTCATATTAGTAAGCAAATTGAAAATAAGTACAGTAAGTTTTACCATCTATATGAAGGACCTTACACAATAGTTAAACAATCAAGTCCTAATGCATTTTGGTTGGATATGGAAGGACAAGTTAGGGGCACATATAATACCCGAATTATGAAACCATACTATGGACAATCTTAGTAATTGTAGAATTGTCATACTCAACTGATGTGTAGAAAAAAATAAGAGATGAATGCTGATAAGTAAAAAAAAATTAGATATTATGAAGTTAGGTTAAAAATTATGATGAGAGTATTCCCTAATGGATGCCAAAGCAAATGTTAGGATACTTTAGAGCCACTTTATTTAAGAGAGTTAAACCACATTAAGTGATGGTTGCTCCAATCTTCTGTTAGTCCTCAAAGGAAATCCAATAAGACTCAATAGGAGCAGGATAGAGGATAACAAGAAAAAAATATGTGCTATCTGAAACGGAAACACATTTTTATTAGTGTGCTCAAAACATAACCATCATTAGTTTTAAAAAAACAACCTATGTTTGAACCCCACCTTGAAAAGTATTTCATGAGAGTGAGTAGAGAAGAATAGAAAGCAATTTGTGTAGTTGAGTGTAGAAAACAGTAAAATAAGGTTTCACTACCCTTCTTATATTTGTTGAAAAAAAAAAACCCATCAAACTTCAAATGCAAACCTTGTGTAAGTGTTAAAATTTTCATTACATATTAAAATTCTAACCCTGTAAGGAGAGGGGGTTGTAAAGGGTAGCTTACAATGCACACATTCCTAAAAAGATCAAGCATATTTATTGAACCCAATTCATTTGGAATTTATATTAATAGTGGGAAGATTATTATTTGTTATTATTATTACCTATATACATATAATACACAATAAATTATTATATTTATAAAATAAAATACGATCAGTATTTTACAAAGTAATATTGTATATATATATAAAACTATTTGATTAAATAAACTGTAATGTATATATTTTTTTTAAATTTAAAATTGAATATTAATTTATAGTTAAATGAATTTGGGATGACCTGAAGTTAATTAGGTGGGTACATGTGTGTGAAAATAAAACTGATTTTATTATTATTTTTTTTTATTTATAATAAATCTAAATGTATTTAAACAATAGGCAGTTAAAGATATCAGCGTTCCTGGAAATCTACGTGCGTGAAATGTATAAAAACAAAAGACAGTTTACAAATCGTTCTTCTTATTGTTATAGCACCTGTAACAAAAGACAGCAATTAAAAATAAAATTTAGAATGCTAAAATGGAGTTTTACTTTTTCTTTTAGTTAAATTATAAACATTTTAAAAGTCAAATGCTGTAACTAAAAGTTTATCAAATTCAAAGGAAAGAAAGTGAAATAAGAAGTAAGAATAACTGATTAATTCTTAAATAATTAAATCGTGTTTTAATAGTTGTTGGAGTAAATTTGAATATTTTAAATCTTTTCAAAAACAATAATGAGAATTAAATTTGCTGGAAATTGGAAAAGAAAAAAAAATGAAATAGTTTTCTTAATATATATATAAGCGCTTCAATACTATTCAATAAAAATATATGATTATAAATAATTATTAAATTGTACTTTAATATGAAAATGGGCTAGAGCAAAACATGCTATTGTGTGTCATGGTATTTCCTGCCAGCTGCATGATATATATTATATATCTATATATATATATATATATATATATATATATATATATATATATATATATATATATATTTCTACTTTATTGTAAACACACAAGAAGATGCCTTCAGTCCAAAGTAAACAAGGATTGGAATACTTTATGGTGAATCAAATGAGGATCAAGATGTTTACCATTAAACACAACTACAGGAGACACCATTGTACCTATCTATCCTTGCTAAGGAGAATGATTTACTAAGTGAAACTGCTTTGAAGAACAACTTGCCTAACTATCAACTACTACTATTTCTATTATGATGATTTTTATGAACTTTGTTCCAATTACAATTTTTAATCAAAGAATCAATATTGTAAATTTTTGTTTATTTTTTTTATTATTTTTATTCATACTATCTGTTGTATTTTCACACTCTGATGCTGAAGCCTCATTTTTCAGAATTAGCAAAGAAGAAAAGAGGGGATTATTCATTTTGATATTTGTTATATTTTCATTATAAATAAAATTTAGGTAATACCACCTGCTTCACATCAGGTTATCCACATAAATATTGAGGTAAGATTCTCTAAATTTATATATAGGTTAAATTACAACACATACAGAATACATATTATATGTTTTATTTTGTGATTAACCGTGTACGTATATTTTCCAGTATGTTTGACTAATCAACTGGTAGCTGTCTCTATCATATATATAAATTGGGGAAACTTGTTAAATAGATTAACATTTGTAAATATATAATTTAGCTAGCCAGCATCTCAATTATATTAAATAACTAAAGTTGATTTTTCTATATAATTATGATTTGTAGAGAATGAGTGACATAGGTGGATTTCTACCATGGGGTATAAGGGTTGGATCTAGAGGATAATTAATTAGTAAGATGGTAGAGGTTCACTTGTGACACATGTACATATGATGATTATTATATTTTTTTTATATTTTTTTATCATTACTATTGTTGTTATACTTGATATTTATTATTGTTAATAAATGTTTGAGAGTTTGTATTATTCCGGTCTCTGGTTTATTGAGTTGTCCTGACATTCCACAGTTTATAAATAATTATACATGCACACACATCTATTTTTCTTATTATATAAAAGCTTGAAAATAAAACAAATATAATAAATGCTAGTTGTAACCTATATATAGGTGCAGGTGTTGCTGTGTGTATCTGTTCATACCTGCTAAAGGAGTCAAAAGCAATATTCTCTCTGGGTTTGAATATTAGGGCATAACGGAATTTAAAAGGGGAAAGTGGATGAACTAACCTAAATTGCATTTATTATTATTAAATAGGGATAGAGTTAGTCAATTAAAGTGTATGCAATCATTGGTTAAGCATTTCATCAGGTTCTCATTAGCATTCTATCAGATGACCCACAGTCTGAACATAGTTGGATGCAACTTTTTTCCCTTCTAAGCCTGGTAGGTCTTTGCAGATTGTTTCATTAGGGGTAATAAATTAGAGCATATTAACTTATCCCCACACCATATTGCTACATCTGCATAGTAGTACAGTCTGCAAGTTAGTTGACCATCCATTACATCTGGTGCACCATCATTGGGCTTGGTTAGTTTATGACTGTTGATGAAGAGTACTGCCCATTATCTGGCATCATCAACTTTTGGGGCTAGTGGTCATTGTTCCATCCATTATATCTGGAACCAGAAACATTTGGGGCTCAATAGATAGGTGTATCATCACATAAATACTTTGTGTAAGTTGGTCATACATTGTGATCAAACCAGCTGATTGATGAATGTGATCTGTATATCCAGTTGTTTTGTTCCATCTGTTATAATACATCTAAAAATTTTAACAATATTTCCCTCCCCCCAAAAATAATAATAATAATTAAATATATTTTACATCTTTTAAAAAATAAAAAATAAAAATAAATAAATAAATTGGTATTTACATATGTCCAAACATTTTCTACACTTTCCAAATGTTTAATAAAGCCCATTTCCTACCTAATTTAGCTGGACCTTTTACTATATTTACACATTTGTCTAACTTTTCTTGAATATATAATGTTTCATAATATATTTTCTTATGGTGATTCTTCACATATTTAATAACACTTATATTTTCCTCACACTTCATTTTATGCCTTGTATCCAAATAATGCAAATATGGCCCTGATTTCATGTCTTTTCTATTAATTTCTCGATCATGAATGATTAATGATAAACACAGTTAAATTTATCAAAAGTGAAAGAAAAAGAGGCTGTGAGTGGAGTAAGTTTGGTGGTTGAAAAAGAAAATGTGAAAAATCGCCATACATAAATACACTTCATATATATATATATGGGAAATAATGACCTGGGCCAACTGATGAGTGCTGGTTCACTACGAAATGCATCTTGGGGGTCATTTGTCTTTTATTGTATCTTTATTTATATGAAAAATGAAAAGAGAGAGGAGAAGTGGAGTTTGTTAATACATCAGTAACATTATTACTTTTTAATTGTTACTTAATTATATGATTTTACTGATGATTTTGATTCTATAAGTATTACTGAAGTTTCTGTCTTGAAAATTTTTATAAATAAATCTGCGATAAAATTTATAGCAGTCTCTATAAATTTTATAAGAGGTGAAAAATACTATAAAATCGATAAAGAATGATCTCTCAGTCATCCTGTGGTGGCTCAAATATGTAGGGTTTTGTTTTTACAAATTCAATTTTAATTACTAATTGTTCTAAAAAGATAATATTTATATTAGATATGTGGATAATGTTTTTGCTAGCAGTTGTAAAACTTTATTGCTTTGCTTTAATGTAAATTAAACAATTTAAATAATCTAAATTAGGTTATAAGTAAAAAGTAAAATAAAATCATTAAATTTTTAGACAAATGAATATTTCATTCCAAAACCTAAAAAAAATATATATATATCCATTATATATCTATATCAATTATAACAATTATATATAGGGTGGAAAGTTTTAAAACTTTTTTATATTATAATAAAATGCTATATAATTATAAAAGTGATAAAATCTAAAATATAGAATTGTTTACACAAGAACATATAAATACTGAATATAATAGAATACAAATTCAATATATTTGAAATATATTTAACAAAGTATAAAATATTATAAATAATAAAAAAAAAAGGTCATTTATGTGTTTTCTTAATAATAAAAAATTTCAATTCATTAGTAAATATTTACTAATCTATATATTGCTTCATTTTGTACTCCTTCAAAGATAAATAAACAAGGGAATATTTATAAAAATGCTATATTATAGAGAAATACAATATGCCATTTATTAATCATGGTTGTTTTACATTAGTGTGTTGAAACCGTCAGAGGGCGGGCTTTGTTTGTAAACAAAGATAAATATAATGTTTACGGGGCCACCGCCGGGTTTGTTTATTATCACATTTCAAAGTAAAGTAATATCAAATAAATTTTGGAATACGCAACAACAACAACAAATAAAAAAATATATGCAGAAATCAAAAAATTGAATTTAAAAAAGTACTTTATTTTTTTTTTGTTATTCTTTTCATTACTTATATTTGGGGGGGGGGGGGGGCAGGAATTCTTTTTTTTATATGTATGTTTTTGATTTTGTTGATCACATTTAACCAAAACTACTATCTATCAAATAACAATTTTTGGAACGAAAACAAACAAACAAAAAAAAAAGGGTACATCGATCGAAATGAATTTTAAAAAGTAGTTACTTTTTATTCTTTCTCATTACTTACATTTTTTTTAATGGCGGCGGTCGGGTATTCTATGACAAAATCAGCTTCTTTTCTTTTTTATATTTTTGTTGTTTTATAATAAATTACAAATACCAAATTGATTTCTATTTAATGGTACCAAACCACATTTACAACCGAAAGGTCCAACTTTGGTAAAGGTGGTAGGGGTGAGTGGCTACAATTCCTAAGTGAATGTAATGCTCCGACTCGAAGGTTGACCAACTTTTTACCGTAATTACCAAAACCCCACATAAATATATTTACGGCAATTAAAAGCAACTTTTAGGGCTGTTCAGGAACAGCACACATGCAGCTTCAAAGCTCTTTTGTTTGATAACCCATTTCCAGCAGCAGCAGCAGTCAGAGAATCTTTGACATTCACAGCAAGTTTTCCAATTTCAGCCATTCGATGAAGCTCACCGTTGTTCTCGCAGAAGCAGAACTTAGAGCGTGATTTGATCCGAATCATGCTGGAACCTACACTTGCCAATTTTTTTTGAGTAGGAAATGGGGGCTAGGGAAACATGAGACTCTGCTGATAATTGTTAGTAGACATTCCTAAAAGATGGCAGTTAGAGGGGGAGGTGGTCTTAATGAATATTAAAATAGTTTTGACAATCGAAATTCCAGACACCCTCACCCGATACTGTAGCCAAAAGTGAAATGTGATCGCACATCGAAAATGCTTAGCACAAATCTGAGCTGTAAGCTGACACAATAGCTTCTGCAGCAGATTCAATGTCATGTTTCTGTGCATTAGCATAGAAATAGACACAAGCAGCCACCCCATACTGAATGGACTATTTCTAGGCTTACGCATTAGAAATAGAACGCTCGCTAGCGGTGGTATGCCACCTAAACGGCATATTTCTGTGCATTATCACAGAAATAATGCCCTCTGGTGGTTTCAACACGCTATTGTAAAACAACCTAAATCATATATTGATATATCAAGATATATATTTGCATAAAATCTAAAATAAATAGTAACTTAAACAGAATTCTCCTTATTATTAACATTTCATATTATTCAATATTTAGTAAAGTATCTCTTATTATGCTTTGTATTATGTCTACATTTTATTAAATATCAGAATAATTAATAAAATTTGAATATTGCAGAAAAGTAAGTGTCAGAGGAGATGATTTATTTAAATAAATTAAATCATTGTTCAACTACAGCTTCAATTCTCTTTGATTATAAATTTGTTGTAATAATTCTGCATAAAAAATTAAAAATAAACTGTACAAAAGAGCAAAATTAAGAAGGCAAGTTTCGTAAAAAATCGCACAAAATTTTATATTTCCTATCTGAATAAATTTTATTTCACTTGATATTTAATGCGTATGTAAATCAAATATAGATACTGCTAAAAGGGGAATAATATGAGTTTAATTACTCTTTAACAAAATTAAATAAACTTTGAGCAATTTATTGGTAATATATTTTTAGCAATATTGATATCGAGCTAAAAAAAACTAATCAATCAGTTCTCTGATTTATTTGAACTTTGTGCAAGAAATGATTGGATAGTTATTTCAATAAAATGTCAAAATTATTAAAAATGTAATACCAATGCATTGATAAGATGGTTTATTTAAACTTTGTTAAGTGATAGTTAATGCTCCATTTATATATATAAGCCTTTTAATAAAAAGTTCTGTGTGTATGGCTTAAAACTTATATATAGTTTTAAACTTTTTAACTAAACAAACAATACACTCTATATTTTTTTTTTTATTTCTATTTTGCTTTTCTAAATATATATCTTCACAACAACAGTACACTTATCCATTCTAAAACTTGTTTATTTTTTATTTTTCTTTCATATTATCCAGTCTTAACATAAACAACAATAAACAATTTTATTCCGAGACAAACCTCTCCGGAATGTTCAGTGGTTAAATAATTTTATGAATTTTTTTTTTTCATGCTTAGTCATTTGTATATTTATTATTATTTCTTCATTTGAATTTAGCAATAAATGTTTGATAATTTTTCATAAAAGACTCAGGGAGTTAAATCTAATCCATTTCTCTATTTATTCTCAACTTTCTTTTATTTTTAATATACATTTCTAATATATATTGTCCTTATTTCCTAATTTTTTTAAATTTTAGCAGTTCAGTCTTTGCTTAAAATTCCAGTATATTGCAGCTGCTTTTACTATTATCTTAAATATTTATAAAATTTACATTTATCTGTTAAAAACTTTTACAATATTTTCTATGCTTTTTCATTTACAAATATCTATAAAATTAAAAAAATTATAAAGTATAAACAATTATTTAAATCATAATTATTTCTGAAGATGACAACTAGTTTTGGTTAAAATGTTTACTAATCACAATAAAAAAACTTACAATTGTCTTGCATTGGTGGTCGACAGGCCAGCGCGACTGCCTTGTACTAACAGGCAGTTGCCCGGGTTGCGGGTTCGCGTCCCGGCCGATACTATGACACTTAAAAAAAAAAAAAAAAATTTACAATTAAAAGAAAAAAAAAGGGAGTATGGTTGTTTTTAAAATTATATATATATATTCTAATTATTTTTAGAATTCCATGAGTAAGTAATAGCTATTAATTATGTAGTGCTTAGAATATATATATAACAATATTTATAAAGTAATAAATTACGAATGTATAAATGGCAACAATAATTTACAAATTAAACTTTATAAAATCATTTTAACAAATTAATGAATAACGTCGCCCTCCTCCTCCATATCAATACTAATCCATTTATCTGGTGGAAAGTAATCCACATTCATGTTGTTATATGGATAATAAAACAATTATTTATTCTTGAAGGAGTGAAATATTATTTTAGTAGTGATCTTCCTCTTTTATAATAATTAGAAATTCTTAGCATGCTTCATGAAATGTCTTGTATAAATATATTCTTAGAAAACAGTCTTAGCTATTTTTCTAATCTATTTAATATTCTGAATTTTTAATTAATCTTTTATAATCCATGTCTTATAACGCTCTATATACTTTTAGCTTGTTTCTTACATTTTTTTTAACATAAAAGTTCAACCAATTCATTTACTTTAAATTGCTTCCATAGTTATATAAATATATTCATGTAGTGCATATTTTTCTCTCTCGTTTTTTTTAAATTTACGTTATTTTTGCATATATTACTTTATTCCCATATTCAATGCTATTATTCATTTTTATAAAAGTCTCGTTATGCCATATCCATTGAATATATAAATAATGTTATTTTTTATCTAATCATTCTTCTTGTCACTTTATTTTATTTCTCTAATCTTTCAAACACACATATTGATTATCCAAATTTAATTCTAAATTTTATTATCTATTTCTTTCATAATTATCTACTTTAATACCCAATCATTAACTTCTTTTTCCAACATTAAACATTATAACATTTTAATTTGCTCCCACTAAGCTTAATTTTGATTTTTTTCACTTAGTTTTACATGCACTTTCAAAATTAATTCCTTATTACATAGTCAAATAAAAAATAAGTTTGGTAATATATAAATTTCTTAACTGTCACTAATGTCATTTTAAAGCATTTTAAATGTAGTAATTTCTATTTTTAATCAAATATCAAAAATAATACAAAATACATTAGATAATATTATTTCAAATCTATACTACTTATTATGTAATTATCTTCATTTTAACCATTTAACTTTCATTTACATATCCAGTAATCTTTTCAGCAATATATTTTTTATTATTTCTATCACATATATTTCCTAGATGCAAAAATTTTAAATATAAGTGATATATATCTTCATATTTACATTCAATTCCCAATAATTACTAATAGACTATCTACAATACAATAATTTTATTATTACATTATTATTTTCACTTATGTTTATATAATAATTTTATTACTACATGTCTATTTTCAATTATATTTACTTCTAAATATATAAAAACTTAATATATTACTGAAGTTACAATGACTGTCTATTATGTAAGCTTTTTGAATAGTAGTTTCCTTCTTGTGTTTTTGTAAAATAGCATTAGAACAATGTAGTAAAGTCTCAAAATATTTTCTACCCATCTATTTATAGATTTTGTTTTTCTTCTTATTAGTTTCTTTAAAATCCTACTTATGCAAATTTTTGATATACTATAATTTCATATATATATTGCACTCATTTAATTTTTTTAATTAACTCATCAAATAGTGAAAACATTTTCATTGTTTTCTCTGGTGGCAATTATTGTAAATATTCAGTAACTGATTTTATTATTAAACCATTATTCTGTATTAGAATTTAATAGATTGAATTGTGTTTGTTAGAATATAAAATTACAAATGCAAACAACCTAAAAAAATCATATTTGAACTTTACAAATATAAAAAATAATAATAAAATAATTCATATTAAGAACAATGAATTTTTTGATTGACAAATTAAATGTGAAGCCATCATAAATCTATCATAGTCTGTTCTAAAATTTAAAAATGCATTTACAATTTTTATAGTATTACATATATTGTGAAATATATTATGTCAAAAAAGATCTTAATAATATTACCACTATAATTTATTGTTTACCATTATGACTCAACTTGTAAACTTATAATAATACATATTTAAATTAAATTGTAATAGTTAAGCATTGGTGGTTGAGAGGTCAGCGACAGCTGCTTTACAAGCAGTGGGTTAGCAGATTCGCTTTTTGGCTGATGCTATGACACATGAGAAAAAAAAATTATAATAATCTTTGTTTTTAAATGATTATTATACAAATATTTAAATAAACTACCAAAACAAGACATTTTTATTGATCATTAACAACAAAAAAAACTGATTGTATAATTGCACTTGCAACTACTTTTACCAATAAGTATTTTATTAAGCAAGAATCACAAATTGAAGTTTATTTTGCTTTAGATATCTGTCCTGTTCATATTTTTTAAAAGTAATTAATCATTATAGTTTTTGCCATCAAAATGAATATAAAGTCAAAAATTAGCACTATAGATAGATACAAGTGAACAAAAGAAAGTTGAAGATCAAACAATATGGTCTCCACAGATCTCAAAATGATGGGATTTATGATTATTAATGGGTTAATTATATATATATTGTTACCTTTTTTTATTACTAATACATTTCCTTTTTTTATAATTTTATTTTATGTCTATTTTCAAAATATTTTACTCCAGACTCTATCTGCTTTGATGAATACCTTTTATTAGTTTATATATATATATATATATATATATATATATATATATATATATATATATATATATATATATATATATATATATATATATATATATATATATATATGCAGAGAACAGGGGATGTATAGGTAAAATTTGGTGATTGAGAATGAAATGCCAAATATTTGGCTTGGATTGTTGCTGAATGTTCTCACTATACCTTTGTATATTCTTGTTATAGTCTATGCCCCCCCCCAAATAACTAGATATTAAACTATTTTAATCAATTGATAACACATCTCCCTCATCAATGGTATTTAGACACTATTTGGCACACTTAACACTTTTGAAGGATGGCATTATCATTAGTTCCCTGCAAGTGCTTTTTATTAAATTCAACATTTGACATTAAAATTTATATCTTTATTTTATATAAAAATTCAATACATTGGATTTGATTTGTTAGAAATATAAATGTGCAATTAAAAAACAATTATAAAAAATTTTATTTTAACTTTGCAAATATAAAAAAAAATTATAAAATGAAGGATATTTTATGAATAATAGAAGTTTTTGTTTATTGACTGGTTGTTTAATATTATTGTTAAAAGTAAATTAATGAAATATTTGTTATTTGAATTTGATTTGTAAAATCTAAATAAATTTTTGTTAAGTCACTGTTACAAATTCTAAAATTGCATTTATAGTTATTAGAAGATCATAAAAATTATTCATGATCATCTTTACTTAAATTTTCTTAATTTCTATTTTTGAAAATAAAATATATATCAAAAAAACCTAAGTGTTAACATAAATATATTTCTTTTTCAATAATTATTTTGTAAAAATAATCTTAAATATTTAAAGCAACAAAAGAAATAAAGCAATATTTTTCCTGATCATAAATAATAATAGAATGGGAGTTTACAAGTTTGGCAATATACTTAAAATCAAAGAATTAACTGATCATCAT
Source organism: Epiperipatus broadwayi (assembly GCA_028023455.1). NCBI lineage: Eukaryota > Metazoa > Onychophora > Udeonychophora > Euonychophora > Peripatidae > Epiperipatus > Epiperipatus broadwayi. The sequence continues at coordinate 1,218,607 of JAQFVV010006347.1, forward strand.
TCTGGAAAACTCTAATCATCACTTTTTATATTTTTTTCTTGAACTATTCTGTGGATTACTGATAGTCTTCAGAAGTTTTTTAACTAAGATAAGTAATCATTACTAAGTTTTATTGCAAAATGAATCTAAGCTTACAATTACAACCTAAAGATTATTGAAGGACAGCAAAGCAAAGCTGCAGAACTAAAATGCCATGTCCATACAAATGTTCTCAGGTGGAGAATAGTTGAGTTTTCTTCAATAAAAGTGTGATTTTTCTAAAGTTTTAAAATGCGAATTTAATTTTATCATAAGTAATATTAACATAGAATTTATTTTATAGCATACATTTTTTCAATAATGCATTTATTGATTTCTTAGTTGAAAAAAAATCTGAAAGGTCAATATCTTACAGATGGCAGTTAATACCTAAGGTTTTATTTTTTTGTTCTCCAAGAAAAGCTTTATTATAAACACTTTCTTTCTTTCTTGATGATGCTTCATGTGAAACTCATCAGTAATGTCATCATCTATGAAAATTGACATGGTGTTAGAAGTTTTTCAATATCACATTTTAAAGCAAAATTTGATAGATTTATTATAAATCAACATTTGTCTATTCACATGAAATAAATTAAATTAAAAAAAGAATTTGTTTATTTGTTGAAAGAGTGTTTAAACAAATATTGTAAATAATAATTACTTTCTGTTGTTCTGATTTATAAATAAATTATTAAATATTTAAAAAGATTGAGTATGATTTTTTAGAATATTACTTATTTATATAATTAAATTTTAAAAAAAAAATCAAATTCAGTTTATTGAGTTCTAGTACAAAATAAAGATTTTATACAGAAGTAAAGAGTTGAGCATTTTCAAAAATTCTCACCAGGTGGAACAAAAGAAAATCTCAGATTTTGTAAAGGTTAACATAATTTATTCTAGTATCTTAATTTTAAAAAGGTACCATAAATTTTATTGACAATTTACATAAAGTCACAACATATATGTTGTAACAGAATAAAATGTTGCCCTGCAGACTTAGACAGCATTTTATAGTTGACATAAAAAGATGATGATGAAATGATCCTTATTATTGTCTTAATGTTAGAGGACCATTTGTAGCTGGACAAAAATGAAGGTATATCTTTTTTTAATGCCGCACTTATTTAGGAACCATTTGTAACAGACCAAATATGATAAAATTATGATAAAGTGATCCTGCTTAATTATGCCCTGAAAATTGTGATACCATTGGCAACTAAATAAATATGTGCATATACTAATCTTTGTTGTATTTGGAGTAAAATATAACTTATTCCTAGATCATCCTATGTAAATGAATAAATATGATCCCTAAAGTTGGACATCATCTGTAACTGAAGAAAATATAAATCAAAGAAAAATATTACTAAATTTTATAATGCTCTGTAAATAATACTATTATTCACAACAGACTAAATATAATATATCAAACTAAGTGACTGTTCATCAATGTTAGCTATACTAAAACAAATCAGTGATGATAATTTTTATTATAGTATCATGAATTCAAACAGCATTTACAATAAATATAAAACAAACAAAATCATCACTCAAATACCCCAAATACAAATCTTACTTAAAATGGATTAAAATTAAACAATTAAGTCAAATATATTTGTCTCAAAACAATGATATATGCTGAAGATATATATTTCACTTATAATCTAATGAAAGTAATAATAAATTATTCAACAATTAAATTCTAATATACCTAACTAATCAAACATTGTTTCTAATAATATAAGCTTATTCTAAAATTTAATGATGTTCATATCTAAATAAAATAATTTGTGAATAATTGAAATGTCAGCTTTAGTATGTCCTGCACATTTACAATATCTAAATAAATATATGACCCAATAATTAAGTTCAAATCCCAATTAAATGAAATAATAAATTATATTAACTCGACCATGCTATATTCTTATAATGACTTTACTCTTGCTAATCACACTATTTATAACAAGATAAAAGACAATAATGATGTAATATCAATAAACCTATAAGATAATCTTGAATCTATAATATCCAACAATACCAATATATAAAAGAAACTGTAGATTTCTATTGGATATTTACTTAAATACAGTTAACTAATATTAATTTATTCTAAATTTTCTGTAACTAAATTATTAAAACTGTATATTATAACAGTCAAAACCTAGAAAAAGAATTATTAGCATTTATTACAATCAAATATGGATATTAAAATTTAATAGTTAATTGGATTTACAATCCACATCAGCTATATTTAAATAAACTAAATTAAATCATTCTGACTTATAACAGAACAAAATATACAACTATCAGCTTTATAATTGGATAAGACTAACATTTTGTTGACCAACCATGGACTCAATACAGTACTTATGCAAATAATAATAATTATATAGAACACAAATATTTGATTATGATTACCATATAAAGTTTATATCTAATCACATAATGACATTTGAATTCAATACAGAAAAAGAATATTAAAACCATACTTACTTACCAATCCTGGGATTTGATTTCTGGATTATGTGATATAGTTATTTCAAATAAATTTATTGATATAGTCCATCTATCTTGTCTCACTTGCACACTTACAATAATGAAATAATTATTTTATTTATGTTAAATTAAAATTTATTAATAAATGAATATCAATTATATAAGTATATATATGATGAATAGATCACAAACAATCAATATGTACACCTACAATGTAATTGAATGTACAATAAACAATCAATTGACATTAATTTCATATTTAAATATATGATTACCTAATAATCTCCAATAATTTAGCCTTACTAGTGCATTACATATCAGCTTTTATTCATGGCTTCAAGTTGCTCTAAAACCAGCAATTTTTATATTATCATAGCAAATTTACGGTCATTTTAAAGCTAAAAATGTACCCATCTCTAAAATTATTTTACAAGTAAAAAATTAATAATATTTAAATTTAAAGCTATAACAATGGGAGAAGGCAAACTTTCTAAGGTGCTGATTGGTTGTTTCTCATTTTCAACAAAAGAGAACACTTGTCAATGATCTTGTCAGGTCTAAGTTTTTTGTTTTGATTTTCAAAATGAAAATGTATATTTTAGAGTATTTTTTTTATATATTATAAATTATTTTGATAAAATATGCTGAAAATGTAATTATTTTAAAAGAATAGCTAAGATTTTAGTAAAAATTCTTTACTTTTACATAAATATAAATTTAGATAGAAATCATTGGCATACGCTGCACTTTCTAATAAGTTATGAAATGTTCATTTTATGTTTTCTGCTATAGATTATTTTTATAATTATAAATAGAAATTTATTTTTAAAAAAACTGTTGTTCACTTTCATAATCTGACAAATTATTAATTTGCTTTTTATAAACAAAACTAAAATGAATATAATATTAGAAGATGAATATACCTTTATTACTGATTCTGTAATTGATCAAACAAAAGTTTAAAACTTTAATTTATTAGGCCATTAGGGATTTCTATCAATTTAAAGGTTAATACCAAATACAAAAAATATATATCTATGTAACACAAAATATGTTGCAGGACATTTGTACTTTCCAAGATGGCTCAGTTGGTAAGACTATTACCTTAAAATTCAATATTCAAAAATCTAAGAATTCAGCTTTGATTCCCAAGCAAGTACTGTCATTGGTTAGTTCAGCAACACCCAAAGAAGAAGGGAGAATAACACCTCTTGAAATATTGTGCATATACTAACTTGTTTTTTTTACTAAAATTGAATGTATTTGGAATATTTAAATAAAGATGAAATTATCTAAAGACATTCAGTACTTATATTAGATAATGAAAATAATTCAAACAATAAACACAATATTCTTATATACTTTATATATATTGTATATATATATATATATATATATATATATATATATATAAAGATTAATCTAATTGTTTATTAGTAGTCTTATTTAAGAGAATGAAAGAAAATGCACACTTATTACAATATAACTTTTTGAACTCCTAATATAAGTGATATATATATATATATATATATATATATATATATATATATATATATATATATATATATATATATTGTAATGGTATATAATATGCCATTACATTAATTTAAAATTAAAGTAAAAACTAAAAGCTAAAATTAAAAGAGTTGTAAAATGTATATATATTTGCACAGATGCAAAACTTTAAAAGTATTTTTTTTTAATAAAAAAAAAAGTATTTGAACATACTTTTTTATAAAAAAAAAGGTAAAGATCTAAAAAAGTAAAGATTTAAAGATTAATATTTTTTTAAAGTAACATAAGTAAAAATGGAATCAGGTATTAATTAATTCCTGTAATCTCAAAATGGAAATGATTGTTCTTTTAAATTAAATTAAAAAGCAAATAAGCCCTTGGGGTTCTTATATAAAAAAGTCAGATGAAAGATATAGATAAGACAACAAAAAACTTTAGATGTCCAATAGAATCAGCAAATAATGCTTGGACCTTAACGAAAATTTGGAACAGAAAATCATGCTCAATGAATCCAAAGGATTACTGTAAAAAGAAAAATCTCAAAATTAAGAACAGTTCCAGCTTAATTTTTAAGAGGGGTGGTAAGACAAACTCGTCACCCTCTCTCACTTATTTAAAAAATGAAATGACTGTTGAATTATAAATGGTACTGCTGCAGACCCAAATCATATGGGTTCTGCAATAAAATAGTACCGGGATTGATGCCAAAGGCCACCTCCAGAACAACAGACTGGTCTTCCATGAAAGTCTTCACAGAAATTGGCAGCAGGAATCAGGAGCTCTTCTACTGTAAAATATAAATGGAAAATTTAAAAAAAAAGTAATTAAGAACTTTCAAGATTTTACAAGCTAAACCTAATTTTTTGTTTTATTTAAATGAACTTTAATCTGACTTTTCAAATCAATTATTAATGTTTAATTTTTATACATTTGAGTTTGCAAAAAATCATTTCCATTTATTTTTTTTGTTCCTTTAAGTTTTATAATGATTTTTGTTTTCTCATTAAACTAAACGTAATAAATGCTAAATTTAAGTTGGGCATGAATGGCTGCATAGATTTATAAAGTTATATTAGTTTAATTAAGGGAGGGCAAATCTTAGGTTATTTGTTTTGTAGTTAAACTGGGTCAATGGATTGGAGACATTGGTGTAATTAGTAAATGTAGAATGAGATACACTACATGCAGGATCACCTTATATGCCACACTCAGGTGAAATAAGCCTTTCTTATTGACCATCGGAGACAGACGGTATTCCCTGTTCCTTGGATCACCTCTTTACCTATGGAATGGGATAGTAAGATGGAAAACGCAGTCCCTTCCTATGGAGTTTTTTTATTGTTCATTTTGCCAGACAGATGTAGTATTCCTGTACTGGACGAGAGTCAATGTCTTCTATAACCATGCTGTTCAGAAGCGCATTCCTGACAGTATGGTATTTGTGCTGTCATATTCCTGCTGCATTGAATACATCGATGTGTCAGATGGATTAAAGTTGGTTTGACTGCCAACTATTGGCCTAAGGTTAAATAAGGGATAGAATATTTTCTTTTCAAATGAAATCTATGTAGTTTATTCAGACTCGACACTCTTAAAAATATTATCAAATTCATCTGTGCTGATTGCTTAAAATAAAAATTTAAAAATTAATAACCAACCTAAAATAATAAATTTTGTTCCTCAATTTTAATTATATGTGCGTTAATGAATGTTTGTGTGCTAATTACTGGCAGTGGCTTATTTCATTTTTTTATATATTAATATATTTCTTTTAAACAAGTTTATATTAAATCTCTGCATCTCTATGAGCTAGTGACTAGGTCTGACGATCTTTAATAGTGTGTATCTGCCTACTATATACATTTTCCAGGTTCAAATAGCCTGGCGGTGCTCTGTGCGGCAGATGTGGTAAGACTCAATTTTCCTGACTGTTATAAAATATATATATATATAAACAAAACAAAGTATAAATTTTGTAACTTGCTAATAGCTTGCATTTTATATTCACTAGATGGAGCTTTACCAATAACCCACTATCAAGCTTTGTTTACATAAACGCTGAGAGATAGAATTCAATATCTCTTTCAAATTGTCTCCAACCTTTAAACCATGGTTTCAAGCTAGTTGGCTCACATCAGTAAAGGGTAGAAATACTAGAAGCTAGATATAAACCCCATCTCTGCAATACAGCATTTATGAAACACGTTTCTATCAGACTGAAAGCATGAATTTTTCAGATATGTAAATATCTTCAAATCCAGTCAAACAAACTAGATAGCTATATGGGCCTGAATTCAATTCAGTTTCACCATGTAGTAAAAGCCTCTGCAATCTATATCATTGTAAAAACCTTCAAGTGTACATTTATGATAAACAAAACAAGTTATAAATTTTGTAACTTGCTAATAGCTTGCATTTTCTGTTCACTAGATGGAGCTTTACCAATAGCCCACTATCAAGCTTTGTTTACATAAATGCTGAGAGAGATGGAATTTCAATATCTTTTTCAAATTGTCTCTAACCTTTAAACCATGGTTTCAAGCTAGTTGGCTCACGTCAGTAAAGGATAGGAAGACTGGAAACATAAAATGCAAGCTATTAGCAAGTTACAAAATTTATAACTTGTTTTGTTTATTATAAATGTACCCTTGAAGGTTTTTGCAATGATATAGATTGCAGAGGATTTTACTATATGGTGAAACTGAATTGAATTCAGACCCATATAGCTATCAATTTGTTTGACAGGATTTGAAGATATTTACGTATCTGAAAAATTCATGCTGTCAGGCTGATAGAAACGTGTTTCATAAATGGTGTATTGCAGAATTGGGATTTAGATCTAGTTTCTAGTCTTTCTACCCTTTACTGATGTGAGCCAACTAGCTTGAAATCATGGTTTAATGGTTGGTGACAATTTGAAAGAGATATTGAATTCTATCTCTCTCAGTGCTTATGTAAACAAAGCTTGATAGGGTGCAATTGGTTAAGCTCCATCTAGTGAATATATATATATATATATATATATAAAGTTAATTTATAATCACTAAATAAAAAAATAGAATATTTTAAATTAAAATAATAATTGTTATACCACAACATATAAGTTTAAACTCAGGAAAACATAACTCTTATATTTTGATCAATCACTAATTAACTTAAAACTATATATTATTTGTCAATAAATAATTTTACATTTTAAATGAATATATATATATATAATACTGACAAATAAAAATAAAGGATTTGAATGAGTTTTTCACTATGATATTTCCAGAATGGCATCACAGTTCTGATGTGTATTTCAAACTACAAATCAATAATATGTCTTTGTTCCAGAAAAGATATAATATATTCATGAGAACTTTTAAATTCAAAGTAAATTTTATCGATTCCAATGTTTTATGTATATATCCAAATTATTCTTTCAAATAATAATTATTTTGTTTGTATGATGTTGCACACATAAGTACTAGTTTATATTCATGATAGTATGAAAATATATTTTTCATGTGCAAGTATTATTTCAAAATACTATGAATGAATAGATGCTAGTTTTAGCTAGGATGACATGATGAAAAATTAAACTGATTGACATCTTTAAAAATTTATCAACCAATCTAGTAAAATTACAAAGGCAGACATAACTCTTCTACACCTTTTAACATTTATATTTTATCTCTGAAACATAGGTAACATCCATTTTAAAAGATAAAAATATTCTGATGGTTCATGATGTAATGAAGGAATCTAGATGACTTTTTCTTTTTATAATAAATCATTTACCTATAAAATTTCCTCAATAGGATGCTCAGTTTATGGGAAGATAATTTTGCTTATTAATTGTCCATTTTGTTCAATTAATTATATACTTTTAAGATAAATAAAAATGATGCAAAGAAATTTATAAATTTTTCTGTTTAAAACAAAAACAAGAGAGAGAAAAAACTATTCAAACCTATTTATAAGATTTTTATTGATGTCAGTGTAACCATAGCAATTCTCTATTTTGACAGTCTGAGCAATTTCTGGTAGAATTTCTCTAATAAAAATTGTATTATTCAGTAAATAAAAATAAATATTTTAGAATTATTACATACAATAAAAATCCATGTTTCACCAATACTATTTTTATTTTTAAAAAAATTAAACAATTTACACTACATTTTCAATATATTACATTGGAAATATATTTATATATTTCCTTTGTATAATATCATACAAATAAAAAGGACATATATATTTGAAATATTAAACATTTATTTGTATTCTTTATAATTTACTATCATGAATGCAATGACAAATATGAAACATATAACAAAAAATAATAATTTCATTCCAACTATATGCTTTATTATTTACATATTCATTTTCATTTTTAAAAATGAATAATCAATTTACAATCTTATATTACAATTAATCATATACAATATTATATTAATATTATTGTTGTCATAGCAAAACAGTTCAATGTTTTATAAGTTAACATATTCACCATCCAAAAATCAAGCAAGAAAGAAATAAAAAAAAATTATGACTGACATTTTGCCTCATACTGAAATATATTTCAAATTTCAGTAGGTAGAATATATATATATAATCAAAACTACCCTAAATCCAAACTTCAACCAGACCAGCATAAAAATAATATTAAAACACAACCAAAGGTTTCATTGCTATTATTTCTGGTGTAGTATATTTTATCCCTTGTTTATTTTGTAAGAAGGTTTACATAGGTCAGAATAGTTTGAGTTTAAATGAAATAATAAAGGTTCATAAAAGTAGAGTTAAATATAGATATCTTAGTTCTGCTTTTTTATGTCCATGAAAAAGATACAGGCCACACTATTGATTTTGATGAAGCTAAGGTTGTCTTCTTTGAGAGAAATGAAATCAAAAAAATAATTAAAGAATCTTTATTATTGAAAATTGATTATTCTGAAGCAATTAACTTATTTAAGAGTTCTTTTAATATTAAGGGTGGATGGGAAGTGAATGGATTTGTGGGTAATTTTTAATATTATATATATGTGCAGTTTTTGTAGTTCTTTACACTTGAGAAGTCTGCTTGTAGCAGTGAAACCTTTGGTTGTGTTTTAATATTATTATTATGCTGGTCTGGTTGAAGTTTGGATTTGAGGTAGTTTTAATTATATATTGACTAGTTTAGCTTTATGCTTGTAATGTTTATATATATATATATATATATATATATATATATATATATATATATATATATATATATATATATATATATATATATATATATATATATATATATATATATATATAATATTACTATTTGTGGGATATTCCATGTAGTAAAGAAAAGCTAAATGCTGACGTTTCAGTACAATATCAAGTACCTTCCTCAGAGCATTCTCTTTCTCAAATTATAATAAGAATGCACGTGAGATTTAAAATCATTTTTACTGTTTTCTTTCTCCTCATATATTGGTTGAGAAGTTTTAAAATTTATTTTCTCTTCCAATAACTTTTTCCAAATGTTGTTAATTTTCTTTAATTCACATCTTTCATTTATGCTCTTGGAAATAAAAAAATAATAATCAATTACCTTTTTTAGATGTTTTGATTAAAAGAAGAGATGGTTCTTTATCTCATGGTATATATAAAAAACCAACACACACTGGGAGATATCTGCATTTTTCTTCTCATCACCATCCTGCACAACTATTTTCAGTGGCACAGACATTATTGGATAAAACAAAGAAACTCTCTGATGATAATCATTTTCATCAGGACCTTTCTACTACTAATAACATGCTTCTTCATAATGGTTTTAATTACATTATTAATAGGGCTTATACATATAAAAAGAAAAAAATATTTTGATACATCAGAAATTAAGACAATTTTGCCATATATAAAAGGAGTAACTGATAGAATTGGTAACATTTTAAAGAAAAATAATATTCACATAGTTTACACTACTTATAAAAAAATTAGTAAAATATTTCCACTTCCTAAAGATAGAATTGCTTTGGAGTGTCATGGTGTATATGAAATTCCATGTAGGGTCTGTTCACATACGTATATCGGACAGACTAATCGTAGAATAAATATTAGAAAGGAAGAACACATTCTGGCAGTCAGGAAAAAATCCAATTCATCAGCTATTTATTCTCATATAAAATTAACAAATCATGATATCAATTTTGAAAAAACAAATATTTTAGCAAAAATTGAACAATATGACCAGAGATTGCTAAGAGAAGCTATAGAGATTTTTAAAAGACCCAAGAGCATAAATGAAAGATGTGAATTAAAGAAGATTAACAACATTTGGAAGAAGCTATTGGAAGAGAAAATATATTTTAAAACTTCTCAACCAATATATGAGGAGAAAGAAAACAATAAAAATGATTTTAAATCTCATGCGCATTCTTATTATAATTTGAGAAAGAGAATGCTCTGAGGAAGGTATTTCATATTGTACTGAAACGTCAGCCTTTAGCTTTTTTAACTACAGGGAATATCCCACAAATAGTAATAATAATATGACATCTTTTATCCGTGAAAATTTTAGAATTAATATATATATATATATGATTTTTTGGTAAAACCATGTGTTATTTTCTATTATATACCAATATCTCAATGAACTAGCATCCACCATTGCCAAGGTAAACTCTTGAAAAAAAATTTGTTTGATCTCAAACTGTCACATGACTAAGTGCAAGATGAAGCATGACAATCAGTTTGAAATAGTTTAGTATTCAGAATATGAGGGTTATCAAATATATATTTCTTTTAGTTTTACCACCTATTAATTTAAAGCCAGTATTAGAAAACATAGATAAAATGAGAGGTTTCCATATGGCTGGCATATATTGTACTTCATTGGCTCTATTATACCATTAGGACTCTAATATTTCAATTGACTCTTTCAGGATTCTTAAATAATAACTCACCAAATTAGCAAGCATTTTTCAATTGTCAAAGTCAGGTTTGTGATCAATTTCTAAATTGGTCACAAACCTGACTTTTGTGACCTGACTTTTACAATGCAAAAATGCTTGCTAATTTGGAAAAATATGATTTGAAAACCATGAAAGAGTCAATTAAAATATTAAAGAGACCTACTTGTTTAAATAGGGCCGATGAAGCAGAACATATTCCAGCCATATGGAAAATTCTCATTTTATCTATGTCTTTTAATATTGACTTTAAATTAGTAAGTGGTAAACCTAAGAGAAATATACATTTTGATAAACCTCATATTCTTAATACTAAACTATTTCAAACTGATTCTCATGCTTGATCTTGCACTCAGTCACATTACAGTTTGAGATCGAACAAATTTTCTTTCAAGAATTTACTTTGACAATGGCATATGCTAGTTTGTCAAAATATCAGTATATAATAAAAAATAACACATAATTTTACCCAAAAAATCATTTATTTACATCATACAACCATGAAAATGTTATATATATATATTGTACCGAGATACGTAGTGACCGAATGTTTTAGTATTTTTAAAAGTAAAAATATTTAAGAAATTTTATTTTAAAAAATCAAAGTAAAATAAAGTTTTAAAAAGTTGAGAACAAAAGATTAGGATGGGGAGGGGTTATTGTTAAAGAAAGGAAATAAACGATTGTAAAAGGAGGGTAACATTTTAGAAATAAAAGAAAAAAAGAAGGAATTGAAATTAAAAAAATTATTTAATATTGCTTTTTTAATAAAAAAAAAAGTAATATTAAAAAAGAGAGGGAGTTTGTTTTGTCTTATAATAAAAGGATTGAATGCGTGCATGTATAAAAAGATTTTGAATAAAGGAAAGGAATGTTAAAGGACAATGGAGAGATAATGTAATAAAATAAAAAGAATCTAATCAAACAGCTAAGAAATTAACAAAGAAACTAAAAATTGATCTTCACTTAAACCAACAACCAATGGAAAGGATCAGAGACTTTAAACAAAATAAACAGAAGTCCAATCGAAGCAAAACCAAATGTACGATGGATCTGCGAGATAAGAAAACAAGGTATAAAAGAAGTGAACCTTGTATTATTAGATTATTCAAAGAAAAATTTATTAAAAAAAAGAAAAATCTATTCAAAATCAAAAAATATTAATAAAAAAAATTAGAATCTAAGAATCAAAAGATAATAATAAAATAAAATTGATTGGAAAATAAATTGGATCAAATGATGCATTGCTGAACCCATAATATTGTGCATCTGGCCAGAGCCTTCTCTGCAGTACCATCAACAGATAGTTTGAAGAACAAACCATGTTCGGGTGAAGTCTAAGGAACAGTGGAATGTCCATGCCAAGATCCATGAGTGTCATACAACATCACAAATTAAGAAAGGTCTATGAGGAGTTAGTGCTAACCAGTTGGAACCAACATTCTACAGAAGCTACATTTTGTCATACTCATGTCAAAATCAAATTCAAATCCTAGGTAACATTTCATTTTCTTATTCTTCAATTCTTGATCTTTAAGCCATGATAGATAAGTAAATAAAAACTTTTAACTTTTACAAACTAGTATCTTCACGACATCAATTATATTGGCTCCACTGTCCAACTTTTATTCAGAATTATTAATTGTGTGTATGTGTGAATTTTAATTAAATATGTTTTGCATTTTTTATTTTATTTCAAATGTATTAAAATATTTATTCAAATGAAAAGAGTGTGTGTGGTTGTATTATGAGACAAAGCGATTATTTTAAGAAAAAAGAGTATAATTTAAAATGTTGAAATATTTGTGTTAATAGAATGAATGTACACATTTATTATGAGATAATAGGTTTCATTTACAGAAATAGAGTGAGGGGTTGAAACATATAATTGTTATTGAGTAATGATTTAAGTTGAAACTAAAAGAGTGGGGAATATCTTTTGAAATAAGGATTTTTTGAATGATGCCAAAGTTTATCATGGGGTAAATATTTTTTTATTATTAAAAAATAGAATTTTAGAGTGGGTGGAGATGTTAAGACAGCTACAATTCAATGAACTAGTTGGGACTTCAGGTACTAGATTCATTGCTGGTCGAGCGAACATGTTAATTACTTCATGATTAACTGGCATCTAAAGGGATTTCCTTATAATAAATAAAGTGTTTGGTTGACCAGTGTTTTAATTTAGTAGCCAAGTGTTCATATTTTAGTTTAATTTATGTATGGTTTGTTTTCAATATCAACATTGTACCAATGTTTCAAATGAATTAAACATAGTGGACATTATAAGCCAATAAACATCACATGATCACCATTTTTTATGCTTGCTGATAACTGTTATTAAAACAGGCAAAACTCTCCATACAGTATTGTCATTCAGTGCAAGCCAGAGTAATCAATGGATGCCAGAAGGCTTGTGCATAAAGTCTCCATCTAGTGCCTACTCATTCAATATCCACAGACTAGTTTCTGGCTTGTGGCCTTTGTCAGTGAGGCTGCACAAGCATAGCATCCATTGATTATTTTGGCTTGTGCTACTGTATGGAGAGTTTTTCCTGTTTTTAATATATTGGAGGTTCCAAGCCATTGTTGCAGAGACAAGACAAACTGAAAAGTAGATATATAAATATGTGTAAACTTGTAACTTTGCCATGTTTTTTTTGTTTTTTTTTTTCAAATAATTTTTTTACTTAGCCACAACTTCATTCTTGTCACTTTTTCAAAAAATAAAAAAATATATATTTATATTTTGCACATAACTTTGTTAAACACTCAAACTAATTCTAAGTTAACATAGTGTCTACTAATAAGACATTTTGCCAGTAAAAATAATTTGATTTTTTTTTTTCAATTTTATCTCATCTCTTTTTATAAGCATTAATATTTTTTAATATTATTTCTAGGAGTCATATAAGATTTTTTTGGCTTCACATTACTATTTTCCAATCATTTATAAAAACTTAGTAACTAGTAAATGCCAAATAATAAGCTTAAGTCATGTGATATTTTATTGGCAATATAGTATGTTTCTTCTCATGCCAATTTTTTTTATCTAGTTAATTTTTTATCACTAATGCATTTTCTATGAGTGTCTTATTTTATCATAAATTTATGTCTACTGACAATTATACAAAATTCTTAAATTACTAATATCTACATTTATTCTTTCAAAGAAAGCTGACCACATTTACTATTGTATATATTGTAACGGTCAAATATGTACATTCATGGAACAAAACCTAGAACTCTAATAAATCATCCTAAGGCTGACCAGTTTTATGGTGGTGGAAGCCACAACTCTGGCCTAACCCTAGTTTCTCTACCATTGTTCAGAGATTTACTACCTTGCAGATGACACAGTTGAGGCCATAGCAGTATTTCTCTTCTTCATGTGCCAGCAGTAGCACAACAGTAGAACAAAAGACTATAGTATTTCAGCACTTTAGCTAGTATGGCTGTATAGATATCGTGTGGCAAGGATATTTATGAATTAAACAATAAAATGAATCTTAACAACTAATCACAAATACTTATTAAACTATGAAATGATTTTGAGTCGGTGAGCAAGATTAAGACATACAATCAATTTAAATTTAAAGATAATTGAATAAAGTTTAGTTTGAAATAATAAATAAACAATGTTATAAATGGTTAACTGTTTGTACTCACATGCAGGTGGTTAAAGGATGTTTACATTAAAATTGAGTTCACTTGCAAGTGATGGTTTTAGATAGAATTTTACATGACTGAGTTTTACATAGTTTGGTTTACATATATAGGATATAGATAAAATCACTCGCAGGTGATTATGAACTTTAGGTTACAATTCAAATTACAAAGTATGCACTTCCGGTTTATATATAGTATTAAATCACACACAGGTGATTATGACTTCTAAGTTACAAATTAGTTTATTTAGCTATATATATGTTAATCTATCACTCGCAGGTGATGAAATTATAACACATTTAGATTTACATTTTCATGAGCTTTAATATTATTTTATAACTAAATGACTTTGGTCATGATTATCTATGTCTAGTTTATCCTATTTAATTGAGTACAGATCAGCTTTAATAATTAGTGGAAGTGATTATAATTAAATATACAGAATATAGTATTTAAGTTAAGTGCGAATAATTAATATACTTTCTATATAAATAATTTGCCTATCAATCTGGATTCGAATTCAGATCAATGCTGAAATAATAATAAAAAGGGTGGGATGAACTGATTATGGGCAGCCAGATTTCAGATACCTTTGCATATATAAAACATATAACTCTGGGTCCCTGCGTCTCATATATGTACCTTTTTCACAGGATTTTTACCAACGGTTCCCTTCAACTGAACTCATTGCTGTGATAGAGGAGGCCTTTTAGACTGGATGATCGAGCAATTTATTTTAAGTGGGAGTATTATGCTCTGTGCTAGTCTCATGCTCCATTACTAAGGATGCAGAATCAGTTGGCGCATACCAATCAACATCTGAAAAAGTTAATTGCCCGAACTAAGTGTACTGGTATAGCCCTAACACATACACCCAGTAAAGAAATACAGCAACAAGTGAGTTACACTGTAGCATTTCTAAAGGACACACATGCACTGCTGACAACATAATCATATACTAAAAATTAAGACACTAATTTTAGTTTCCTTCATGAAACTACTCAGTATCAGTTCATGTGATAGTATGTATAATTATACTATTAAGGAAAATTTATGAATCCAAGTTATAAGGCTATCTATATAGGCTTTTATTGATTTAAGGAGGACTACAGCATAGTAAGGGGAAATTACAATATAAAATTATAGATTTATGCTGCATTTTATCATCTCAACTAGATATCACCTAAATATCATATTTTAAAGCAAATCTGACTGATAAGTTTATAGTTATATCTCAATCAAAAGATTTTATTCATTTCCAAAATGGGGTTTTTAGTTTGTGCATTAATCTACACAATATTAGACATATATAGGTGAGAATATAGATTTACTTCTCACTAATCATTTAATTATGAATAAAACCCGGTTTTGGATACATATAGCATAAACAATAAAATAAGTAAAATTTAATAAGATTTGGCATAGATTTAGGAAATGCAATATATATATATATATATATAATATAAGATTTCATGCAAATGAAATCTGAAATTTAAATTTAGCATATTTTAAAAGAAGTTTCTGTAACATATTTGAAATTTGATCGATTTAGTTTAAAAGTTAGAAGTTGTTTATAATTAACGAAAGCAATTACTATCGTTAACTTAAAATTATATATATAACAACTGAGAATTTTGATTATTACTGTAAAATAGATTATTTAACAAAAGTTATTAAACATTGAATATAAATGATTTTAACAAATTAAATTAAATATGTAAAACTAAATCAATCATACATAAGTAAACCAAGACATAAGATATTTGACTTAATAAATTAAATGTTTTTATCAAATTAATATGCAACTCAGAAAATTAGGTAGGGAAACAAATTAAATTTGGAACTACTCGGAAATAAATTTAGAAAAACTTAGGAAATAATTCAGGCAAGATTTTGAATGAAATTAAGGAAAATAAAATACATTTAGAACAAGTTTAGTTACATTATTATTTTAATTATTATGGCCATTACTTTAGAATTAGCTAGCATTTTAGATTTGAGTTTAGCTGCAGATTTAAATTTGAAGGAATGATTACCATTATTTTCTCTTCTGCTGGCAGGTTCTCTCATTCTTAGGACATCATTAGGTGTTTACGGCTGTTTCTCCATCTCCTTTGGGATCAGATAGCTTCTCATCAGGGTGGAAAGACAAGATTTTGGGCCTCTTACTCTGACATGATAATTATTAAATCTCTTCAGTACTTTACTAAAAAATATAAAGAATCTGAATGCCTCTAAAATGACTGCCGTAGTTTATATATCGCTACCCCCTCTCTTTCATTATATTATTTTCTTAGACAAGTTTTTCCTAGCTTGTTTGCTTATTGCAAGTAACTGTGGAAGCCTGCTGTGTCAAACTTTTAATTAGGTCAAATTAACCTCCATGACATGCTGTAACTTATGCAATCTTTTATTTTAATTCCAATTTTTAATTCTAAATATAAATTTGGTCAATCTTATATCGGGAAAGATTAACTCTTCTGGCATCGCTTTGGCTAAAAAAAAACAAATCTAATATTTGTGAAAAACATTTTGCTATATATGTAACTTGATCATTTTAATTTACTGATATATGCATAATTATATAATTTGAAATATTACTAATTTAATAAATAACTTAAATAAAAAATCTTAATGTTTTAAATCCTATTAACATTATTCTTCTAGCAAATATGTAGTCTAAAGTTATATATACGAGCTGTTTTTCCTTTTAATTATTTTTAGAAATATATATGTGTGTATCTTAGAGACTTATATCTATATAAATGAACATTTATCTCTATATGTAAATATACGCACACATACATGATTACACTAATTTAAGTTTAAATTTAGGTGGGTTTTTATGGTATTGTTAATAAGATATACGAGAATTTGGTGGTATTTATATATGAAATAATACTACTATAATATATAGTAGGTAAAACAGTTGGATTGTACAAGCTGACTGTTTCAATATATATTGTAGCATTTTGATTGGTTATCCATGATAAGAATGACATATAAAATGTAAATAATAGTTCAAAAATTTCAAATTTTAAATTGAGATAATAAGAATGCTATAAACTTGAGTATAACAGTAATAAATGATTTGATATATAAAGATTTAAAAAAAAAAGTCTGTAGAGATTTAATAATTGTTGTTATTTATAATCATTTATAATATAATATAATTTTTAATACAATGTTTGTGCATTTAAATAAACAGAAATTACTTATCAATTTGACTTTAATTTATTTTCCTGCAATGTTCCTTTAAGAGATAAAGATCTAAAATTGTAGTTAATGAAAGAAGGAACAATTATCTACAACAAGATAACAATTTATATTAAAATTATTATAATTGTAATATCTTGTAAACAAAAATATTTATTATAAATATTTTTGTTTTCAAATTTAATTAATAATGTCATTTACTAAAAATATAGTTAGAATCAAAACTTTGATCTTAAACAAATGATTTAAATCAATTTTGTTTATAAAATATTTGTTGACTTTAATTATTTTAAAATAGAAACAGAAAAATCTGAAAAGTTATAAAAGTTGGTTTGGGAAATTGACCAATCAGAGTTAAGTAAATAGTTTTTCTGATGTCAATTATCCCAGGGTTTTTAAGACAAAAACCACAGCAGACAATTAAAATAAAAAGATTCAATAAGTATTAAAAAAGTAGAGGGCAGTCTCAATTTATTTTTCTTTATAAAAATCATAAAATTTAAATTATTTTAAAGTCTTAACCAGTAAAATTGTATTAAAAAAGCTCTTTAAGATATAAAATATTATAAATTAATTACTGACACAATGGAGTAAGAAATTAATTTTCATCGTGACCTAAAGTGCCAATCCTGATCATCTTATAACCAAGATAATACTCAAGAAGTTTGAAAAGTTAAACTTGTTGTTTTAATCTTGTTCAGAATAACCATGAAAAAAAAAGGAAAAAAGCTACAATGCTTCAAAAAGAAACAGGACTGCAACCACATAAGAAAGTGTTCATTTGCCTATATTTAGTTAGGTGTTTTTATTAATTATAACTTAAAAAGAAGAAACAAATCAAAATTTCTTAGAAATAAAATTTTAAAAGCTTATAAAATTACTTTGTCTAATGTTAAGAAAAAAAAATTAATTGATCAAGAGTGATAAGTTTAAGAGAACTAATATTCATTTGACATAGAATAATTGACATTTAAAAAACAGTTTACAAAATTTAAAAGAAAATGTCAAGCTTATAATTAAGAATGGAAAAAAAAATAAAGTAAGATTTCTTATATTCAATGAGGAAATGAACTTTTATTATATTACTGTAAGAACAGAACACTATACTTGGAAGGATAAGTTAAAAGTCTATGTAACATTTTAACAGTAAATGACGATCACAGAGATAACACACTATAATGCATAAAGTTAAATGAGTTTATTGAGATGTATTTAATATTAGAAGAGTAATAAATCACTGGAAAGGGGATGAAATATGTGAAGAAACCTATTGATGAATTAGTTTAAATGTATGTAAAAGTTTTGCAACATAGAAAAAAATGTGCATGTAACTTAAAACATGAAAGGAAGGATGCATCCAATTTAAAATCTTGTCCAGTTAGCGTGTGCTTGTTTGTTTAATGAGGTGTTTAAATATACATGTATTCTATAAGACAAAAGATGGGAGAAGCACCCAAACTCATGAAGAATGGAGAATATCTATAGGATGACCATGGTAAAATGAAAATTGAAGTTTAAAATGGATTTTAAAAAACAAAGAAAAAATAATTTAAGATTAAATTTATTATTAATATTTGTTTGATGTGAAATATAAATGCAGTGGATTATAGTTATTAATGATTGAAATAGTTTTTATATGCAATTTAGTATATACGACTAAAAGTATTAACCTTTTACAATTTATTCTTGTTAGAAAAAAAGGTATGCTTAAAGATATGAAAAGAGAGCACATATGAATTATGATACAAAATGTTTATGAAGTATAGTACTTTAACTATATATTTCTTAAAGTAAGTGTAAAAGGGTTATCTGAAAGAAATCATAAACTTATTATAAAATGTAATGTATTTATGAAAGTAAGAAAGAATGAATATTGACGTAAGATAATCATCATGATCTCATTTGCTATAAAGAAACAAATATATATATATATATATATATATATATATATATATATAGAAACAAATATATATATATATCCTATTGATAATAATAATTGAAATAGATTATTTGTTGGGTAACATGATCATAGATATGGATAGAAAATTATCACATGGGGAAGATTATATTAAGTTGTTAGTCAAGAATTAGTAGAATAATAGATGCCAAATACACAATCAAGGAAGATGAGTTAAAATTCCAGGATAGGATAAAATATCCTGAAGAACTGTGGAATAATTAAGTGAGAATAATGTATGTGATACCCATATATTTATGTGAAAGATATGGGAGTGTTTCCTACAAAGAAATGAGCATACTATATACCATAAGTGCTCAGGGAAAAAACCAGGGTAAAGTGGAGGTTGAATCATTAAGAAAATGACTGCCTGCCAAAAATATGACACATCATCTTTAAAAGAAACCTCCATCTTTTTTATTAGGATATATTATTGAATATAGTATCTAATAAAATCAGTTTCTCATCAATAAAGTTTTAGGTAAATAACAACATAAGAGGCATCAAAGCTAGATGAAATATTTAAAGGATTTTATAATTTCTTTCTAAATCTTGATAGATTTACTTGAAGGTAAAACCATGTATAGAACAAATATTTTATGTTTGAATAGTAACTTGAATAAATTACTAGATGAGTAAAAATAACTGAGATCAAAGAACACTATAAAATATAAGTAATAGAGAGAATGGAGGCATAAATGAATGGTATGATATGAAAAGAATTTTTAGCTTATTATTCATTTTAAATACATCATGAATATTGTCGTTTATTTTTTTTATTTTTTTATTTACCACATCAGTAATAACTTTGTTAATAAGATGGAAGTGTAAGATTTTAAACCAAATTTTAAATATAAAATATAATTTAACTATTACAAGATGATCAATATTTTGGGAGTTATAAAATATCAGGTAATATGTAAAATGATTGTGAAGATCCCAGATAACACACAAATTATGTAAATATATCAGATTTATAATTTCAAAAGAACTAAAAGACAAACTCAGGGAAGGGCTAATTGTATATAATAATCATGATGTTTATTTTTAAAGAATGTAATTAATTTGTTATCAATCTATAAACAGTTTTCATGCTTATTTTTTTTATTGTTAATGAAGTATTTAACCTAATGTTTCATATGTGTTTGTTGTTTATTAGTATTATTGTAAATAAATGACCATTTTGATTTAAACTTCATAGTATTAATTTCATTGTGTCTGAAAGTCATTTCCATCACAAGAGTATATCAATAAAACACACTATCTACATAAAATCATAATACCAAATTATGATTACATGACTCATTTGAGAAGCTATGCTTAAGAATTTATAATTAATACATTAACTATCAATTGTTTTAAATTTTAACTATAATCAAGAAACTTATGCTACTTCATATTTTTATTAGATGCAAAAGAATTTTGAAGAACCACATGAAAAATACTATTAAGTATTACAAAAGGGAGAGCATATAATAGAAATCAGTAGTATGTTGATAGTCACATTCTAATTTGGTAATTTAACTTGAAATATATGTTATGTCATAAATTTAAAAGAATTGGTATTATTTTCGAGTACAAGTTACCCAAATATATTTTAAGATTTGCAATTCTGAAGGAATTAATTACAGTGGATGAATGCTCACTACTTAAAAGATGTATTTCATTGAGTTAGACTTAGTATATAATAATGGTGTGATAAAGCTTTGATTATAAGACAATGAATATTCTAGAGTAATTGTTGTTAACATAAGTATGAGAATAAATCTTAGGAAAAGTAGATTAAATTATTTAAGGGAAGGTAATGAGTAGATAATGAGTGTTAATTCCATGTCTTATCATTATAGTTAAATTAAGTTTCGAGCAGGAGGTTAATCAAGGTTTGTAATAGGAAGTATGTTTTTATTAAATGGTTGGATTCCAGTAAAATCCCTTTAGCAATTCAATTATTTCATTATCAATCTAATTTCTATATGGATTTTAAAATAGAATACTTATGATCCCTGAGATAGCCATAGAGTAGCATCAATTATTTTAAGTTAATGTAATTTGGTTACTGTTTAGAATTCTTAAATTGTAGAACAATATCATTATTTAAATGAAATATTATGTTAGTCATTGCTTGTTGTGGGAGATTTCCTAATGATTATAATAGGATGGTAGTAGGAGAATTGTTACAATAGCATGTCATTGTGCAGTGTATTTTATATACTTCTCAAAGTTAAAACCACTCTCTTGTAATCGTCCCTAAAATCTATCTTATGTTTTAATTAGCAAGTTTTAAGCCCCATAAAATGTTTTATACATTATTGTTAGTATACTTGATGGTTTCTTATTGAGCTAGTATAGTAGGGGTACAATAAAGAAGGCAGGGTAAGGTAGAGAAGTGTATTGGAAGAACCAAAAGGAAAAGTTACAATATATATACACACACACACAATATGATCATTCGCATCTACCATGGCATACTTATCTTCTCTTTTTTTCCAACAATAATATATGTTTAGTTAGAAATCATAGATTTTATCATTTGAATCCAACATTGTTTTATCATTAATTGTTGTTAAATACATTAAATCTACATGTACTCTTTCCTTTCTAATTTAAATTTCATTCGTATGTGTGCACTGTGGTAAAGTGGTCTCCTCAGCAAATCATTCATCATGTCAGAATATAGAGCATGCAGTTCCTATTCATGATTTTTAGTTAATTAAATAATAAATTCTTTTGCCATTATTATATTTATAATGGTTGATAAATCCTATTGCTTTAATCTTATACATATAATAAGTGTTATTTCATATTTGCTATTTATTTCTATTATAGAATAATTAGGAACATAGTTATTTGTGTCAATTTCTTTCACATATTTTATGCTTCAGTTAATTCGTAAACGAATACTTCTTTGACAGCTAACTAACAAGAAATGTTCAAATCATTTTATTGTTATTAAAATGTATATGATTACTGATGTATATATAAAATCGCTAAAAAAAATTTTAATCAACGCAATTATATATATATTTTGGAAAAACTCTGATCCTAAAAGAGTTAAAAGTAAACTGTTTATTTTATTTAAGATTTTATTTTAAGTCGTTAAAGAATATATTCTATAAACGTTAACTTAAATAATAGGACAAAGTTCTTCTGTCAATAGTTAATTTAAGACAATTTTTCTCAAAATAAGTAAAAACTAAATCTAATTGAATATTGATTATTGATAATGTTTAGTTTTTGGTTACTATTACGTTTCGGTGTGAATGAAATGATTAAATAATCTTAAGTAAAAGTGCAAGTCGATATTAATAGCTAAATTTATATTAAAAACTGATACAAGGTGAATCATTTTTTTTAAAGATTCACGGAATGTTTATTTTTTAAAACGTCATCTGTTCCAACCATCTGTTTGCCTCCCTCTCGCTTTTTTAAAAGAAAGACTTTCAAAGCTGTTTTGATGATAAGCTTTTTCTAAAGGTGAAACAGAAACTCTTTGCAAAATAGGATTACTACAAGGCAAATATACTTTCTTTGTAAACTTTTAACGCTATAGTAGTATTTGTACTAAGCGGGACTATCTTTAAATTTTATAAAAGTTTATCTCTATGAAAGAAAGACTCTCATATGTAAATAATTATATCTACTTATATAAAAGTACATATTTAAATTAATTAAGGTACTAGATATAAACATGTAAATAGAACCGGCCCGAAAAAAAGCGGAACATATTTTCGTAAGGGGAGGGGGGGGGGTCTCGCGATAAAAATACTTAGATATTTTTAAAAATTATCTTATTTGCAGATATAGATTTATTGCTTTATAATTTTTATAAATAAAGTCAAGAACGATTCTCTTCGTTAAATTTTTTATTTATTTCGAATGAGAGTTCCTTGAAAATAAAATATTCAAGAAAATAAAATATAATTTTTTGCATTACACATATTTTTTTTTGTTTACTCAAAGTAAAATTGCACAAATTAATATCTATAATTTATAAATAATTAGTTATTTATGATTATTTATATATTACAAATACGATTTGGAGCAATATTATTGAATGAGTATTTGAGAACACAAAATAAAATGCATATAATACCAAAAATTATATTTTATTTCTTTGGAGATTTTTTTTCTTGGGAATACGTTAATAATATCGTATTTATATTTTTTTTTTGCGAAATCTGAATCAATGGATAAAATTGCTATTGAAAAAAATTATTCTTGATTTATGCTGATTTCACATTAACATGACCGGAACAAATCACTACACAACCATGTTTCTGCAATTGTTGACTAATAGGGCCTTCAAATAATAGAATTTTGGCAGAAAAAAAAGAAAATGTAATTATATTTAGCAAATAATAAAACAGTTGTTTTTTTTTTGGGAGGGGGGGATTTTCACAGAAAATATAGATGTGCACCTGCAGGGTCTAATACTCTCATATTGTTTGCACTGCCCTTGGGCCAATTGTGCATGTAAACAAACTACATAATTACAACAAGTGAAAGATTCCTTACTCAGTTGCTATATCACACAAAAATAAAATAATATTAAAAAAAACATTTAAAAAAAATAATGCTTTTATATATCAGCTGACTAAAAGGTAGAAAACAAAGTAATCTGACTAAAAAACATATTGTGCCATTTCATAAAACCATTTGAAGTCTTCTTAATTTTTATGGCTTCAAATGCTTTTATGAAATAGTTTATGTATTTTAGTTGGATTACTTTGTGAATCAGATTACTTTATTTCTAGTTTTCAATCAGCTGTTTTTATCATCATCATCATCATCAACCATTATCAATCCACTGCAGGATGAAGGTCTCTTCAAGTTCAATCCATCTTTTCCTATCTTTAGCTTCTCTTCTCCACATCACCCCTGCACACTTTATTATTTCATAAATCCATCTCACATGTGGTCTTTTTCTGGGTCTTTTACAATCTCTTGGAATCCAGTTTAAAATTTTAATTATCCATCTATTATCATCTCTTCTAGCAATATGTCCAGCCCAACACCACTTCAGACTTTTAATTTTTTCAGTGAGGTCAATAACACCTGTTTGTTCTCTTACCCATACATTGCATTTTCAATCTCTTCTTGTTACTCCCAACACACATCTCTCCATACTTCTTTGAGTGGTCTGAAGTCTCTGTATTGCTCTTCTATTAAGCATCTGAATCTCAGATCCATAAGTAAGAACTGGCAAAACACATTTATTAAAAACCATCCTTTTCAAACACATAGGCATATTTCCTTTTAGTATCAAGTTATTTCTACCAAAAGCACTCCAACCAAGTTTAATTCTATGATTAATTTCATCCATTATGTTTCCATCTGTATTAATAATCTGACCAAGGTACTTTTAACTGTTAACTTCTTCTAACTCATCATAATCAATCTTTATTTTCATATTTTGAAAAAATCTATTAAACATTACTTTAGTCTTTTTAACATTTATCTTTAGTCCTACTTTTCTACTTTCATCTGATAACTCCTGCAACATTTTCTGCAGCCCTAAAGCATTATTTGCAAAAACAACTACATCATCTGCAAAATCTAAATGACTTAAATAATCTCCATTTACTTTCATTCCTTTAGCTTCCCATTTTAATCCACAAAATACTTCTAGCAGCACTGCTGTAAAAAGTTTTGGAGATATGGAGTCACCCTGTCTTGCACCCTTTTCAATGTTGATTTTCCTAATATCATTATGTAACCTAATTGTTGCTGTTGCATTTTTATAAATATTGTTTAAAATATGACAATATCCTGAATCTACACCTTGATGATCCAATGCTTTAATTACTGAAGAAAATTTTATAGAATCAAATGCCTTTTCATAATCTACAAATCCTAAGCATAATGGCAACTCATATTCATTTGTCCTTTCTATAACTTCTCTCAATACCTGGATATGATCTACTGTACTAAAACCACTTTTAAATCCAACTTGTTCTCTTGGTTGATGGAAATCCAGTGTTTTCTGTAGCCGAGTTGTAATTATCTTAGTAAAAATTTTGTATAAAACTGATAAAAGACTGATAGGTCTGTAATTTCTAATATCTTCTTTATTACATTTTTTAAATATTAATATTAATACTGCATTCTTCCAATCATCTGGCACATCTTTATCATTTAGACATTTGTTATATAACTTATGCTAAAAAAATTTCTATTTATTCACCTGCTTCTTTTAATATATCAATTATAATTCCATCATTTCCTGGAGCCTTCCCTTTCTTCATAAATTTAATTGCATGTCTCACTCTCTCATTCAAAATTCTGGGCAATTTGAAAGATATAATGGGTATAGGAGACACTTGTTCTTTATTACTATATAACTCTTGATAGAAGTCTTCTACACATTTCATGATGTCATCTCTCTTTTTAGGAATAATGTCATCTTTTTTTCTCATTGCAGATATAAGTTTCCTACCAATACCAAAATGTTGTTTTACACACTTTAGACTTTTATTCTCTTCTACAGCTTTCCTTGCTAGTTCACAATTATATTTTCTTATATCATTTTCAACTCTTTTCTGCACCATTTTACAAAATTCGAGATATTCAATCTTTTTTAATGCATCATTGTTGTATATCCTCATATTCCTTCGTTTTTTCATAAATTCTCTAGTCTCAGTAGAAATTTTATTGGTCAATTGCTGCTTTTTACCTAAAGTGTATCAGTTATTTTTCTATTAATGTCATTCAAATCTAAATCATGTTCAAAATCTACTAATACTTGAAACCAATTTGTAAGTTCTAATATAAATTCATTAGTGTTTCTGAAAATTAGGAATATCAACTGTAAATGTTGTTTTTCTTAATAATTTTTGTCTCTCTAGTTTTGCATTAACATGTATCTTACATCTTACTAATCAATGATCACTTCCTGTGTTAAATTTATTAAGAACATTACAATCTTGAAATATATATTTCCTGTCAAACTGCTGTACCTTCATTTGGATGCTTCCATGTCCATTTCCTTTTAACATTTTTCTCACAAAAAGAATTTGTAATATAAAGTTTTCTTTTTCTGTAAACTCCACAAGTCTATGTTCTCTCTCATTTCTATTACCATAACCAAAATTACCTACAGTATTTTTATCTTTCATTTGTTTACCAATTCTAGCATTAAAGTCTCCCATAACAATTTTAAATTGTTGTTTACTCTGATCAAAAGCCCTTTGTACATCCATATAAAAATCTTCTATAACTTCATCACTATGAGAACTTGTTGGGGCATAAACCTGAATTATCTGCATTTGGTATTTTCTATTAAGTTGTAAAACTAATCTTGCCACTCTGTCCAATACACCATCAATCTCCACAATGTTATTCATCAATTTTTTATTTATAATGAATCCTACTCCACTTGTATTTCCAATATTTTTGCCTTTATAGTAGAGTATATGTCCACTTTTAAAATCAATTCTTTCTTCATCTTTTCTTCTAACTTCACAAAGTCCAATAATATCCCATTTAATATAAGACAGTTCTTGTTCTAACTCTTGCAATCTTCCTTCATTTGAAAGTGATCTGCAGTTGTAAGTACCTAAATAAAATGTCATCATCAAATGACAGCCTGAGTCCTCAATCAGGGGATTCTTAGCACCCTCTGCCTTCGGCCACCAACCACTGCATTGGTTGGTGACTTTACAGCCTCCTGGGAATAAGGGCCATGATTTATTTTTGTCTGTCATGATTGTATATATTGGAAAAAATATTCTTAAACTCAGAGGTAAAAAGCCAATAAAAACATTATTTAAAAAAATGTTTTGTTAATATTATTTTATTTTTTACTTTTTGGTTATAAATAAAACATGGAATTTCAATTTAAATGAAATAATTTTCTTCATAATTTTTTTTATTATGTTTCTTGTTCTCCCCACAAGTCATTTCCCTGCTGTCAATGATTTTGATAGTTTTATTTTTTCATTTTAATTTTGGAAATGAAAATATATAATTCTCTAATTTTTTTGATATTTATTATTTTTTCACAAAATATTTATGAAATATTAATTTTTTCAAAAAAATTATTCAAATTGTAGTAGAAAACGTTTACTTTTAATTAATTAAGTGTAAATTAAATCAATATGAATAAACTTTTATTTCACAAATATAATATTTCCATTGGTTCAGTTGTTAAGGATTTTTCCAGGAAAGCAATTGGATGTCAGTTCTAGTGCTAAATGGGAATATATTTTTTCATTACTAAAAGTGGACATCCTGACAGAAACAAATAGAAAAATGTGGACATATTGACAGAAGCACAAACAGGATAAAATTGATATAAAAGCACTTGACCAAATGCCAAAGTGATTTTGTCAGTTTGGCAAAAATGAAGATAAACATTTGCATATACTTATGGTTAAAATACTATTGTTTAATACTTTATCAAATTTATCCTCATTATTTACAAAC
Source organism: Epiperipatus broadwayi (assembly GCA_028023455.1). Lineage (NCBI taxonomy): Eukaryota > Metazoa > Onychophora > Udeonychophora > Euonychophora > Peripatidae > Epiperipatus > Epiperipatus broadwayi. The sequence goes on from JAQFVV010006347.1 coordinate 1,246,843, forward strand.
ATTGATATATTTTTTTGCAAATCTAATGCCATAAACTTCTTACATCTGATTTAAACACTCATACATATCAAAACAACACATATTTAATAATTCCCTTAATAAATAAGAAACATAATTGGAGATAGATAAAAAGTTCCATCTTACCCTTCTTTTCATATTTATTCCTTCTATAAAAGTATTTTATGTTATAAATATTCTTTAACTTTAATAGGAGTTTTTAATACTCTTATTTTAATCTTCAAAAATTTTCAAATATATTAAAAAAGTCAAACATATTCTATCAAATATTTGTCTGAAGGTTTGTAATGAAAACAAATAAATGTTTAGAATATAACTAAACAATAAATAGATGTTAGCATACTCTATTTGCAAATACATGCTTTAAGATCATTAATTACTCTTCAGTATAAACTGTCCGACCAATTCATTCATACAATAAATACATTTCAAGTAAACATGGCCTCATCAGGTGTTCTAGAATTTTAAATACTTTTTAACCATTTTAGAGTAACAGATTTATATATATATATATCAGCATTATGATTAGTTTATTTTTAGTTTAATATATATATATATATGTTAAAACGAAGATTTGCACGGGTTAAATATATAAAATACATATTTTGCGGGTTCATCCGTGTTAAAAACTTTTAATATCAATTTACTGACGTTTCGACTTGATCAAGTCGAAACGTCAGTAAATTGATATTAAAAGTTTTTAACACGGATGAACCCGCAAAATATGTATTTTATATATATATATATATATATATATATATATATATATATATATTAATCAGAGAAATAACTGCGAAGCATGCATAATAATTGCAATCATAAAACAAATGGGGAACATCACGATCCCTGCAATATTTTATGCTATCATATATAGATGAATCTAGGTGCAATATTGGGAAGAGATTGAGGGAGCATGAATTGTTATATAAGTGTGTAAAAAGTAAAAATAATGGTGATGTAATGTCTCCTTCAGTTTTCTTTGATCATGAAAAAACATGTAAATATAAATATAAATTTGATTTTGAAAATGTAAAAATTCTTTATGAAAGAGAAACCATAATAAAAGAAAAATTAAAGAGGCAATTTTTATAATAGGAATAAAATGCATTTAATAAATAGATAAGCTGCTAACATTAAAATACAAGATTTGTGGGATTTGAATTGATGACGTTTGCTTCCGCTTTGTTTTTTTTTTAATTTAATGGCAGTTGAGGCAGGTTTAAGAAATTAAATGAAAGTACTTCTGTGAATTTAAGGATTGTTTATAATACTTTGTAAACTGTTAAATTTATTATTTCAATTTTAATTACAATTTTGTTTTAATTAATGGACATATATATATATATATATATATATATATATATATATATATATATATATATATATAGTGAATCATTAGAATATATATAAATAAATAGTAAGTGTATTTTTATTCAGTCTATTTTAATATAAGTTTTAAAATTATTTATAAATGTATGACACATTATATATGACAGAGATGTGCAATAATAGGATCATATTTATAAAAATATATATTTTATTGAAGATATTTATGTTATGAAGATAAATCTACTATTATGAATTCATCAATGTTTAAAAAAAAATTTACTATATAACGTGAAAAATTGAAAATGCCATAATTAGTGTCTCTCATCACTTTTATTAGCATTTCACCTCATATTAATATCATAACACAACATTTTTTTACCTTTTTATTATTACTAACATATGCTTTTATATCAGCACTGCTATTTTATTGTAGCTCATAAATTTATTCATGTAAAAGCAATATATTTTAGTTATAATTTTGATCAATGGATAAAACCTCTTGCATTTCAAAAATATGTATCTGCACAATAGCAAAGATAAATGTATGTGAGAAGATAAAAATTTCAATAGTTGCCATTTAGTGTAAATAAAAGTTAAAAAGATAAGTAATTTTGGTGGTTTAAAATTGTAGTATATAAATAACAATATGCTTGTTTGAATTTAAGCTGTTTTTTTATATATAATTTGATGTCAAGAAGCATACAGTCATGGTGTTATTTTATTCAGATAAATAATTTTTAAGAGGCATAAAGTGGTGAGGTATATATACTTATATAATGTTAAAATTGTATTAATATTATTATTAATTATAACATTTTAATGTAATTATTTATTTTGTATCATTTCTAAAAGTATATATATATATATATATATATATATATATATATATATATATATATATATATATATATATATATATATATATATATATATATATATATTGTGAGTGTTCAAATTGATGATCCACATACATATATATATAAAATAAAAAAAATAACATAGTAAGCAATTCAGCATAATAAATTTAACGAAATAGGATTAATATTATTTTATACATTTCATATATAAATGCAATCACCATAGTAACAATATTACATACAGTTTAATGTTTTTTATGTTGTGTATATTTTATTTGTAACATATTTTAAAAAAAAATATTGTTATTAAAAAAAAAAAAAAAAAAAAAGGTTATTATATCAATTTTATATTTTGGTTTGTAAAATATTATTTTAAGAAAAAAATTGTAATCGAATTTAAATGTGATATTCTTGTGTCTTCTTATCTATGACCGTCTTCTTATCTATGATCGTGTGTGGCCGCAAAGATAAAAAAACGTCAGAAAGAGAATCTATAAAAATGACGTGACAGAAGATAAAAGGGGTCAGATTGGTCAGTCATTCTCAGTCACTCACTCAAGCACGCACACACTTATTATCACTTTGTATGGTAAAGGACAAATCTATTTGTTGTATCTTAAGAAAATGAACCTTTTCAATATTAAAATTGTTGGTTTGTAAAACTATAAAACATGGAGTAGTAGCAGAATTATCTGCCCGTTCAATCATTCGGGCGGACAAATTGAGGGGTTCCCGAAGAGCTACAGAGCTACGGCAATGTAAAAAAAAAAGAAACCTATGAAAAAAAAAAAAAATGCTTTATAAATAAAGAAAGACAAATGGATTTGCATAGACATCGTCTCCTGACTAACCAAATGGATCAATTTACCTTATAACTTGGATCATTGAAATACACTCACCTCTACAGAATGGAAAGAAAAAGGAAACTTTTTAATGAGTATTGCCAAAGTTTACAATTACTATTTCGGACGGAGAAAATCCTCTTTACACTATAAATGAAGGCAATCGATAGACCAATAAACAGTGAATGGACAGATTTATATATATGGTATGATTATTTATTTTTTTATGAAAAATATGTATGTTAATTTTTTTTTTATATGTAATACTATATGATTTTTTTTTATTATCTAAAGAAATATAATTATTAAATGAAAATGATCGGAAAGACTCAAATATAGTTATTATTTCATATTCATTTATCCGTAATTATTTTTGACAAACGAATAGAATTTAATACCCTCTTATTGCACATTTTGGTATAGGGTATATGTAAATTTTTATTTTTTTTTAGTAAAATATCTAAGAACCTTTCCCATCATTTATTCATTCATTTTTTTTTTGTATGTGTCGTTAACGTTCTTGCAACACGTATATAGAGATACATATAGCAACATGATTATTTTATTTAGTCAACCAATTTAAAATATAAAGACATTTCGGATGTATACTATCATCAATATTGTCAATCTTCTTTTTTTATAATTAAATAAATTGAGTTAATTTAAATATCAAGACTAGTTTACTTATTTTGTTTTATTTGGATTACGTAAGGCAGTGAACAACTTAGGTAACAGAATTCAAACTCAGCTTGGTAGCTAATTGAAATAGAAGATAAGGTATATTTTGTTATTAATATTTTATTTTGTTTCTATATAAATTTCATAGTTATATTTGCATTCGAATATTATATATCCATATTATTATATTATTATGTCTCTTAATTAATATTACAAAGACAATCATTTCATGTTTGTCTGATTCCGTAATAAAAATCTAAATAGATTATACTTTATCGTTCGGTTTGGAGTAGTTCGTTTGAATATTTCTTAAACTCCTATAAAATGAAGAGAATAAACTTCATTGACCGATTTAATTGAATATTATTTTCATTTATAGAAATATCAAATATAATCATGTGTTTTAATTGTTGCCAATCAAAATTTTTATTCAGTTATTTAAAGTTTTCAAACAAGTTGTATTAATATTCACAAGTGAATAAACATCCAAGAGAAGCTCGATATATTTTTAATTAATATAATTGGACATTGTAAAATTAGAAATGAGCTAATAGAGTATTGATATTAAACTCCAGTGAAATATTTTAGTTTAAAACCTAAACGAAGCATTAATTAAGTATCATTTTATTGAGAGATATTTATAAATTATTTTGTAACTTATTGATAATCTATCGACGTCTATTAATTTGTTTAAAAATTTAAATGAGTGTATAAATTTTCGAGTGTTTATCTTTATATTTAGCGTTTGCTAACATGGATATATGCATATTTGGGGTTCAGTTATTATTTTGTTTTGTCGTTTAAATAATGTCTGTATGCAAACCAATGTTTTGTAAAGTGCTATTACAGGTACTTAGAAAATTATCCATTAAGTTATAAAGACAGTACCTTTAAATAATAAAGTGGAGTTAAAGTACTATAACAGTAACAGGCTAATAAAATATATATATTGGAATCTAGATTAGTTATTAATTGGATTGGTTTTGATTAGATTGCCAATCAAGTGTTAGCCTAATCCTATATTATTGTATAGGGCAATAGTAGTTGATTTCGGAAGCTCTACACAATTTATATTGTAGTTGACGGTTTTGTTGATGGCTGGAGCAGATAATCTCATTATTTCTTCATTTTTCATATAACTTAAGTAAATTAAACTTTAAGAGAGATTATTTGTGCTTTATGATGGTTTAATATATAATGGCGACCCGATTGAGCTAGACCAGATTAATTTATATTGGATTTTAGAATTTTATCAGATCAGATTGATCATCATAACCATCACCTTCATCCATCGATTTAATCAGTTGCAAATTGGCACCAATATTTTGGGCCTTCTTTTTGTTAGATTTAAATGGAGCACAGCAATCGACAATACCGTCGGTTACAATATATATATATATATATATATATATATATATTTATGAAATACATATATTGGTGATTATTTATCTTTTCAACATGTGTGTGATCAGGTGGGTCAGCAATATGAGATGGCACTGAGAGTAGTGGGTTGTGGGAAAGTCTGAGTTCGAATCCCACATATATTCCATATATAAATGCAGGTTTAAGCCTGTACAATGTATTAATATATAATTTTGTTAATTTTTTATTTTTCCACAAACACACCCAATCAGATTACTTTATTAAAAAAGGAATCAAGTAAATTATTGTTCAAAAATTTATAAAAAGTTCAAGCATTGGAAGTGGTGAAGTAGAGCTACATTTCATGGATTTTGATGGCCTGAGTCTGCAACGCTGCTATTTTATTTATGCGAGATCGATTATTTTATTGAAAAGACAAATATGTTGGAAAGATATTTTTAAAATAAAAAAAAAATACCTATTGAAAGAGTAACATATTAAATTTCATAAATAAATCAAACACAATTTTCCCAGTTGACTTAAAACTATTATCAAAAACCTAAAATCTTAACATTAGAGTAATCTAAAATAAACTTACTAGCAATTCAAAATCAGAAAAAGATTATTTTCTATGTGGAGGTAAAAGACGGTTTATATGCAAACATATAATAATTGCCAAAAAGCTCCAAATTAATACTACCAACACCATTACATGATATACTACTGGAGTGCTGAATTGTAAAAATAAATTTCAGATTTATTTTTAAAAAAAACAATAGATGTGAAACCAACATGTAGATAATTTGACCAATAGTCTACACATTTGAATGACTATTTGTAAATTTAAATTTTACCTAAAAATTAAGATAAATTATTTTTCAAACATTTTAATATTTTAACTGCACAATTATCGATTTAAGAATAGTAATATTAGAAAAATTAATTTATTCTCCATAAGAGAAAACAAAGCAGAAAGCATTACTGTTTTGAAATGTAAATTATCACATCCACATAAAATGATTTTAAATAGTCACTATTTCTCTTTTGATTTTATTTAGTTTTATAATATATTAAATACAAAACTATTTGCATATATCTCATATATACGTTTGTGTGTATATTCTTAAATATACATATCCAAAACTCTGAATAGATATAATGCATGTGTGCACGGATGTGAAATAAAATTAATTTTTTATTCATAAATTACTTTTATTAAATATTCAAAAATAAAACTAAAAAGAATATAATTAATTCATATATTTTCCTTCAAAATTGCAGAATAAGTAATTAGAATCATTTTATAACCAAAACTGATTTAATTATTTTTTCAAATTAGTAATTTAAAAGAAATAAAAAAAACAAATTAATTGTAATTCCTCATTTGACCATTTCTAGTTGTGATATTTTAATGTAAAGCTATAACAGTTTATTAAGTGCATAATTTGGTTGTCTAGTGGTTAGCATAGCTTCCTTCCAAGCAGCCAGCCCGGGTTCGCTTCCCGGTCAACGCATTTGACATATGAAAAATAAAATATATTATTTAGATTTATCTAGACGTTCTATAATTTTATTTATATGTCCTAAAGCTACATTTATTTTTTCTTTCTTTTATAAAAATTTAGTTATATCTCGCATAATCCATCTTTTTGTTTACTTTTTATAATTTTGTTAAATTAAGGGCTATCATACAACATTATATATATATATATATATATATATATATATATGTGTGTGTGTGTGTGTGTAAATGTATATTATATATATATATATAGTAAAATCTCGGATTCACAGTGCAAATTTCGTTGCATTCCATCATATTATAAACTATCTCTCAGTAGAAACATTTCAATTTACCGTTTTCAGAAACCATTAACCTATTAATGTTATGATATTAACAGATTAAATATTGTATATATATATATATGTTTTATTGAGTAAGAATTCAAGATCTAATGTCGTCAAATTAGAATTATGATATTTGTTTATAAAAATCAGACTATCAATTATGATGGAAAGATTTGAACGTTTCCAGCTCTTAACAATGAGAGGTGATTAGTAGAGTGAGAGAGGATATCTGAAATTTTTACACTAAAAGATAGTTTACAGAATGATAAAATGCAACCATGAAGTACACTGTAAATATTAAACTCAATTGGATACAAATATTAAGTGCAGCTGCCATTAAGTATACATTCATAGGATCTTTTAAAGCAACTGTAATTAATTCCAGAAAAAAATATTCTACCATCCACTTATTGTAGCTTACATTAAAATATTTGCATTTAAGGTTGCTCTGTTTTAGCCTTTCAGTTTAGAATAAAGTTACTATTTAAACCAACTATTTAAACTGGAAAGATAATATAAAATCAAAAATATTAATATAAAAAATACAATTTTCTCTGTAATGATAACATTTTACTCGAACTATTTCCATTTAAATTAATACTTAAATGTTTGTCTGAAAGTTTGTAATGATGATATGTTAAAGATGTGATATGTTGGACTATTTCCATCATTTATGAGTGAATGTATAGAAAATTTTAAACTTTATTTAAACTTTCCAAATACAAACAACTTGTTAGTAATAACACACAAATAGACAATACAAGTTAGTAATTACACCACACATGTATTGTCTATTTGTGTGTTATTACTAACAAGTTGTTTGTATTTGGAAAGTTTAAATAAAGTTTAAAATTTTCTATACATTCAACATTCACTCATAAATGATGGAAATAGTACAGCATATCACATCTAATATTTAAATGTTTTTAGAAAAACATCAAATGTTATTTACACTTTTCCTAATATATTCCATTGTTAGCAAAATCACACAGGTTAATGAATTATGTCATATTTTTGAGTACTATTATCTTTTTCACTTAGTGCTGGCCTATAGTATTAATATAACATTTAAAGTAAACATTTAGATTTATAAATACTAAATTTAAAGTGATATTCTAATTGTTATGTTATAGTCAGTAGACATTTTACATACTAAAGAGTCTGCCTGATTTCTCCACTTATTTTAAAGGCTGTTAGTGAATGTTTTTGAAATATTATCACATTCGAGTGACTTATGAAATTTCTTGCATGGGAGCAGATTCTTTAAATTTTCTTCACTTTTTTCTCTTTCCAATATTATTGTGCTTTCTCAGTAAAACATATGTTCATTTGTACATGCATAAGTATGTTGAACAAAGTGGAAAAGAAAAATAATAATCCTTTTACAGCTTGACATTTTTTTATTATTGGCAATTTTTGTCATGTTCAACCTTTCATTTCTGTATAAAATCTTTATTTTATACCAAATTTTAATATTGAGCTTGATTTTTTAAAAAGCTAATTTTATTAAAAAAATAAAAAAATCATATTTCAACTTTGCAGAAGTAAAAAAAAAAGTTACAATGAAAACAAATGATTAAACTATCATTCAATGATCTGAAGAAAATACACTTCAGAAAGTCAATGAAATCTTTTTATTTCAAATTTATTCTTAAAACACAAATGAACATTTGTTCATTTGTAATAAATCTATCAAATTCTGCTTTAAAGCATTAAAATTGTTTTATAATTTTGAATTATCTCAAAAATATTATTTCACAGTGATTAGTGAAAATATTGTATGACCAGTGACCTAAAGCATGCCACTTTACTGCTCTATTTTTCTTTGTTCATATTAAGATTAAATTTATTAACTTCTAGTTTTAAACAGAATAAAATCAAAAATGTATAGATAGATTTTTTAAAATAAAAATTATACAAATTATTGTGGAAAAATATCTAATAAACAAACAAATATCATCTTTTTGTCAAGCCTGGGTTCACTTCCCGGTCAATGCATTTGATATATATATATATATATATATATATATATATATATATATATATATATATAAATCATTTTTGTATTTCAAAAATTATCTCAAAGTAACCTCACAAATGCAGGAAACTAGATTACAAGGAACCAAAATTATCAATGACTTGGAATCTTTTCTTTCTTCATGCTCAAAAGAGTAGTCTTTTGAAGATTTCCAATTGTTTGAAAGATACTAACCTCGTCATATTTTTTTAAATTAATAAATCAGTATTTTATAGAATGAAGTTTTAGCATTTTAAAAAAAGTTTACATTAATATTAGTTATGGCAGTGGTAAAAGAGTAAATGAAATGGCCCAATTCCCACTCTATTTCTGAATTAAACAAGTCATGGTAATTATTGAAATTATTAATAAGAGAATTAAAGAAGTTGCTTACAAGAGAATGGAAAATAACCCAATCCACAATGTTTGAAAACAGTTATTAGCTTTGCTGTTAAAAAGAAATAATGAAAAGTTAAAAGAACTCCCAAGATAAGTCTGCCATTTTTTATTGATTATTATATATAATTTTTTTATTGTTTATTATCTTTGACAAAACGGCCTAGTTGGTTGGAGCATCACATTTAGTTTAGTATTTACAAATTTAATAACCTCTAGTTTAATTCTCTTGCTAGCACTCTCACTGGTCAAGTCAATTACATCTGAAAAAAAGCAAGACTAAACCTTTTCAAGACTATTTTTTTTTATAAATAATGTTAGTTATTAAATAATGTATTTGGAAAAATATAAATAAAGTTTTAATTTTAGAAAAATTAATAATTAATTTAGATAATAGAAGTATTTTAACATTTAACTATAAGTAATAATGGGATTCCAAGAGATTGTAAAAGACCCAGAAAGAGACCACATGTGAGATTGATGGATGAAATAAGAAAGTGTGCAGGGGTGATGTGGAGAAGAGAAGCTAAAGATAGGAAAAGATGGATTGAACTTGGAGAGACCTTAATCCTGCAGTGAATTGATAATGGTTGATAATGATTTATATATATATATATATATATATATATATATATATATATATATATATATATATATATATATATATATATATATATATATATATATAATTGTTGTATTTGCTATATAGTTAAATTTTACTGAAAACTAAACTCCAACCTTTAAATGCATAAACTAAAAAGATAAGCATATTAATAATTTTTATTAGTCATTTACTAGATTAAAGATTGACCACTTAATGAATAATATTTCTGTTGTGTAACTTTTGTTACACCATTTTCTTGCAAGGTAAGGACTGATTTTTATCCACTTGAAATGTGTGTCTTGGGGAGATCATATATCTGTCTCATGTCTTTGATCATATGTTTATGATTACACACCTTCACAAAAGTGTTAATAGTAGATATACACCAGTCTAATGAATGGCTAATAAAAATTATTAATATACTTCCATCAAGTGGTTTGTGTCAAAGTTGTGAGGACAATAAGTTTGACAGTTCTCAATTAAACAATAATAATCGGATACACTAAATTATAATAATAAAGACATGTGTAAGAGATTGTTATTGGGGCCAACTGATGAGTACTTCAGCACAAAATGCATAATTTGGGGGATCATAGCATCTTTTTACATGTCTGTTATCATATTTTTATGATTAGACTCCTCCACTAGGTGTTACAAATAGATAGAAACCATTCCCTACCTTGTGTAAGAGTGCCATAATGAAAATCACATTACAGAAATATTTATAAAAATAAACAAATTTGCCTTAGTAAAAATTTCACAGATTATTGATTCATAACTTCCACTTTCTTGCTTGAAAACTACTTTTTACATAATGCTATGTTCTAGCTCTTCTTTTCTGGCTTATAATTATAGCTAAATTTGAATTTTTAAAAGCATAAATAAACTTATGGTAATAAAAAATACTTTTATTTTATTATTTAAATTTTTTTTTTTGACATTATCATCTAACTGCTTGTTGCATAATTACGAAAATTAAAACTGATACTTTAAATATATAATCTTTATGCTTGAAACTTATTTTTATATATGTATATGTTAACTTTTTCTGCTTCATAATGAAAACGACAATTAAACGTCTAGAAGCATAAACAAACACTAATAAAAATCACTTTAATTTTTTTTTGCATATGAATTTTTTTTTGGATGGCATTAACCAACTTGATAAGTCTACTTTTCAACTCTTAAATAATATTGGTCATGTGTATCTTATGTTAGACAATCGTATTTATTATGTTTTTAGCCTTTTCATTTATATATTTTTTCTTAATAACATTAATGAGCTTTCTATATCTGACTTTTAGGCTTATAGTTAAATTATTATACATATGTAGAAAAACAATTAAAAATAAATATTTAAATTTTTGAATAAATAAATAAACAAAGTAATTTAGTAATTTAAATATTTCAAACATGAAAAAAGATGTCTTCGATATAATGTAAACGTACAAAAAGTAAACACAGTTAGAATAATAAATAATACAATATATAAAAGTAAAATAACATCAGAAAATTATAAATAAAAATATAGAAAGATTTAATTACAATACAAATATTTAATTTAAATTCTACTAAATACAAAAACAAAGAGTTTTGTACATTTTAAACAAATAGATTAAATGAAATGAAGCCATAAATGCAACCTTTTTTAAAAAAATTCTATATTTAATATAAGCTTATAAATGAATATCTTATAATACCCGAAACAATATAAAAATACAAAGAAAGTAATGAAATTCAATGTAGATAAATTATCACACACACCCCTTTTCTTAAAAACTTCTAATTTGTTTTAAATTTAAAATTTTTTAAAACTTTTTTTTTATATAAAATGCAGAGTAACTCTTTTTTAATATATTTAATGAGTTTATTAATTTATAATATTGTTTTGTAATGGTTAAATAAAAATGTAAAATTAAAATAATAAAACAATAAAAATTGTCAGATATTTTTCTTTCAACATAATTTATTTGGCAGGATTTATTAATATTCAACTACTTCAGAAATAGCTCTATTCCCTTTACAGTACTTTAGAGAAATCTATTCTAAGCTCAATTAATCAACCAATATTAGATAATAGTGCTACTATATTCACATTCCTAAAGTTATTTTGTTATTATGACTTTCATCAGTGAGAAGGATCTTATGCTGAACTTAATGCTTTTCGTCATCTTTTACATTTCCGAAAAGCATGTATTAAGTGTAAATAGAGATAGTTATATGATGTTTTTATTACATTAGTCAGCTACACTGCTTTTATATTTTCATTTATCTTCTTATTTGTCACTGAGTATTGTGATGACAAATTGTTTTAAATTCAATCTTACACAATATGATTGTCAATGCCTTTTAATTATTTGTCTGCTGTATAATAATTAGTCATTAAAATGTTTTCAATATTTTTTTCTAATTTTATTTTAATTATGCTTTTTGGAATCGAGTTAATTATTAACAATTAATTAAAAACTGACTGGCTAGTCAAAATATAGAAAACGAACAAATAAAACACACTGAAAATAATATAATAAAAAAGGATTGTTTTGTTTTTTTTTTTTTTCTCTACATAATGCACAATAAAACTTCTAACCAGAATACTCTTTTAAAACATAAGAATAAAGACATATGTAAAAAGCAAATGATGTACAAAATGTGTTTCTGGCAGAACCAGTTATTATAAGTTACCAGATTATTAACTAAGAGGAGAAAACCTGTCTCACTCCAGCCATAAATAAATAGCACTGTAAATGTTGAGAAAAAATTCAAAAATAGAATGACTCCACCTACTCTTGGAACTTCTGGTATATATAAGCATATTATTGTCAACATTAGTAAAATTCCAGCTGGAATATGACATTTAAGGTAAAAAGATTTTTTTTTCAGATATTGCAAATAAATTATTTATTATTCCCAAAATAAAATAAAAAAACATTATTCATCATATGAAAGCAAACATTATTGCAAAAAATGAGCCTATTAAAAATATTTAATTATATGAATATTTTGATAACTTTATTATAAAGATTTAAAAAAAAATAATAGAGTAAGGTAATACAGTGTTTTTAAACAGTTCATTGCAGAGGGAAGACCTGACCAACATTAAGTAATATATCTATTTTTAAATTATATCATTTTCATTATAGTTAAATATGTATATACAGTTGTACAGCTCTATTTTCACTCATGTTTATAATTTTAATATCCTGCAATTTCAAAAACATTTTAAACAAAAAAAAAAGTACAAATTTAAAAATTGAAATTCAAAAATTAAGTGCACATTTTCATTTATAAGCAGTCAAACCAATTTTTAAGTCCTTTTCTTGAATTATACATTTAATTATGTATTTTCTCTGTCTCTGTTTATTACCATATTGTTTCTTTATAATCACATTATTCTGGCTTTTTAAAGTATATTAACCTCTTTATTGCTGATTATTTTATTGGCTGGGTGAGGAAAATTTTTTAAACATTTAATTGCCAAGTTACAAACTCAATTGTCAAAATATATTTATCTTTTAATATGATATTCACTTTAGTTTCATTTGTAAAAAGTATATTAATAATTTGTCATGTTATGAAAGTTAACAAAAGTTTTTTCAAAAATAAATATTTGTTTATAATTTAAAAAAAATTCAATAACGCAAATCTTTAAACGAATGTTATTCACCAATAAAAAGTATTGCTGACATTTTGTGATGTCAGTTATTTTTTTACAGTTCTTAAAATAAATAATTTTTGCTAAACTCTTAACTATTTTTCTAAAAATAGTTTTATTTTTTAGCATATTTTCTCAAAATAATTTATAATATGTCAAAAAAACCTTTTAGAATAGTCTAAAACATTCGTTTATTGCTTTCAAAATAAAACAAAAGAAATTGGAGCGATTTCGTTATTGACAAGAGATTTTCTTTGTTGTCAAAACGTATTAGCCAATCAGATCTAAGATAAGTCCAGATAAGTCCGCCTCCCTTCTTGGTTTAACCTTAACTGACAGGTTTATTGATTTTTTACTTGTAAAATAATTCACGAGAGGACAGCATCTTACGGAGCTTTGTATAATCTCTCAATTGACGCAAAAATCTTTATTTTCCGTCTAAAATTGCCAGGATTTGAATGATGGAAAGTCCACAAAAGGCCATCACATTTTTAACTGTGACTGTCTAAAAATGAGTTCATATATCAACATGAATAATTTTTAAATTAAATTGTTTCATAGGAGTATATTTATATCATCAGATAAAATAATATATAGTAAAATAAAATCCTGGAATTAACTCCAAAATATTCAATATACCTATATATAAGGAAATAAATAATAACTATAGCTAGTTTATGGTGTGACTGCCATCTTGAGTATTAATTTGAAAAATCAAACCATCCCATTAATATCCCACAGCATTAATATTCTGGCATGAATAATCAATTTTCCATAATTTGTGTATATTTTTACAATTATAATGCTTATTTAATAAACTATTTATCATATGGATAAAATATATTTCTCTGATTTTTCTTTTCATTAAAACATTTTGCACTTACAAAATAAAAGTGTTGACAAAACAAAACTTCAATTATCAATAAATCAATGATTTCAAATGAGATTTAAATCTATCCATAAAGTGATTCAAATTTTATACAGTAATATCAGTTCTTGAATTCTCTATTTAATGCACATTACAACTCACCAAATACAACTTGACTTCTATTTGAACACCACTTCATAAATAACATTACATTTGCTGGTTTTATTAACAGCATTCTTTCCATTAATAATTAACCATCAATATTTGGTCTTATATTTAAATGCAGTATTAAAATAAGATAACTAAGGTAATTACACCATATATCCACTATTCATATATTATAATGAAGTTCATTTTACCACAATACTTTTCTATCTTCATTTAAGTGTAAAGTCGTATAGCTTTAAAATGTCTTTCTTTTTATATCCTATATTCTATAATTCATCAACATATATTTCAAAGTTAGAGAACTAATCAGTTTAAAATTTACACAACCTTTTATTTTTAAATAAAAATATTCTAATTCCAGCCAATTTCTGCCTAATAGAAATTTTTAACTGAGTGTGAATAAATTCTAATTTAAAAGGATTTAATAAACACCTTATAATTGATCCTATTTTCCCCCAACATAACTATTATACCATAATCTAGCTAGAGCTGTCATTTATTTATTTATTTACATAATAGTATATTGGTAATAATTGAAAGTTTACTAGTCTTTCACATGTGCGCGATTGTCTCTCAGACAGCCAATCAGATTTTAAACAGCTGTCTGAGAGACAATCGCGCACATGTGAAAGACTAGCAAACTTTCAATTATTACCAATTTATTAACAACATGCGATTTAGACAAATATTATTTATAATAATATATTAGAAATTATGGAGTTAATTTTATTATTGCATATAAATGTATACTTACAATCTAAACTAATTATGATTTGGTATTATCCATTATTTTAAGACTTTTCGCGAAAGCTTAGAATCAAATGCTGCAAATATATTAGAAATACTATATTTCTAAAAAAAAATTTTTAAATTAGCACACACTATCCTATATTCAAAATGCATTTGTATATAATTGGATATAATGTGATCTTTGCATAATGTTTAGATTTAAAAAGTTTTCTTTACATTCTGTCTGCTTATTATATATATAATAAATGTTTTTTAATAAAAAAAATTATGTAAAATGTAATTTTGTTTAAGTAGGAAAAGAAAAACAATTTAATATTTTTAAAAAATGTTATTTCATTTTTTATTCTAATTCAGCTATTCACAAAAATATAATGTTTAACTAATCTTTTTAATAATTATCTATGAAAGAAATTTAAATATATATTTTTAAATGATATTCAATTAAAAAATATGCATAACTAAAAATTTCCATTAATTTAAATGAAACAGCTTTTTTTGTTTGATTGCTTTTTTATACGTTTCTTTTGCAGTTATTTGTTTTCTAATAAAGTCAACAAAGGATCAAAGAAATATATATTTGTAATTAAACATTGTATTAATAATTATTGAATTGATATAAAACATTGAGAGCTTTTAAAAACTTCTATTTTAAAATTAAGTAATTATATTATCAATATAGTTTATAAAAAAGAAACCATGGGTGAAAAACTGATTAAATCTTTAAAAAAGGGACATGTTCCGACAGTCCTATGAAGTTTAAGTATCTCTAAAATAATGTGTAGATGAAGTTGTAATATGTGCTACATGGATTACTTGAAAAAGTGTTTGTCTCTAATGTATTTTTAGCATGAGAGGTTGGTTTGACTTCTGGACTGATGGATGGGTGTATTAGGATTGAGTTAAAGGTGAGAGATGCACCAATAAAAGAACTTGCAAGTATATCTGAAGTTTTGTGATGAAAGCAATACACTTTTAATTATGTGTTGGACTGTTTCCATCGTTTAACTGAATTGTTAATTGATTTTAAAATAATTCACACTTTATAATTTTCCAAATACTCTCAAATATTAGTAATACCACAGAGATTAGTGTACAATCCAATATTTTTAAAAGTATTATTCTTTCTTTTTTAGGTGTTGCCATTGATAGTGCTAACAATGATATTGAATATGTAATATTTAGTTTAAGACATGTTGCTTACCTTATCAAAGACAGTTATAGCATGAGGATTGAATTGGTGATCATAAAATTCATGAGTATTAAATATAAGATAATCATTTAACTTGCTTAAGCTAGTCTTATATGGACAATATTAACTAGGAATTAAATATACTTATATATTTCCATATTAATGAATATATTAAAAAAAATATAATCAATGAATTAGGAGAATCATAGTTTAACATATTAAATTTCTACTGACCATTTCTGTAGGCAAAATATATTAATTGGTGAGAGCTTCACCCTAAAATCAGTATCCATAAATCTGAAAAGTTATCAATTTAATCCTCATGTTAGCATTGTCCTTGGTAAGGTCAGCCATAATTAAAGAAATAAGTAAACAATATTGGGTTTTATCCTAGCCTATATGATATTGTTAACAAATGAATATAATAAGAAAGGTATAAATAAGATTTGAATTTTTCTAAAAACATTACCAATTTGATTAGATGATGAAACAAATTTTTTCATGACCACCATGATTTTTCTCCAGAATATATTATGGCACCACTATGTTTTAAATTTAAATCATTCTCATATAGCTATTTTTAGCACTGTTTTTCCAGTTTTGTATTTATTTGATGGCAAACACTGGAATTGAAATAAAATTGATTTATTAATTCAAGAAATTCTTATGATGTCACTATTATATAGATACTTTTTTAAAAGAAGCTGACAGATAATGAGACTGCCTACAATGTTTCTGATTGTTTTTTTCTAGTTCTCATTTCAAGAGAAAACTTGCATTGACTTTCAAGTGAATTAACTTTTTTGTTGAATTTCAAAAGTTAAAATGTATTTTTTCTATAGTTTGTTTAAATATTTGATTATTTTTCACATTTGTTTACTGTGTATTTTTTTAGAATAATAATTTGACTACTTCATATTTTGTTAGAAAATATTTTCTTTTAGAAAAAGGCAAGTAAAAAAAAATCAATAACATAAGTCCAAAACATATAATTGGCTGAAAAAGAATACTTGTATTGAGTGCAGGAGATTTCTCTTTGTCATTTTAAAAAATTATAAATAGAACTTTAAATAAAATATTGTTAGTTTTAAGTAATCTGAACAGCACTTTGATCCAATTTAGTTAAATCATAATAATATCTATATAATATTTTATTTCAAATGTTTGTATTTAATTTAAGGAGAAATGCGCTAAAAACCATAACCATATATATATATATAATCATAATTTGGATTGATATATTTAACTTAGCAAAAATGGGAAATTAAATAAAAGCATTTCTTATAAAATATTTTATTTGTATATTATTTTTTATTTAATAGATATTATACTTTTCATATTCAAATTTAAAAACTGACAATGTAAACAAATGTAAATTGTCTTTTAATGTTACTATATTTCTATTCTTTGAAATAAAATTCATATGCAATCCAAAAATTTTTGTTTATTAAGTCAGATTTTTTTAAAAAAGAAGTTTTAGTTAAATAAAAATTGAAAATTAAGATTTTATTCTTTTTTCTTTTGTATTTTAATTAACATAAATACTTTTTTTATAAATTATTTGTGAAATTCAATTCAGAACATACATTTTAAAAATCTCACAATATCACTGAAAATTTAAATTGATGTCAATGTGCTTTGAAATTTGGCTTGTCAATACTGTTGCACTGAATAACAGATCAGTCAACCTTTAAATATTGTGCTACCATTTTTGCATTGTTATCAATTCCTAACACATGCACAAAATTAACAAAAAATCCATTTGATAGAAATATGTTAAAAGTCAGTTATAAGATTTAACCCAAACAAACTGATTTTCTAAGTTAAATAAAAGTGTTTAAAAATCAGAATTGCTTTTAATTATGATGAATATATATATATTTTCCAATTTTCTGTATCTCCAATGATGTAACTATTTTTCAATAATTTCTGAATTTATCATTTTTCTTTGTGTTTATTTTATTCATATATACTTATTTATTAATTTCATCTGGATTGTTGAAAATTTATGGATAGTTTTTTTTCACTGAAACTCATCATCTATTTAGTATTTTTTAAATGCTCAGAATCTCACTCATAATCACGATAATGTAATTCATTCACCTTATTCTTTTCACACCAGACTTTATGAGAGTTAATTTTAATCTGATTATTTCTGTTTTAAGCAATAATTAAGCTCTATTCTAATCAAATTTAAAAATTATATATTAGAATGTATTAATTTTTTAGCCATTTATTTAAAAAAAAATGTTTCTATTCTTGTTTTATCTATAAATTAAAATTGCCAGATTTTTCTTTATTCCAGTGAGCTCAAAAAATAAAAATTCTATAATTTATCATCATTAGAAACTAAGGTATCAATGCCCATAGTTGTATGAGACTAACTTCAACAACTCTCACCAGTTTTATTTATTTCTTACAATAATGTGGAGAATATGCAAATTGTCTCCATACCATTCTTTAATGCTGTTTACTCATATTCTGTCTTATTTTGCATAAGCTTTTGTAATGTTAAACATTAATTCTTAACTTCCAATCATCATTCTTTTTACATATGTGGTCAAATAATTGCAATTTTGTTCTCTATAAATTTTTGCGATAAATTTTATCTGTGATTCACTTTCTTTTGTGTATTACATAATTGGAAAGTTTTTGCATCTATCCAATTTAAATAATTTTTTATAGTATGTTTTTTTTTTCAAATGTAAAGAATCATTTTACTGTTTTGGTGTTATGACATTTGACAATTACTGATGTTATTAAATATAAATGTGCATCAACATGATTTCCAATTTAAAAAATATAAAAGAGAAAAAAAAAACTTTGTTTGATGATTTGAATGAAAGTGTTTCCATAGAAGTTCATTTTCTCTTGGATTGTTACTTAATTTTATGAGCAACAGACCATGTAATAAATAAACAAGCAATTAAAAATTGATTAATTTTAATATATGTGTTCCAGAAGTATAGCATTACAGGTTTAATGCATATTTTTTTATAATTTCACGGACAATGCTATATGTAAATAAAATCTTAAAAACAAATATAAATAATCCAACTACTAGGGAAAATTAATTTTGAATAATATCTGTTTTAAATCTTATCAGACTGTGTTACTATTGTGAGTCAATAATGGAATTATGCTAGCAGATTGTTACAAAGTTTAAAAAATAGTATTCACACATTATAATTTATACAATAAATTCATCCACTGATAATAAGAAAACTTTTGTTTTTGCTTATTATAAAAAAATCTAGTGACTTATGAACTCACATTTACAGTTTCTAATGATGAAATCAAATATTATTTTAAACAAACGGTCTATTTGTAATGCTAACAGTGAAATTGTAGTTGCAAAGTTGGGTTATTTTCATCACCCAATTGAATTATTAAAAGATTTAAAAAAATTCAAGCTGTATTTATACCGTTACAAATATATTTAACTATTAGTCACAATATATAGACTAGTGCAGAACATAACATTTTAAGTATTATTGTTGTTTTTTTGTTTAAGTATTAATGACCTGATCAGTGGCAGTAAGCAGGAGAATTAAATCAGGGAACTTTAGAGTCATTAATAATTAATTTAACATGATGCTTTAATCAAATAATTTAGTCTATCAAAGAGTAATTGGTTAAAATCATATATCAAATTCAATATTAATGAGTCTAAAGATTGTTTGTTCAATTCATATGCTATATTGTCATTGGTCAGATAAATGTGTGAAAAACAGAGGACAAAAATATTATTCAATAATTGTATATTATTATAACGTGTGTGTTACTATTAACAGCTGAATGTATTTTGTAAAGTATAAATACAGATGTTTTAGTTTTTTTTAGAATACTTAATAAGTCATCATATATAAATAAAAATGTCATAATAACAACCACTTAAATAAACACTAAAATAAATGTTTATTTTCTAGAATAAAAATTGAGTTGTTAGCCGAGAGGTATCGCAGCCACCATGCAAGCAAGTAGTTGGTTGCAGACGGTTGTGGGTTCGCGTCCCGGGCGATGCTATGACATATGAAAAAAAATTGAGTTAAATATAATTTGTGCAAGATTGTAACAATTAAGTGCTTTGTTTTACATATTTATAAAAAAATATTGATCACTCTTAAGATATATTTTTTTTTTTCATTTAAAGAAAAAAAAAGATCTTACCAACAAATTATAATATTTAATCCGGAAAAAAAAATATTTATTTTTATTTAAATAAAAAGTGATTCTATGAATCTATTTATTATTTAATACCTAATAACATTAACTGAAATTTAAATGCTTGTTTTTATTTTACAATAAAACCATTATTACGTGTGAGAATTTTTTTAAATAATAAATAATATATACTATTGTTTTCAATTCATCCATTTTAATTATATGTATTTAAAATTATTATTTTAAATTTTCAGAGGCAAGTCTCAAAACAAAGAGTAACTTTGAATCTATGAAGTTTTAATCAGGCACAGAATGAATTTTATAGCAGAGATATGGTCACAACTAAATCACTGGAAACCATTACAAAAAAATTAAAGATTGAAGGTAAGATTATAATTCGGTTTTTATTTTATACAATTTTGAGTAAAAAAAAACATTATGTATAAAAATAAAAAGGAGCTATAAATAAATAATGTAGAGTATATTTTTTTTAAAAAAAAAACTATAATCATTAAATGTTAGTTAATCATAATATCCAAGGAAATAATAAAAAAAGATATTAAAAAAATGCAGTATTAAATTTCATTTTTAAAACAACAAAATCAGAGAATTTGTAAAAAATACAAGCAAAATCAAGTTTATATTTAAACAAAAATGGCCATCAGTCATTAGAATATAAATTAATCAATTAGTTTCTGCTTACAAAATTATAAGAGTTTAAGCAGAAACTAATTGATTATTTTATATGAGTTTCAGTATAGGAAGACTATTACAACTATACAATCACTGAAATTCAGAATCTTATAATTTTATTATAATTATTATATTTATTTTCAGTGTGGTGAAATTTTGAAAATTGTGCCTTTGCAAATAGCTCAGTCACACAAATAGCAATTGAAATAATCTTATAAAGAAATTGAATTCCATTGATTCTATGTTTTTAATTGATTTTTATAGTCAACATCATCATTGTCAACGATTATCAATCCACTGCAAGATGAAGGTCTCTCCAAGTCTTCTCCAATGTCTAGCTTTTCTTCTCCACATCATCCCTACATACTTTCTTATTCCATTGATCCATCTTGCATGTGGTCTCTTTCTGGGTCTTTTACAATCTCTTGCAATCCAGTTTAAGATTTCAATTGTCCATCTATTATGACATCTTTTAGCAATATATTCAGCAACAACTCCACTTCAGTCTTTTAATTTTTTCAATGATGTCAGTAACACCTGTTTGTTCTTATACCCATATATTGTGTTTTCAATCTCTTCTTGTTACTCTTAACATGCATCTTTCTATACTTTCCTTGAGTGGTCTGAAGTCTCTGTATTGCTCTTCTTTTAAGTGTCCAAGTTTCAGATCTATAATTAAAAAGTGGTAAAACACATTAAAAACTTTTTTTTTCAACAATATGGGCATATTTTCTTTTAATATTAAGTTATATCCACTAAAAACACTCCAACTAAGTTTAATTCTATGATTAATTTCATCCATTATGTTTCCATTTGTAGTAATAATCTGACTGAGATATCTGTAGTTGTTAATTTTTTATAACTCATCACATCGACTGAACATTATTTTAGTCTTTTTAACATTCACCATTAGTCATACTTTCTTACTTTCATCTGATAACTCCTGCAACATTTTCTGAAGTCTAAAGCATTATTTGCAAAAACAATTACTTCATCTTTGTAATCTAAATGATTTAAATAATATTTATTTTCTTTTACTCTTTAGTTTTTCATTTTAATCCACAAAATATTTCTTGTAGCACTGCTGTAAAACATTTTGGAGATATGGAGTTAGACTGTCTTATACTCTTCCCAATGTTATTCTTCCTAGTATTATTATGTAATATAATTATTGCTGTTGCATTTTATAAATATTTTTCAGAAATATGACAATATCCTGTGTTTATACCTTGATGATCAAATGCTTTAATAACTGAAGAAATGCTTATAAAATCAAATGCCTTTCATAATCTACAAATCCAAAGCATAATGGCAACCCATATTCATTGTTCCTTTCTATAACTTCTCTCAATACTTGGATATGACCTACTGTATTAAAACCACATTTAAATTCAGCTTGTTCTTTTACTTAATTAAAATCCAAAGTTCTCTATAAATGAGTTTTAATTATCTTGGTAAAGATTTTGTATAAAACTGATAAAAGACTGATAAGTCTGTAATTTCTAATATCTTCTTTATTACCTTTTTTAAATAATAATATTCTTCCAATCATTTGGTCATTTTTATCATTTAGTCATTTGATATATAACTTTGCCAATTTTTTTTCTTCACCTGCTTCTTTTATTATATTGATTATAATTCCATCATTAGCTGGAACTTTTCCTTTCTTCATACATTTAATTGCATATTTCACTTCTTCATTTAAAATTCTGGGCAATTCATTAAATAGAACAGATGTAGGAGGTATTTGTTCTTTATTAACATATAATTCCTAATAGAGCTCTTCTACCTATTTCATGATGTCATCTCTCTCTTTAGTAATAGTTCCATCTTTTTTTCTTATTGCAGATATTATTTTACTATCAATACCAAAATATGTTTTTACACTCTTCAGACATTTATTTTCTTCTACAACTTTCTTTGCTAGTTCACAATTATACTTTTCACATCATTTTACAAAATTTAAGATATATCAAACCTTTTTAATGCATCATTTTTACATAACTTCATATTCCTTCTTTTCTTCATTAATTCTCTCATCTCAGTAGAAATTTTCTTCATCAATTGATTCTTTTTTCTACCAGCTACCTTTGTTGCAGCTTTTAAAAGTGTATCACTTATTTTCTTATTAATTTCATTCAAATTTGAATCATGTTCAAAATCTACTAATACTTGACCAATTTGCAAGATCTAATTTAAATTCATTAAATGTTTCTGAAGATTAGAAATAACAACCACAAGTCTATATTTTCTCTCATTTTGATTACCATAACCAAATTTATCTATAGCACTTTCATCTTTTATTTATTTACCAATTCTAGCATTAACATCTCCCATAGCAATTTTAAAATGTTGTTTAGTCTGGTCAAAAGCCTTTTGTACATTCATATAAAAATCTTCTACTACTTCATATCTATGAAAGCTTGTTGGGGCATAAACCTGAATTATCTGCATTTGCCATCTTTTGTTAAGTTGAATAATTAATCATATCACTCTATCCAATACATCATCAATCTCCATAATGTTGTTCTTCCACTTTTTATTTATAATTAATCCTACTCCACTTGTACTTTCAATATTTGTGCTTGTTTAGTAGAGTACATGTCCACTTTTTAAATGAATGGTCACTTCACATTTTTTTCTAACTTCACAATGTCCAATAATGTCCCATTTAATATAAGACAGTTTTTTTTTTCAATTGTTGCTATCTTCCTTCACTTGAAAGTGATCTGCAGTTGTAAATACATAAATTAAAAGTCATCATCAAATGGCAACCTGGGTCCACAATCAGGGGATTCTTTGCACCTTTCACCTTCATCCACCAACTGCTTTGGCTGGTGACTTTAGAGACTCCTGGAAATAAGAACCATGATTTATTTTTGTCTGTCATGATTGTATATATCTAGTAAAAATTTTTTTTATTCACACACACATTCATTCAGCCTTATAAGGCAATGGAGAATAAAGAACATGATATTTCTTGATCTTAAACTCAGAGGTAAAAAGCCAATAAACTCATCATGCTGGCTAATGCATGTTGGTGAGCATCCCATCGATCTTTGTATACTATATGAATAATCACATAGTAATAACAGATTGCAATAACAAGAACATATGGTGAACATTAAGAATTGGCCCTGCTTGGTTTATTTAATGCCTCCAAAGGAATCAACTCCTTTCTGCAACTATTTTCATAATAGCAGTTACAAAGTTTTGCTTAGAAGTAGAACTAATTTAACAAACTATCATTCATAAGTTTTGTGATCATCAAAGTCATGGTTTATAAAACCATTAGTTGTTACATGTTTAATTAAAATAATTATCACTAATAACGTTTATTATATTAATAATGTACTGTGATGACTTTTAAATATATATATATATATATATAAAAACAAGCTATTATATATATATATATATATATATATATATATATATATATAATAGCTTGTTTTTGATTGCAACTACTTATTATTTTGGCTTATAGTATAATATTAGTAAAAAGCATATAATAAAGTAATAATTTATAAAATTGAAATCTTTGCAAAGTATAAAGCAATGTCAGTCTTTTTACGATTTTTTTAAAATAGACAATAGACAAGTCATGAACAACAGATAGCAATAAGTCAGTCTCTGATCACTTTATTCAGCTTCTAAATTAGCAATGAACTCATTTAAATGTATTATAAAATCTGATAATCTGACTCTTTCAAGATCTAAACTTTCAATCAAGTTACTTGTTAGTACAGCATATTAATAAATTTAGATATTATTATTAACAATCTCTTGTAAAAAAAGTTTATTTAAATGTAAAAATAATACAAAGATAGTAAAATTAAAGAATAAAGAGAATCAAAAATTACACTACAAAACAATCCATGAAACATAAATACCTTCATATATATTAGTATGACTCATTATTCTATTTATTTCATGTCTTTTATAGTGAATTTTACTTTGTAAAAGACTTCAGTATTTTGAGTCATTGTAGCTCTCTATTGTTTTTTATTAATTACTGTCATCGAAAAGATAAGGTACAGATCTAATAATATATAGATAAAATATTGCTATATAAATATATTATTTGACTTAAAAGATGTATAAAATATAAATAACTAGATAATATTCATATGGGTATATAGTGATTTACTGCATTACCACTTAATATTTCCTTCTTGTTTAAAGCCTAATTCAGAAATTTATAAGTAAAATAGATGTCATCTATTTTAATATATAAAAATAGACTAACTATATTTCATGAAGAATACAAGCAAAGTTAATAAAATACATTAATAAAATTTAGTTTGTTTAATAATTTTACCATGACTTCCTTAACATAAATAAGTCATGATGAAATATATTAAGTATGTGTAAATCCTCATAATAGTTTGTCAAAGTCCTTATTTTGTTTCATCTGCTATTGTGAACAAATAAAATGATTACTAATTGTAATATCATTATATATTGGAGTTGATGCAGAAAATGTACAAAATCCAACATAATTAACTTTGTCTAAGTAATATAGCTAGCTTTTTAAATAAATTTAAGTTTAATGGATATTTTATGTATGTTTTTTTTTAATTACACAAGTTCCATATACGAATGTTTAGTTAAGGATATACAAAGTTTTAAAGAAACGGGGAAGAGAATAATGGTTATAGGGGATATGAATGGACATATTGAAGAAATTGATGATGTAGATAATAAAAATGGACAGCTTTTGAAGAATTTTTGTCAGAAAGTGAATTTGAGTATTGGAAATTTATTAAATATTTATGAGGGACAATACACATGGTCCAGAAATAATATATTTCACACAATAGATTATGTATTGGTAGAGAAAGAGGGAATAAATAAAATACGGAAAATTAAGGTATTTGATAATGAAGAAAAAGTATGCACTAGTGATCATAATTTCATTGTAATTGAAATGGTTAGTAATGTGATGGAGAATAGAAATAAAAGTAGAAATAATAGTGAAAGATGTGGATGGAGAGTAAGTGATAAGAATAAGTTGGAAGAGTATAAAATACAAGTTGAAGAAATAATGGAAGAGTGGGTTGGGGATGAGTATAAGGATTGGTGTAAGGAAGTAGAAAAAGTTGCAAATAGGGTTTTAGGTGAGAATATTGAAAAGAATAAAAGTAATAAAAAAATTAAAATTAGTAAAAGTGTAAAAGAAAGGAAAGAAGCATGTAGAGAATATAAGTGTGCTATTAAGAATAAGGAAAGTGAAAAAGATATTAATGCTAAATGGGAAAAGTACTTAGAAAAGAAGAAGTTGGCTAAAATAGATATTTATAGAGAGAGAATGAAATTGAATAGTAAATTGTTGGAGGATATTAATAAAAGTGGAAGAGATGGAAGTAAAAAATTTTGGAATTATATTAAAAGGAGAAATGTAGGGGAGAGAGAGTTAGTATTACTAGATGATGAGGGAACTGAGTGTAGTTCTAGAGAAGATTTAGAGAGAATCTTAAATAGTTATGTAATGAATATAGAAAAGATGTTAGATGTGAATGATAGAATATTAGAAAATATGAAAGAATATAGTAATGGGAATATTAGTTTTTCAGAAAATGAACTAAATGAGGTAGAGAAGAAATTGAAAAGTGGGAAGGCAAGAGGTTTAGATGGATGGGCAGCAGAGATGGTAATGAATTTAGGATATAGGGCAAAAGTAAAGTTATTATCCTGTTTTAATAAAATGGCACAGAATAGAGTTTTCCCAAGTAGTTGGAGTAATACAAGAGTAAGGTTATTATTTAAAGGAAAGGGTAAGGATCATAGAAAGTTGAATAATTATAGACCGATAGCGGTAACATCAGTTTTATATAAAGTTTTCTCGTATATGGTGGCTAGTAAAGTTGTAAAATGGATGGAAGGGAATAATGTAGTGGGTGAAATGCAAGGAGGTTTTAGATTAGATAGGCGTATAGGAGATAGTTTATTTGTAGTTACACAACTTATGGATATGAGTAGGAATGCAGATAAACAGTTATATATGAGTTTTATAGATATAGAGAAGGCATATGATAGAGTAAATAGAAATAGATTATGGATAAGTTTAGCAAATTTGGGAATGGATGAAGCTTTAATAGATATTATTAAGAAATTATATGAAAATAATTATTATATATATCAATTAGAGAATATAGAATCAATTAAAGTTAAAAATGGTGTGGGACTAAGGCAAGGATGCCCTATGTCACCTATTTTGTTTGTGTTGTATTTGAGTGAAATGGAAAGAGCAATAGAAAGATTAGGAAGAGGGATAGAGATACCGTTAATAGGTAGTAAGGGAGTATATATTTTGTCAGGTCTTTTTTTTGCAGATGATATATTTTTGTGTGCAGAAAAAAGAGAAGATATGGAAGTTATGTTGAGGACATGTGCAAGGGTGGGTAAAGAGATGGGGATTAAATTTAGTGAAGAAAAATCAAATATAATGATGGTTAATACTGAGGAAAGAGAAGATGTAGAATTTTTATTGGGAGATATTAAGTTAAGTGTGGTGAATAGATATAGTTATTTGGGAATTATTTTAAGTAATCAGAAAAATTATTTGGATGAATGGGAGAAAAAATTGATAAATGAAGCAAAGAAAAGAAAGGGATTGATAAAGAAATTAACAGTATTTTCATATAATAAATATGATGTAGCTAGAATTATATGGAAAGGAGTTGCAGTAGCAGGGTTAACATATGGTAATGATGCATTATATGTTAGTAAAAAGATATTAGATTATTTAGAAAAAGCTCAAAGGGAAGTAGGAAGACATGCATTGGATGCAGAAGTATGGACAGCAAGGGAGGCAATTCAAGGAGAAATGGGATGGTCAAGTTTTCATATGAGAGATGCAAAAAGTAAAATGAAAATGTTTGGTAGATTGCAGTTTATGGATAATAAAAGAATAGCTAAAATAGTATTTAATTGGGTTATGAGTAAAGGGCAGGTAACAAGATGGGTGAGAAAGGTAATGCGCTATGCAAAAGATTTGGATAAAGAATTTATATCAGTATATTTGTACAAAAGATGGGATGATTGTGTTAAGAGGATTATTGAGTGTTATAGTAGTAAGGAATGGGATAAAAGAATAAATTTATTAATAAAGACTAGGGAGTTAGAGAGATGGAGAAATAGTATGGAGAGTAAAAAGAGTTTAAATATATATAGAAATAAACAGAATATTAGGTGTGAGTTAATATATGATAATAGTAAGGAAAGTAGTTTATTGTTTAAGGCTCGAACGGGATCTTTAGCTACAAAAGAATATACATGTAAATGGAAAAATATGGGTGATTTATTTTGTAAATTATGTAAGGAAGGAATTGAAAATATTAGGCATTTGTTAATTGAATGTAAATGTTTGAAAACAGAAAGGGTACATATAATGAAGTTGTGGAAAAATAAATATGAAAAGAGTGATTATACAGAAAGTGAATTATTGGTTTTTATGCTAGGTTTGGGAAAAGATAAGGGGGATTTAGATATAAAGGTTATAGAGTTGACAAAAATTATGTTGTGGAAATGGGATAGAGCAGATTATGGGTAAATTTAGAGTGGGGAATGTAAAAGAAAGTGGCTAACAGGTTTATCTGGGCTTAATTGCTGAGATATTCTTGACTTCGTTTAAGGAGAAGCCATAATACATCACATCACATCACATGGAAAATTTGTTTACTGTGATCAGAATAGATGATGATGATGGTTTGCGCCGACTAGACTCAGGGAGAAACAAGAGATCTTAAATTGTTTAGACAATTGAGACAAAAGCACAAAGACAAACGTCAGCCAAATTAAGTTTAAACATATTTCATAAATTTTATTATGAGAAAATAAATTATTAAATATAAGTTTACGACACAAGAGATGTGGGTTAACTCAGGCATGTACCAGACATACTAAAGGCAAAGCTATGACAGACTGACTGATCTTCTAATAAACAAATGTAAAAGGGAGGAAGCAAATTTCATTCAGCAGAGGATTCACCTAAACATTGGTTTTCACTTTCAGATATTTAAACCTTATGCCCCTGAAATAGACCAAAGAATCCAGTGCCGATGAGCTGTTCAAGATCTCAAAAAAATTGGTCAGACCTTGAATGTCCTTATATCGGTATGAGCTGCACCTATTACTACGTTTAAAATAACGGTGATTGATCCACCTCAAGAACAACCGAAAAATATGACTGAAATGAAGAAACAATTAAAACTGGTGAATCCCAGCCAAACGATTGGCAAAAATTACTTTAAAATTAATAATTAATGGTCCCAATAAGAGACAAGTAAATGATTAGAAAAACAGTTACGTCTGCCCCAGCAAATAAAGAAAAGAAAATAAACTTACAAACAAATTCTGAGTACACGCTCTGATAAATTTAAAGCACACATAATAACTACAAAAAGAAATCTATCGGAGAGTGCACCTGAGTATGAAATATCAAAAGTTTAAATACTCTAGCAGACCGAAAGTATCGCTCACCTGTAATTTACGAAAGGATAAATTTTATCTTCCTGCTGATGACTTATAAAATTACAAAGAAAAACACAATTCTAATTTCCACTTTTAGAGATCTTAGAACGAAATCTCCACCTGCGAAAATCAGACAATAAAGTCATCAGCCAAAAGATTTTTGGAGGTTTAGCAAGAGGGCAAACATAGAGTATAAAATTAATTAATTATTAAATACTAAATAATTACAGGTAAGCATTTTAAAAGCATGACTGCCAAAGCATTTATAAAAATCTTACATAAAATAGAAAACTCACTCGTCACTCTCCAATAAACAAAACGGAAAGCAAATTAGAATCTTAAAACTAAGATTCTAAGACACACTATAAAATATTGAAAAACACAGCAAATATTAAATATGAGGCTATATTGATTTAAGAATACATATTTGTGGTTAGATTGAGTGGAGATTTAATGAGAACTAATTTACCCTGGGAAGAATAAAAACGAAAATAATTACCTTTCGGTAAAAGCAATGTTCACGTAGAGTGCACACTTTTACTTAAGTTCATTTTCAGGTTCTTGAAGCAGCAAGGTAGATGTAAAGAGGTTCCGGTTTCTTTTAGGTGTTCAAGGCATTACTGGAGCAAACTTGGAAGTCAGGGATCCGTCTTTTGTGGAGTTAGCAAGCCATTCGGGTGGTGATAACAAGTATAGAATTTTTCATTTTTGCAAGCGAAAGTCTTTAATAACAGCTGATGTCCTTTAATTAAGAAATTTAAATGTCCGCGCTGCTATAACTTTCACGTGAGAAAACCACTTGTCTATCTCTCAAAAATGGATTAACTGACCCTCCAAATTTCCTGGGTTATTTATACGTTGCTCCATTTCCCATGAAACACTTTCCTTGTTGTCCAATTTCTTCGCCTTAGGCAGGGTAAATATTAATCTCCCGCTCAATCTATCTAAGAATTCTACCCAGGGTTTATTGAAATGAAAACAACAACATAAAAATCAAATCTCCGCTATTAAAATTGTTTACAATAATTAAAATAAAAGTAACAGGAATGCAATTAGCTAGCCAGCTTGTTTTTAAATCAAATGAATTTAAAAACAGGCGGTATAAGAATTATTCTAAAATAAATCGATAAATATTTAAAAACAAATCCGTTTTACATATAAATGCGTGTGTATTTTGATATACACATTCTTTTTAAATAATAACGAAAATTTAAACCTTTACGTTTAATGAAAATTAAAAGCTTAATAAATATTTTTGGTAATCACATCATTGAAACGGATTTCAATCAGGTTCAATATATATATAAGATTCTCTTGAATCTCATGGTGTTTATCAAATCTCATGTGAAAATTGTAAAGTCTCTTACATAGGTATAAGTAATTGTTGCATCAGTGTTAGGAGAGATGAGCATGCTAATGCATTTAAACAACATGCGTCATCATCAGCACTCTCACTCCATAGTATAGATTCAGGTCATATCCAGATGAGATAATCCCTACCAATTCAACATTAGAGAAGCCATTCAGATACTTACAAGGCCAGATTGTACCAATAAGCAAGATGATACATGCAAACTTCCTCATATTTGGAAAAATTTATTTAAAAAATATTCTTAATTTAACATTTTTCCTATTGGTGGAACTTTAATGTTTTTTTCAAATCAGTAATTGTAGCACCTCTACAACTGTCGTTTTACCTTTATAACCCAGTGGATGACTTGTGTGATCAAGTCAAGATATCGGTACATCAATATTTAAAATTTTGACAAGGATAAACCCGCAAAATATGTCTTTTATATATGCAACCCATGAAAATCTTCGTATCAACATATATATAATTCTTAAGAGATGTTAGTTCCAATCTTCAATTATAATACATCCTTTTATAGTTACTATACTGCATGAAAAAATTGGAAAATCATTCTGTAGGGTGCACACATTTTAATAATAATTTTATATTTTCAGTTGACTTGGAGCACGGCTAGTCATTCACATTAATTAATATAAAGGCTATTTATTTTTAATAAATACTGTATAATGACTGGCTTATTGTTGAAGCTCATATAATGAGATTTTGACTCTGTCTTGATTAGCGTATAGCAGTATTAAAATAAGCTTATATATAATCTAACACACACATATTTATATATACACACAATAAGTAAAAAGAGACACAGACAGATACTACAATTAGGCAAGCTATTAATGTTTTTGAGAAAAGATAAAGAGTGCTGCAAAAATACTAAAAGACAGCATTACACATTGTCTCATAAATAAATTTATATGATATATATATAAATAATATTTTTGGGTACAAACCGTGTATTTTTTGCATTACAATCTGATATTTCGATGGACTAGCAACTGCCATTATCAAGGTTAACTTTTGAAAAACCAATCGTTAGATCTCAAATAATAATGTGACTCAGTGTGAGATGAGAAGTGAGATTCAACTTGAAGTCGTTCAGTATTCACAATATGAGGTTTATCAAAATGTTTATTTCCCTCAATTTTTTCACCTATTAATTTCAAGTTAATATTAGATAAAATGAGAGGTTTCCACATAGCTGGAATACATTGTGCTTCATCAGCCCTATTTAAATCAGTAGGTCTCTTTAATATTTCAATTGACTCTCTCATGGTTCTTAAATCATATCTTTTCAAATTAGCAAGTATTTTTGTATTGTCAAATTCAGGTCTATGACCAATTTCTAAAAAATGATAAGTAAAAACTGATGTGCTAATTTTTTGATTAAAAGCATTTCTATGTTCCTTAATTCTGACATTTATTCATCTATTAGACTGACCCACATAGATTCTTGAGCACTGAAAATATGGAATTTCACAAACTTCTTGGTGTTCCAATGTATTTGTCATTAGTATGGTCAAAACTTATTTTTAACACTTTATTTTGTCTTTTTATTTTAAGTTTTTTTTTGTGTGTGGAATTTGAATGGCCATATTTTTTTTACATTTGGTTATTAATAAATAAATAAATGCATTTAAACAATATATATATATAAAATCAGTTATAGAATAATTGTTGTAATAAAAACATAAAATTACAATGGTGATAATATACCATAGCTATTATAATTTATTATATATATTTGTTTTATACGTCTTTATATTTTAAAAACTTTTTGAAAATTAGTTTTGCTCTTTGTAAGTTGGTTTTAATATATATATATATATATATATATTTAGTACATATTAAGTTGTACAATATATATATATATATATATATATATATATATATATTGTACAACTTAATATGTACTAAAATGTGTACATTGAATTATTGGTGATTATCTTCTTTTAGTTAAAATAAATAAATATAATAATTATTAACTAGACTAACTATTATAATATTATTATTACACCAGATATTGACTTTAAATTTTACTTAACATCAATATATTACTTTAATTTATTGTTACTTTTTCACTTTTTTAACTTTCTGACTCAAAAGTTTTTTCTATTATTTTCCATTGTAATTAATTTCTTTTTTAGAGACCATTGACTTGAATTTCAATGACATGAATTCAGTGTTTCGTTAAAAAAAATAATTATTTTCTAAAAGTGTGTAAAATTAATTATTTATTTTGTTCGATATAAAATAAATCATATAGCAGTCATTGTTTTTAACACTTAGACAAATGAAAATAAGTAAATATAAATCTTATTTGTGCTTCCATATAGTATACAAATAAAAAACACTGAAGATCTTGAAAATAAAAAATCCCTAATTTTTTAATATCAAATCATAGCAAAAATAGAAGTCGGTTTAATATGACCCAAACCAGTGAAAAAAATGTCAGGATTCTTTTTTTTTTCAACAGAACAATGTTAGATTTTTTTAATTACTGCAAACATCTAGTGATTATATGGTTATTACACATGAAATACAACAAATTCATGAGCTAATAAAATGAAATAAGTGCTGCCACTTGAAATCATAGGAATTAAAAAAAACTCAAAGCATTATGGACATGACAGGAAGCCCATAAACATGTTTATAGCATTGCACTTTATGCAAATAAATAAAGTCATTGGAAAAAGCTAATAAATACCAAAATATATTTCTAATGAACCAGTACTATCATTTAGTGCAGATCATAATACTTCTCAAAAATATAGTCATTATCTATTACTTATCTATAATACATTACTATTAATTCAATCATCAAGTATTATAATTCTTGGATCTGTAAAAAAAAGATGGCTTTAAATTGATAATACTATGCTTGCATAAAGGTTGTAAAAAAAAAATTCTGATCTTTAATGAAGTTTAAAAGCTGTAAATAACAACATCTATCCTAATAAATATTTACTTATAACATAGTAATTATTATTAGGCCTGTTCAGAAATTGTGCTTATTAGGTTAAATCATGCCAAAATTTAACAAAAAAATAAAGATGAAAAATTTTGAGAGGGATATTATGATCTGGAACATCTGAAGGTATCGTTTTTTTTTTAAAAATGCATCTTGAAAATCATTTTCTTCTTTCTGATGTCTTCATTTATTTGTCTGATGTTTAATAATATTATACAGAAATTTTTAAACATATATTTATATATTATTTGTTTATTTCAAGTTCAATTTTTAATAAGTTATTATTTTTCATTATTCATATACCCCCCCCCCTGTATTATTTTTTTTTTTTTGTAAATATTATTTAAATATATAAAAATATTTTTTTCCACAGCTAATTTTGATGTTAATTTTTATTATTAATTTAATATTCTTTATCATAATTAGATCTGAAATATATATCAAATACTAAAATATTATTTTATTATATATGTTTTGTTTCCAAAGATTTTTTTTCAACTTAGAAATAATTATATTGTTTTTACATTATTTTATAGTATTATATATTTATTAAATTTAATAATTATTTTTTTCATATTTTATAATGTTTTCTTTTACATGTTTTAATACACATTAAACAAATTATTTAATTTTTTAAAATTTTTCACTTGTGAATATTGTCAATTTTTTCATTATGTTATGCTTGGAAATTATATTATTCATAATAATATTTTTTATATGTGTAATGTTAATATTTAATGAGAATTTTTTAATGTAATTGTAATCCCTTAATTATATTATAAATTCAAAAAAATTTTTTTTTGCTTATGCAATTCTGTTTTTTATTAAATATTAGATGTAATTTTATAATTTCAATTGTATATTTATTCTATCTTTGATACTATATGTTTATTAAATAATATTAAAATACTTCAAACATTTGTTATTTTATTTTTAAAAAAAGTATGTAAATTTATTTAAGATCATGATTATGAAAAATGACTGAATTTAAATATTTTAAATACATATTTGACTCACAGAAAAGGTAACTTGATATGTATATTTTTATTTTGGGTATAAAAATTATTTTTTGTATTTTATTATTTTAAACAAATATAATTTCTATATTTATTTATGAGAATTACTAATTTGTTTTTGTTTTTAAAAAAAATTGTGATATCTTTAATAATAACATAATGTTATTAAGAGATAATCTATTATTAAATATAATAAATATTATTCAAGCTATGAATGAAATGAATTTTTATTCAGTAAGATGGTAAATGAAATACCATTTTGTGATTTGCTTGATTGTAAATAAGTCTTTGATCAACAAATATTATTTTTGAATTTGTTCACTGCAACTTTTTTATAAGGGGTATTATTAATAATTAAAACCAAGTTTCTTGCACAAAATTCCACAATATTTTATAAGACTTTTTAAAATCAGAAGCTGAGATGCAAATAAAATGGACAGTATTTAAAATAATTTCTGGATCCAGAACAGATTTTATTTTAAAAAATGTTATTGCTCTATAGAATAGTTTTAATAAATTAATTCTAAAAATTTACATATTATTTTAATATTGATAACAAAGAAGAGAAGTAAAATGCATTTGACAATGAATTTTGATTATTCCCAATTGTGATAAAAATTGCATTCTAATGATATCTTTAAAAAATTATTATTTTTTTTTATTTTTCATTTGTATTTGTTCTATTTGCTACTCTTTCAAAAAACTATATTTTCTAATAGAATAAAAAAAAACCGTTTCATTTCCCTGTGGATTTCATATTTTTTTAAACATGAAAGAGATTTTTTAAAATTCTCTTATGTGAATATTAATGTCCTGGGAAAAAATTCCCAACATTTTTAAGGTCATCATATGAAAGATTGTACATTTAAACAGTGATTACTATCTTAAAATACCTTTTCACTCTCAACTAATGGAGTAATAAACTTTTTATAAATATCTTTCCTGTATGTATACAGATTTGTAAATGGCAGTATATATTTAAACATTGTGTTAATGTATTTTATAATTCAGTTTGTCTTTTATTTTATAGCCAAGAAGTCTGCTAAAATAAGCGAAATAGTATTAAAAATGTAATATAAATATTCTGACATTAAAAAAATAATCTTAAGTATAATTTTAACAACAAACAAAAATGGTACGCAATTTTAAATAAGTAAAGACATCTTAATCATTCAGCATATTTAATTGTTAAAAAACTAAAATATATATTTGTGTTAATATAAATACACACGTATAAATTAAATATAAACTATAATATATATATATATATAATCACCGTCTCAACAAATGACAAATTTTATCAATTTACTCAAGCGCTTTCAAAGGTCTAAGCTGAACGTTAAATATTAAAAAACTAAAATGAAATCTGAAATACTTGAAAAAGAAAAACCTATAAGAGTCTTAAATTTCGACTGAGAAAGAAAAACAAAATTTTTAGATAAACAGTTCAGATTATTTAAATATATTCTTTTTAAATTACTTCTTTTACACTACATCTTTTATATTCATAAAATGTTTGGTGGCTTATTAAGCTTTCCTGATAAATTATGTTTTATCATTGGATTTTGTTTTAATTTTTTTATTTAATAAAATATTTATTAATATAATAAATTATAAATTAGGAAAAAAAAGAGTGCAAAAAAGTACTATTTTTTGTTGTTGTTGTTGTTGTTTATTTTCTAATTTAATGTTTATACATCTGGCAAGCTAATAAATAACAAAATATAGAAAGTAATTATTTTAATTTCAAAAGAAGAAAATTGATATATAACATTATACCAATTAAAGCTATGGGCAAGAAAAATGTCTTTTCCATTAATAAGTAAAAGCTGCATAATATGATTTTATTTTTTAATTACACAGTCGTGAATAACTTACACTCTCTACCGTTTTTCTAACAATAGTTGTTTACCAATAATTATGAGATTATTATCTGGGCTGACTAATAAATGAATATCAGCATGGTTCATAATATAAACAATCAGAAGTTTAGTTCTTTCAGTATTTGAAACATCTATTAATGTGTAAAATCATTTATTGTCTATTACTGTAATGACACTATGATGCAGAAATTGATATATGATTGATTTATTATTTAATCTCTAGAAATTTTTGAAAGAACATAAATCTCAAAACATATCTCTGTAATAAAACATTTTTAGAACATTTAAGTGATTTTGAATTTAAATATAAATAAAAATTTAGAGTTTTATTCTGATATGTACAATATTTTTAAACAAAAATCAAAATATTTTAAGATATCTGATGCACAGCCATGTGCAGATAATTATTCAATCAGTATTGGTTACTAAAACTATATATATATATATATAAAGCTAATCAACACTTATTGGTTACTAAAACTATATATATATATATATAAAGCTAATCAACACTTAGATAATCTCAATATCAATAACAATCAACAATTTCAAACTGTTGTCAAGGTTACCTTCTTTTAACAATAAAGGTGGAATTCCACATTTATTAATGGTCTAATCTATTTATATAGACACTAAATAATGCAACTTGACCACAGAGAATGCAGACTAATAAATAGTCAAAGACTTACATAATAAGTGGAATAATGCTCAAGGCTAAATGGGTTTATAAGTAATCATTAAAAGCTAGTCAACACTTAGACAATTGCAATATTAATAACAACTGACAATTTCAAATGGTTGTCAAAGCAACCTTCTTTTGACAATAAAGGTGGAATCCCACCTGTATTAATGGACTAATGTTTTTATATAAACACTAAAGATTGCAATGTGACCACAGAGAATTAAATTATTGATACAAAGAAGTTTAAATAAATGTCTTTATATAGATAAATATAATCTATTCTGAATGCAGCCTAATAAATAGTCAATTATAACATTATAACTGCAATTATAATTCTCAAATTGCACCCAAAGTATTACTTTTATAATTTGGGACTGGTTAGTTAATTGTTGAAAAGATTAATATGATCATATTATGAATCATTCACCATTATATTATTTTTACTTTTTAATTTTAAAATTAAAGCAAGAAACAAAATATAAATGCACAATCCCAACTAGAGTAATATTTTTAAAAATATTCAAACACCAATTGATGTTAGTAGTCTTTTGTGCTACTTGGTGGCATTGCTGTCCACATATCAAAATGTACAAGGGAAACTCAATTAAAAAGTTTTGTATTTTTTCATAAATAATCAAAATCATGAAAATAATACATTTACAAACATAAAAAGAAAATATATTTTATTTAAGAAAAAACTAAAATATATTATCTTTAATCATGCAGCTTTTCATTACAATATTTTCTCAGGCAGAAGTCAAGAAAGTGAATTTGCATTTTTTGCCATCTACTGAGAAATTTAGTGAACCTTTTATTTTTTACGGTTTTAAAATTCATGTATAAATGTTTTCCAACATTTAAATTTCAAAAAATTCAAAATATATCAGGATAATGAAATAGGCAGGTCTTCAATGTTTTTTAAACTTTATGATAATGGGTGCCTTTTATATATTTGCCAATCTCAAACTTTGTGAGATTAATTTGAGAAAATATTATGATGATCTAAAAACTTGATTTTGTGAAAAGTTTATAATTAGTATTGTATAGAAATTGTATGATACTTATTGAAAATCAAAAATATATATTACTACATATTTATTTTTTAAAGAAATGTTTTAATTTAAAATATAAAAGGTTATATTCTTCTGAATAATGTCACTATGGTGAATACAGCTGTGGGATTCAATGGTCTAGAAAATGTCATCACTAAACAATCTGTAATTACATTTAGTGATATCATAAAAAATACTAATGAACTGTAAACATTTAAAGCATAATTTGATTGATTTATTAATTATTGAAAATAATTGTTCAGATTTTTAAAACAAATAGCAAACAAAGAAGATTTTATTCATTTTGCAAATTGAATCTGCTTCACCTGAAATTTGACAAGGAAACAGTGCTTTGTTTTGATTAAAATCTAATTTTAAAAATAATTCTGAAAATCAAATATGATTTTTTAAAATTTATTGAATTTCTAACAAAAATATTTATCAAATGAGGTCAAATTTATTATACTCTCATAAATAATAATGGTTAAATATTAAAATGAAAATTGAAAGCTTAAACTAACTGAGAACAAATAAATCTGTTAGAATACAGGGGTTTTTTAATGAACAAACAATAACTGAAAATTTAATATTTTTAACAAGTGTAATCTAGGCAAATAAAATATTCAGTGAGAAATTTTATTACTGATTATGCTAAGTGGTTTAAATGATTACTAAGCAAAAAAAAACCCACGAATATATATATATCAAAACTACCCCAAATCCAAAATTAAACCAAACCAGCATAAAAATAATATTAAAACACAACCTAAGGTTTCACTGCTACAAGCAGACTTCTCAAGTGTAAAGAACTACCAAAAACTACACAATATATATAAGTATTAAAAACTACCCACAAATCCATTCACTTCCCATCCACCCTTAATATTAAAAGAACTCTTAAATAAGTTAATTGCTTCAGAATAATAAATTTTCAATAATAAAGACTCTCTAATTCTTCTTTTGATTTCATTTCTCTCAAAGAAGACAACTTATTTAAGAGTTCTTTTAATATTAAGGGTGGATAGGAAGTGAATGGATTTGTGGGTAGTTTTTAATATTATATATATTGTGTAGTTTTTGGTAGTTCTTTACACTTGAGAAGTCTGCTTGTAGCAGTGAAACCTTAGGTTGTGTTTTAATATTATTTTTATGCTGGTCTGGTTTAATTTTGGATTTGGGGTAGTTTTGATTTTATATTGACTAGTTTAGCTTTATGCTTGTAATGTTTATATATATATATATGTGTGTGTGTGTGTGAAAACCATGAAAATAATGTAACTTACTTAGAAATTAAAATCATAAATAATTTTTTTACCAAATATTTGCATTGATTATGTCTGTTGTAAATATTTGTTTCTACATAGATTATATTATTTACATGTTATTTTTCTTTACAATTTTTATTTTAAAAAATGTAATTTGTCAATTACCTCATCCTTTTCTTTTCATTTCTTATTTCTTTATGCATTGATTTAAGTATAATACCATTTATACATCTTCTTGAATCACATTTACACTGCAATCAAATACATTGTTTCATTTGATTACATTGTAAAAGTAATTAAAGAAGATGAATAAAAGATATTACACTATTCTTGTCTACTTTGATTTGGATTAAAGCTCCATCAACAAGTGATATATATATATATATATATATATATATATATATATATATCACTTGTTGATATTTATATATATATATATATATATATATATATAAAACAATCCACTAGAATAAAACTACAAAATTTTTAACAAATGCCTATATAAAATTGAAGATTAATATCCTTTGCTATAGCCAGCTTCGGCGTATTCCGCCATCTTAAGTAGCAAAAAAAAAAAAAAGAATAAGCATTTATCAATTTTAATTTTAATTTTTGAATTTGCTGATAAACCTTTTCTCTATATAAACTTTTAATTACCCACTAATTACCATTAAATATTTGTTTGTTTGTTTTTAATTTATTTGTTTATATAGTAATTCATTAATCTAGAATCATTGACCTTAAGACATTCTAGTTTAATGATTTGAGGAAATTAAAAATAATTCATCAATAGATTTTTAATCACCTTGTTTAATCTAGACTTCTCATACCTTTAAAGTACCAATATACTATTGGAAATTTAACCAAATATCTAACATAAATAATAACTATTAATATTTAATATATATAAATTCTGTATATTTATTTGTCTATAAACTAAAAAAAAAAAACAGTTTATAAGATCTACCTTTTTTTTCTTTCTCAGAAATCTAATTTTAAAGACTGTTGCAGACTTCATGCTGTAAAAAGGAAAACATTTTTGCTAAAAAGAATAAATAAAATCAATTTAAAAAACAAAATAGACATATGGATACTTTTTTTAATATTTACTTTATTGTGTTTATTATTTGTTAAATGTGTAATTGAAACAGAAGTATCTACCTCCCACTGACATCAATGTGAGATAATTACTTCCGTTTCAATTATAGATTTAAAATATATATATTATTTATTATTATATTTGATAAATATGTGTGTAATCAAGATTATACATA
This sequence comes from Epiperipatus broadwayi, assembly GCA_028023455.1. Classification (NCBI taxonomy): domain Eukaryota; kingdom Metazoa; phylum Onychophora; class Udeonychophora; order Euonychophora; family Peripatidae; genus Epiperipatus; species Epiperipatus broadwayi. The sequence goes on from JAQFVV010006347.1 coordinate 1,288,262, forward strand.
CATTTGTTTTATAATTCTTGTTAAAATGATAAAGTTCTAGTGATCATGTAACTTTAAAACGTCTTTCCAGATGCTAGAACTTGTAAAATTATAGCAAGCCAAGCTAGAGATATTCTACTGTATAATAAAACAATGGTGCTACTAGAGCATGGGGTCAACCCATTATATAGAACTACATATCAGTGAATAAAAAGAGACACTAATTAATAAAAATGAAATGTCTGTATAATATACAAATGTAATTTAGTTATAAAAAAATTAAAATCTACGGACGTGTAATAAAAAAAATATACAAATACTACATTTAGAAACCAATTCAATACAGAATCAATAGCTTTTGTTTCACCTTTTGCATAAAAATAAAAACATGTTTCATTTATGGAAAAGTAAAAATAGTATAAATTTTAGTAAGATAAATATAATCCATGGCAGTAAATGTAAGAAATAAAAACATATCAATAAAATATGTAGCACCAAATCAATGCATAAAGAATATAAGTAATATAGTAACAAGCACCCAAATACACAAGAAAGTGATCTTTGGTGATAAATGTGTTAAATATAAGCATATCATAAAGAATGGCATGCAAATACGAGATCAAACACAAATACATAAGAAATTAAATAATAAAAAATAATATGTTAATGGTAATAATTGTATAAAGCAAACTGTACATTATTTTCAGTTTTCTGTGAATGAAATAAGTTTTTATTTATTATGCAAAATTTGAAAGATTTCTTTTGTATTGTTTAATAGCTAAATCTATTTTTTTTTTTTATTGCTGTGTATTTTATTTTTCACTAAATAAATTATTTCAAAATGAATGAATGACATTAAACTGATGTATAATATCAAGGACTAATAAAGTCACAATCAGCAAATAACATGATTTGACTGAAACAGTATGATAACATAGGCTAAGCCCAGTGTACTCATGCTATATGTTTTAATTATAAATTTTATTAAACACCCATTATTATATTAAGTAATAATTTACTAAGGCTGTAACCTTAGAAATAAGCGTCTGAAAAATACGAAGGTAGGGACCTCTATAGGTCTTAAAAACACAAGCTTACGCTATGAAGAAAAGAGAGAATCCTTCTTTAGTTCAACTTACTTTTATATATAAATAGGTGAAGCTGAAGTGTTTTGATCTAAGAGTGTGAAGCTATTCAATACTTCACTAATTAAGTCCACAATTCTTATAATACATTAATACTCGCGAAATCTTACGATTTACTACGAGTCAATGAAAAGATCTTATAGTAAGAAATCTGTTACGATAATTTAAAGTTGTAATTATAAATTTTATTAAACGCCCATTATTATATTAAGTAATAATTTACTAAGGCTGTAACCTTAGAAATAAAAAGTTCCCTATGGGTAAGAATAATAATAAATAAATTTTATCAATATAATAATTAACATTTAATAAAAATTTCAGAGGAGAACTCTCAAATCATCTTTACAAATTATGAGATGCTTTTAATTAAAAGCATATAATTAGAATATATTAGATTTTTTCTCATAACATTTATAATAATACTCCCCTCCAATAATAACACATTTAACAATCAGTATTCTCAATATTTTATTGCAATGATTAGATCCACATTTCACAATCTTCTGATAAAAAAATATATGATTTTTTTTTTAAATTGTGCCACTTTGTATCTTAAAAGGATTTCTTTTGTAAAACAATTTCTTTTCATCATTGATTATAATATTAATATCTCAGAGTTTTAAATTAAATATTTATAATATTATACTTTCACTCTTTTTTATTTAAGAGTTATTAGACAATAAATGCAATCCTAGTAACAATATGAGAAGACATACTTTTACTCCATAAGATAATTTCTATCTAATTTACAATAATAATAATAATAATTCTTTTAATATAAAATATTATCTGTAATAAAAAAAAACATGAAAATTCTTAATTTATACTAAATAATATTTTACTGGAATAGCATTTGAATATCATGAGTGGATAAGGGATTTTTAGGCCACTTAGAATATCCTATAATAACACATATTATTTTTTTCTTATAAATTGAAAATAAATACTTTCAGTACTTAAATTTATGATGTATAATGAATTAATTTTATGAATCAAGCAAATAATAATTTTGTCACAAAAGCAGACTTTTTCTAATAAATGAAATTGGTTAAAATGACCATTTAACAGTGACCATCTTATACTATACTAGCATTCTGACTGATTTCTTTGTTCTCATTTACTTTAAGCTTTCAGTTTTCCCTTTAACATTATACCATTATTATTTATCAGAATATAATAAATTTGACCTCATATGATAGATATTTTGTTTAAAAACTAAATAAAATTTAAAAAATCATACGTGACTTTCAGAATTATTTTAAAAAATAGATTTTAATCAAAACAAAGCATTGTTTTGTCATTTAATTTCAGGTGGAATAGATTCAATTTGAAAAATGAATGAAATCTTCTTTGTTTCATGTTTGTTTAAAAAGTAAATTATTTTTAATATCTAATAAATCTATAAATTTATGTTTTAAAAGTTTAAACTTTTTTTGTAATTTTTATGATATTGATAAATGTTATAACAGACTGTTTAGTGAAGACATTTCTAGACAGCTGTATTTCCTGAAACCATAATCTCTATGATAATAATATTCGGAAGAATATATTATTTTATATTTAAGAATAAAACATTGCTGTAAAATATAAATATGTAATAATATATATTTTTGATTTGCAATAATGATTACCCAATTATCATACAAAAATGATCATACAATTTTTGAAAAATCAAGTTTTTAACTATTGTAATACTTTCTCAAAATAATTAATAGGTATCCATCATCAGAAACATGGTGACCTACTTATTTGATTATCCTGACAACTTTTGAATTATATATATATATGTATGTTATGTGTGTGTGTGTGTGAATTTTAAAGCTGTAAAAAAAAAGATTCACAAAATTTCTCAGTAGATGGTGAAAAATGCAAATACAATTTCTTGATTTCCAGCCTGAGAAAGTTTCAAAATTAAAAATACAACAGTTAAGATAATGAATGAATAATTTATTTCTTAGATGCTTTCTTAACATCTGCAGATCGTTTTAATCAAAGTGATTATTATATTCAATTTTGATGTGTATATACTCTTAATGACCAACAAAAAATATAATTGTATAATAGCTTATAAAGTCAAGATTTCTGAATAGATAATATGTGATGGTGATGGTATTGAAGTTAGACAACAAATTTAATAATAAAAGCAACATTTATTTCAACAATAAGGACAATTAAATAAATAAGAACTTTGAAAATCTACAGTTTTTCAAGCAAGCTGTTCTGACACTATGCTCTACAATTCACTGCATAAAAAACAATTTTAAAGAGTTTACATAATATAATAATAAAAAATAATTTCACAAATTAAATAATAATTGACTATTGTTAACTTCATATGATTGATAAAAGATTTTCTTAACATGAGCATTATCATAAAAAGTTCCACCATTATGCAACAGTTATACTATTGTATTGTTTCCACAATGAATACATTTAAATAATAAGCATGTCTTATCAATCCAGTGATGAAATCAATGCTAGAAGTAATATATATATTAATTATCGAGGCACAAAATACAATTTTAATTTCTAAAATAAATATTTCTTGATTTTATATTCTGCAATACTGACAAAGCACAGCAAAACAGATCTACACATCAAAACCATTTTTATCCTATCATAATATTCAAGATTGCAACAGAATAAAATCTGATGTTTCTCAAAATAAGTAACAACAATATCAATTGCCAAAAATAATGTCATAGTGGTTCTTCCAATAAAAAAGATGAATAATGCAATGAAACTAAAAGATGGCATGAATTCAAAAGAAGCACTTACATTTTGAGGGCAAAAGAATGAACCATAAAAATATTAGGAACAATAAGAGCTGCCTTAAATAAAGCATTTACAATAAATGTGAAAATATAACTCATGGAATATACTATAATAAGAGATAGATACAGCTACAATCTCATTATAAAATATGTGTGTTAGCAAAATAAACACCTACAAGAGAAAGTTGCAGTTACAATTTCTTGAATAATATAATGACAAGATAAGTATCCATAAAACAAGAGAGACTAAGGTTGAATCTTCTAAACAAATATAATAATTAACTAATGTAAATTGATAAAAAAATTATTTACCAAATCTGGTGTAATTAAACATGATCTAATATAAGCAATAAGAATATACCACATCTTCACTGGTTCTGCCTAAACTCATACATTCAAATAATAACTGAATTAGTATGGCAGGGGATAAATAACACTTTAAAATAATATAGTATTATAAGATAGTAAACATTCAGCAAACTTCTGTATATTATGGTTTACAAATAATACATTAAAATATATCAGACAAAAATGCATAATATAAATAAAATAAAATACATGGTAAATTACAATAGCATAAAATTATAATTTGAAATCATACTCAGCTCACTAAAAAATAAATAATTAAAAGTCCTTTATCCTGGAGGTTCTACCATTTAACAGGATACAATTCTGCAATTACCATTCTGAAAATATAGAAAATTTCCTCATAATGTTGAAAATACAGCAAATTTGAAATTATATGTACATCATTCAAAATATTTCTATAAGCAAGAGATTTTCTGAAAACATAAGCTCACCAATATGTCAATGGCCATTCAGTTTTATGAAGAAAATTTTATATAAGGCACTGGAAATTTCTAGTATAATATTATATTAACTTTAAATTAATTTATTCCTAGGAAAACAGAATCTAATAATGAGATAGAGGAGCGTATATTATTTAAAGACAATGCAGGTTTTATTAAAGAGCAGAGTTTTTGAAATTTATAATTATAAGAAATAACAAGGCATATAGTAAAGCAGGTTTGTAATCAAAAGTTAATTTCATTATAAACTTGAATAATAATTCATTAAAGCATTTTATGTCTTTTATTACATATATGACTGTTCCAATTATTTAGTACAGTCCACAATTGAATAATAATAACAATTAATTTTGAATAATTTGTCTTTTACCATGGTATAATATTAATTTTAAACATAAATAGTCAAGAAATATTTTTTAGATGAAAGAGTAAGTTAATAATTTTCATTTCATAGAAAATATAAATCAAAATATCCATGAATGGATGTCTTTCATTCTGCCACTAAGGTAACAAATAAATAATTACAATAAGTAATTAAAATGTCATTTCAAAATCAATAAATAGATTTTTCTATCCAGAATTAAAATAGTCCATTCATTAAAAATGAATGATTTTAGAAAAAATCATCATTTAATGGTAAGATAATATTGAAATAAAGATATTTTTAAATAGACATTGTTGGAGAATAAATACTTTAAATTCTTTTAATAAATTTTTTATTCTTTTCAGAATTTTCAATAATTAAGAAAAAGTATTCTAAAACATTAAAAACTGCTATAAAATATTGCATAAGCATAAGGTCTTTAATAGTATTAATATTATGGCACAAAAAGATTAAACTGATAATAAAATTTATTGTAAATAAAAAATTGGTAATTAATAAAAGCTCTTACATATATGTTGAGATCTATGGAAAATTCCCTTGAAGTAATAATTTTGCAAAAAATAATTAATAACTGTTGAAGAATAATTATTCAAACTTTTCATCATATTTAATAGTGTTGTAGATTTTAGACTTCCTACTAAACTTTAGTTTAAAGCTTTAGCATTTGGATTAAAACTTATTTAAACATGCATATTACTTTAACAAAATAAAATTTATTAAAAATAATTAAACTGAGAATTATTAAAAATAATTAATTCTGCAACTAGATAATTAATTAGAGAAAAGAATACAAATAATAATAACAGTAAATGTGTGCAAAGACTTCTTCTTTTATACTCCTGATCATGTGATACAATTAAAATTGAATTTTAGATTACCTCCTACTTAATCTTTTTTATTAAAGTTCAAAAATCAAGGCTAAAAATAAACTCATTTACATATTATCTAGACTGGTTAATTAAAATATTACACTCTAATTAAATTATTTATAAAACTAAAATTATTACATTAAAAATAAAACAAAATATTATATAATAAATTACATTATTCTTTTTCAACACATATAATATTTAATAAAGGTGAAGTTTCTCAGAATATTTTTTCATTATTTTTAATTAAAGATATTTAAAAAAAATTAAATATTATAAATAAGGAAGTGAAAATTAAAATACAAACACACACATTCTCTAATGTTTTTCTTCATTTGAAAATTTATAATTTTTAATAATAATAAATTAACTCATTTTCTTCTTTTAATTAGCATCATTTAACTTTCTTTTTACTGATTTGATCTTATTACAGTTAGCATTAAAAAATATACTTTTATTAACAAATTATTTAAATAAAATGTATTATAATAAGCAAGTAATTTAAATATTAATATGCAGCATTAAAGATTTAAACTTAGTCATTAAAGTTTAATTTTAACATTGTCTTTTAATATACTAGGAGATATATTAAAAATAGTTTTAGCTTTTAATAATTCTAACATTAACTTATTATAATACAAGATAAAAAAAAAAATACCTAATTTAAGCAATTAGAAGGCATTTATAACCATAGTCAGATTTAAATCACTAGAGTAAAAATCTTAAAATGACTTTTAAAAATAATTAAGACTTTTAAAACTTTTTAAAATGACTTAAAGGTGAACTAACATTTAACTATCAAGTTATAATAAACTGGCTTACAGTAGAAATTAAGTTATTGAATTTTTTTGTTTACTTAAACAATTAGATGTATGGAACTTTAGCTATACTGACAAAGCCAAAGGTTACAATATGCATTTTATTTCTTATTGATTAGTATTTTCTTTTGTCATTGGCATGTATGTTGTTCCATATAGTACATAGTTATTGTGCTCAATTGAAGTTCTTTATTATAATTTCAAATCAGCATCTCATTTTAAAGAGTGACCAATAAATCATACAAATACTGGAAGAAGACTTCATCTGGATTAATTTATAAATAACAATATGCATTATTTGATACTGATTTCATGCACATTAACCATTAGCAGTTGATGAGAAAATGTTAACCAATCAATTTCATTTTTTTATATTGGAAATAATATTAGTTTCTTTAAAATAATTGGGAAAAAATAACATGAAAATAATATAATCTTTAATAAAAATACTATAATTTATATTAAAAACAATCCTGAAATTAATATTTTTAATGAACAAAACATGATTCAAATATATTTTTTACTTTTTCATAATGAAAATAATATGTTCTAAATGCATTAAAATAATATAATGTTTTCAAAAAGATGAAAATACTATTATTTATTTAAACAATAAACTTGAAATTAAACATTTAATAATAATAAAAAGATTTGAAAAAATTAAATTTTTGAAAAGAGCAAACAAAACAATTTAAAATTTTTTTATGAAGTGTGATCATTGTAAATATTCTGGCATAAATTGAATTACCAAAGAGGTAAAACAATTCCACACATTGATGAAAATAACTAACATATATTGCAAAAATGCAGCAAATACTCATGTATTTTAAATACCGGATGCACTGAAACTTCCAATATTTTTACCCTGAACTATTTGAAATTCTTGACAGTGCTTAATGCTATGCAGTAATAAGAATGTTTACACAATCTATTAAAATTTTTGAGTTTAAGACTGTATAAAATTTTGAGTAAAATGAGGAGCCCCTCCATAACTTTTTCAATTGAAACTATATATTATAAAATTTTTCAACAAGGCATGAATCAAGATCTCTTCATTGCATATCTGAATGACATTTGTGATACATATCAAATATGCCATTGCTAATAATTATGCTTACATTGATGGTAACTTTTTCAAATATACTTTCTTTATTTATTAAGATGTAAATAATATCACAGTTGTTTCCAAAATAAATTATATTCTTTTCATGTTGTTGGGTTATTTTCAAACATATATTATATTTTAAATATACTAATATTCTTTTTGATCAAAATAAAACTTATTGCTTACTGTTTGTTAATATTTGTGTGTGGATAATAACTCTACCAATGGATAACATATATGTGTAATCAGTTACCATTATGCTTTTATTTTAGATATAAAAAAATTTAATAGAAAAATATAAGTTCACAAAAATTGAAAAAAAAATGTTACTAGACTTTTATTGCTAAAAAATAATTTTTTGTTTTGAATGATATAAAATAAATGGTTTGTTTAAACAAACTTTCAAAATTCAGCTTCTAAATTTTGCATTTTTAATAAGGAAATATAAATGTTTATATAATTGTGTGGACATCTCGTATATAATAAAAACAAACTTAAAAATACAGTATATTTAAAATTTGATAACAAGCAGCAATTATTTCTTTATAGTTATGACAATGTCTGAATTTAATGTGTAAACGTAAGTCTTTTCAGAAAATTATTAGTAATATAAGTAAGTATTATCACTGGAATTATAGGCAAATAAATAAGGGTTTAAAAGGAATATTGTATAAGAGAATTAAAAAATGCTGTGATAAATCATGTTACAAAAATTATAATATAGTTCTGATGGTTAGTAATAAGGCAAAAACTTTTCAAGTACAAAAAAAAAATAAAACCTTATAACTGAGATTTAAATGCATAATTAAAACAAAAATCATTTATGTATAAATATTTTCAGAATTTTAATATGTATTATTCCAAGACAAATCTATTATTATTATTCTAGCACGTGTGCGTGTGTGACGCAACTGTTCCCAAAAGCTATAAAGTGTTAATATAAAATAGATAACTAAAAACAAATGAGCTGAGCGCATGCTAGAATATATATATTTCCCAAAAGTAAAAAATTATTTGACTTAATCGTATTATTATATATATTTTTATTATTATTATTATTATTATTATTATTATTATTATTATTATTATTATTATTATTATTATTATTATTTTTTTTTTTTTTTTTTTTTAGTAGTATTATTATTATTATTATTATTATTATTATTATTATTATTATTATTATTATTATTATTATTATTATTATTATTATTATTATTATTATTATTATTATTATTATTATTATTATTATTATTATTATTATTATTATTATTATTATTATTATTTAAGTGTGAAATAATACCTTGTAGTCAATTACAAAAAAAATGAAAAAAAATACAGAGTATATTGTACAATAATTAAAGAAATTAAAAAACGATACATGTCAATAAAATATGTTTAAACTAATCAAAAATGGTATTTAAATTTAAGAATATTATAGAATTACTTAGGATTTAAATAGTATTTATTTAGTTTTCCTTTTTATGTAATCAAGCTTTTTGTAAAAAAAAATTAAGAACATTGGAACAGAAAGGTTAAATAAAAAAAAAAAACAATATGAATATCATAAACATGAACTTAATTACAAAAAGTGAAATTATATTAGATATTTGCCATCTTGGAATTAAGATATTCTTTTTTTTTCTCAGGAAAATATATTTAGAGAATTTAATGAAAATTTAGTATAATAAACTATAATCTTGTTTAGAATAAAAATTCCACATCATTCAACCACATTTATTATGATGATAACTACTTACATAAATAATGTTGTATTTAAGGTGGCAGACTATGATCTTAAACATTTTACCAACAACATTTTCAATATGATGTTAAAAAGATCCATTAGTAAAAAATAAAATTCCCAGATCTTTTTAGATGCAACAAGTTCATATTTCTTAGAAAATAAGACATGTGAAAGATTTATTCATATTAATTGACATATTATTTAGATTGCACCAAGCATGTGGTATGCTTCTTCTAAAGAATTTACAATCACCAGCATAGCATAAAAATAAGAAAATTTAAGGTTATTCTTAAGATGATTGAGATAAATATAAAAAAAATATATGCACTAAAATACTATCTTGCAGATCACCTAAATTACATTTGTAATCAGGATAAATTTTGTTGCTCTTGTTATTTTCATCACCATTATCATTATTATTACTACTATTACTACTATTAGATATCATCAAGTTGAATACTTTAAATATTTTTTTTCCAGAAAAATATATTATATTTTTGTGGTTTTGATATTTAAAGCCCATTTTCTCTTTCTTATAATTACTCTTCTATTATCACTACTTTTTCTAAATATTATATATTTTTTTATGAAATTACATTATCATATTATTCTCAAAATAGGACAATTTCAACCTGATTATTTAGCTTTAAAGTAGGAGTTTCATTCTAATCTGATTAAATATCCATTTGTTTGTACTGTTTTCAAGTCTCTCCCAGAAAATCTACTTTCTTACAATTTATTAACCTTTTTGATGACCCATTGCTCAACTATGTTAAAGATTACATAACTAAGTTTAATAAAGGCTTCACATTGAGATAATATTATTCCATAGTTTTTAAATGAAAATAAGAAAAATCTTTGCTAATTGATTCATATTTTTTATTACTTATAATCTTATATGTATTTATAAGATCTATATGTCAAAGGTTCCCAAAATACAGATAACTTATTTCTAATATTAATATGAAAAACCAAAGACATTGTAAAAATTGTAATTATATTTGTATTGTTTTCAATAAACATTAAAGCAGCACATTTATTATGAAAGAAAATAAAAATCTTGGCAGGTTTTGTAAAATACATTTGAAGATAAATGAAAAAAGGTAAAACAAGAAAATAATGTTAGTAATGTAAAAGTATAGAAAGTGTAAAATAATTTAAAATTATTTAAAGAAAAAAGAATACAAAAAGAAGTGAATAAAATTATCTACTTTCCAAAACAAAAGTTTTATGAAAGATGTGTTAAAAAAAGATATATAGGTAAAGACTATATTGTCCAGGGATCATAAGGAAATAAATAATAAGTGGCTATTTAAGGAGTCATAAAAAAGATTAAAAAAAAACTCATGAAGAATAGTCTGGTGTGTTATAGGAGAGATGTCTTCGACAAAAAAATAATAAATTACAATTATAACTGATAACATTTTATTCTTTTTTAATAACTACAATAGCCAATATTTTTCATCAACTTATCTTTTTTCTTTTTTTAATTTGCTTTAAAACTGAAATACTTTTTTTTCTTTCACTATTTTTATCATTTATATTTTTTATTAATTGTAAAAATAACATATATTTTTTTTCTGATCACAATTTTACATTTTATCAGCAGCAATTTCACTTGTAATCAGATATATTTGATAACATGAAGTTGGAGAAAAGGATTTTGGAAAACACTTAGACTTTAAATATAAAGCTATTTGAGTTAATTCAGTGAGCTGCTTTTAAAATTACAAAATCCCATATTTTCATTTATTTCTTTGACTCATAATCTTATACTCCTAATTTTTTCAATTAAGACTTTTTTTACAAAATTAATAAAACTTTAAGCTTATACACTGAAACGGAAAAGTGGATTAACCTTTTAGATAAGCCTGATTATATTTATAAAGTCGTTATCACGCAATTTAATAAACATTTTAGTGAATAGAAGTTATTAATAATATCTATAGTTCTCTTTAATAACTATACAAATATGTAACAATAAATAAATAAACTTTAAAGTTACCATTGTTTTTTGTTTATTATATATATATTGTAAATATCGATAAGTCGATATTATATTTTTTTAAATTGTCATTTGTTATTAAAAAAAAAATCTCTTTAAGTTGATGTTTACATATGAAATATTTAAATTTTTCTTTTATGTTTATTAAATATAGTTATTATTTGAAGTTATTATTTTATTTATATATATTGATAGTACATCGTTATAAACATTTAATTATTGAAATAAATAAGGACATATAAATTATAGATTATAAAAAAAATTATTTTATTTATAATGATTATTAAATGTAATAAATTATAATATATGTATATTTTTAAAGATATCAAATTTTCAATTTAATATTTTATATATATATATATACTTGATATTTTATTTTTATTTTAATGTTAATTGTTTTAAAAGAGAACATATATAACATGAGTTTTAAAATAGTATCTGCTGGCGCATGGAACGATAGCAACAACAAAAGAAGCCATTATCATTATTATTATTGGAATAGATATAGAACAAACAACTGAAAAATAAAGATTTTGTTGTACTTTAGTTCTATAAAATTTACTATTCTTCAAAATACTGAAATAACATATATATCTTATGGTAAATACATAAATTATGGCTTGCTAAGAAAATATATATCGCAGCTAGGAGCTGCGTCATCACATTCATTTATTCCAAGGCAATTTTCAATGGAACAACTAAAAAAATTCAATGTATAAATTTCGTCGCGTCTGGAGTTGAAACTTGATATAGCTATCTTAAATGTATAATCGTCAATTTAATCATAATCTGGAAGTAATTGGAATTGACATGCTGGATTTAATATTTCAATTTGTTTATTTATTTTTTTTTCAATGAAGGAAATTTTGAAAGGATAAAATATGCATGTGTCTAGGAATTAACAATTTTCTTTAACATAATAGTTTCTTCACCTTCGACAGAATGCATTCTAATAATAATAGTAAACGGATAAAGAAATAACTCATGGAGTAAATTAACTTTTAAAGGAAAACTAACTAAGGAACTTTTAAAAAGGTAGTAAAGAATTTTATATGTATAAATATATTTTTGAGATCGATATTTTTGGTTTGTTTATTTTATTTTTCATTATAAAATATAACGTTTTATAAGTGGTCAATTTAAGCATCTTGTTTTATAATAATATTAGACGTATAACAGATGTTCAGATAATTATCTTAAATAATTTAAAAATCTTAAAATGTAATTTATAGGTTGAAGTTATATATGAATTGTTATATTTATATATTATAATGGTTAGGCAAAAATATGTCTTTATATATTTAATCTATATATACTTATTACAAGTATATACATATAGTTATTCTTTGTATTTATATTTAAAACATCAATATTATTTAAAGTTGAACTATAACATAAAATAAAGGATGTACTATTTGTTTTTATAAATAATGCCTTTGTAATTATTTAAAAGAGCGATACTATATTATTCTTATTTTCTTTTAATGCCAAAGTTATTATGAAATTAATTGAATTTATAAATAATAAAAGATAATTTCATATTTCATTTATTATTTGGTTTGTAGGTCACTTACACATATTATTATTCATTTATATATTTAGAGGTACATAAATTTACATAGTTAGATGTGTATATTTGAATTTAGTAAAAGTCCTATTGTTTCTAATATATATATTTGATTAGTTAGTCACATCAACCTTAAAAATAAATTATAAAGATAGATCTCATTGCTTTGCATGATTTTAGATTTGTTTTATGTATAGCTAGCTGGAAGGGCATTTAAACAATTTATTTAAATATAACTGGAATAATTTTGTTTTTCTTCATTCTTTAATTTTAATGGAATACCTAATAGACGTTCCATTATATTTAGCTTATCCAATTGTAAGCTACCATATAGTTTCCATTACATTTGGCTTGCCCAATCGTGGGCTGCCTCATATACGTTCCATTACATTTGGCGCAACAACTAGGGCTCGAAATAAGCTAATTAGGGCTTGAAATACCCCACATACTTGAGATTAAGATGTGTAGTATATATATATTAATATGAGATGTATAGTTTAAAGAAAGAGAAGCATTTTTGTGTGTTTAATTTTTTTTTTTATATAAATGGAAATATTTTAGCCTTATGTTTAGATGGTGATGGTTAATATTATTGTATTATTTTTTTTATGATGGTGTTAAAGTACGGCATAATAATTTTGTCCATATTTGGAAAGTTTATGTTGTAGAAAATCTATAATTTTGAAGGTTGGATGGGATATTTGATTGTTGGAGTTTGGTTGGTTCTGTTGCAAGTATTGATGTTGGATGGGGAATTTTTGTCATTGTCTTAGGGATGTAATGCATTCATGTCATTTGTGATTGATTGATCTCATTCATTGCTCCAACCCAAATTTTGATGTTTATTATTATTATTATTTATCATGAAGCAGTTAACAGTGGTCCTGCCATGATTTTATCTTTAAAACTCCAGAGAGAGTAAGGTATAATTATTTTGATATATGTATAATATTTGCCTCTAAGTCTCCTTAAGATGAGCAAGGAAATATTTTATAAGTAATAGCCCCTAAGACTTAAATATAAGCAGGGTAGTGTAATAGTGTTTTCAGAAAATTATTATGGGTTGTAGTAGATTGGATAGAATGAAATGTGATAATCATCTAAGTGTTCATGAAACATTGTATGCTTTGGGAATAATGATTGAATTCTTTTATCTACATCAAAGTTGTGAAGTGCTAATCAATCTTTTGGTTGTCAAAATCTATCAGATCTTTGGAGGAATAGATAAGTATATAACATAAATATATATAACACCAAACTTAGGGACTAAATTAATTGATTATTGTTTGTAACAAATAATCTATTACATTGATTATTAATTAAGGTTTGAAAACAAGTATAGTAATATTATATTTTCATTATAAATGACTTTTAAACATGAAGTTCAATTAGTGAATGTTTGTTGATAGTGGACTGCATTAGTACAATTTTATTAAAATATTTTGGGCACAAAAGTTAATAATTAGTGAAGTGGATATTTTTTTTATATATATATATAAAATGTTATTAAGTTTTAAGGTCCAGAAAATTTATAGGTATCAATTTAGTAAGTTTATGCTTAACTACCATTATTTTGAATGAGAAAGTTGTCTCACTATATTATCAAATTAGTTATTTTAAGGCATGTGAACATTTAGTTGTATTTTTAAATATTTCAAGGTCATATTGAATTTGATATGAAGATTCCATATTTCAATATTGTGTAAGTGTAGAATATTTATTATCATTAAATATAAATGAATGTTATTTAGTGATATCAATTGTTACTCTCTTTCTATATATATTTTAGAGAAATTTGTTGATATTATGGTGATAGATGAGATTTTTTTTTTAAGCCAAGAAGTTCATGAGTTCAAATAAGTAAAATTTAGATTGTCAGATAGCTATTATGTATTATAAGATTAAAAAAGCTTGTATTTTTTTTTAGTTAAATAATTGCTTGTTGGAATAATGATTGGAGATGGTGAGCCCTTGATCTGTGATAATTACTATATAGAAATAAATATATATATCTTGGATTTTTTTTTTTTTTTGAGTATATAGTATTGTAGTTCTAATAATAATGGACAACAGTAGTGAAATGTCAGTTAGTGGTAATTTTGATATGGAGAATTTACTAGAGAAACTGGAGGCTATGATAAAAACCAACTTAAAAATAAATTCTGATGAACTTAGAGCTGAGATGAAAACCAACTCTAATGAATTAAAAGATGATCTTAGAGCTGAAATGAAAACCAACTTAAAAACAAATTCTGATGAACTTTCTCAGAAGCTAGAATCTAAATATGATGAACTTAGAGCTGAGATAAAAACAAATTCTAATGAACTTTCTAAGAAGATAGAATCTAAATATGATGAACTTAGAGTTGAGATGAAAGTCAATTCTAATGAATTAAAAGCTCTGGTAGATAATAGTGTTAGAAGAGTAGAAATAAAATTTAATGAAAAGATAGAAAAATATAGAGAAGAGACAATAGTGGAAGCTAATTCTTTAAAAGCAAAAATTGAAGAAATAAATAATGAAATGAAGGAAGAAAATCAAGGAATTATGGCCAGATTAGAAGAATCTAAGAAAGAACATGGGGAATTTGAGGAAAAGATTATTAATAATAATAAAGTATTATGGGATAAGTTCCAAGCATTGAAAATTGATAATGAATCTTCATTTAAAAACCTATATATGACTATCTCTGCTGAAATTAAAATTGCTGTGGGATTGCAGCAAGAGGAACAGTTGATTGATATTAATAAATTACAAGATATAAATGAACGTATTAATGTAGTAAATGAAGTTACTTCTAATCGTATACAAGAAATAGATGTTAAATTGGATCAAATTCAAGGAAAATTAAGACCCCTTTCAGAATATATAAATAATAATGAAATTGAAACCTGTAAAAATTATGAAATAGAGGTACGAAAGGATGTGGCAGAAATGGATGTAAAAATTGAGCAAATAAAAATCATTACGTTAGAAAATTGTGAATATATAACAAATTTGCAAAAACAATGGAAAGAATATGAAATAAAGATAGATATAAATAAAATGAAAGATAATATTATAGACAGAGATTATCTTAAGGATGAGACATTTGTTAAGGAATTGATAAATAAAGAAAATTGTAAGTGTTGTTTAGATAAAGTTAATAATGGAACAAATTTAATAGAATCTAAAAGATCTTCTGATTTTCCACACCAAATATCTAGTGATTCATATATGAATCATAATGCTGCACAGTTCATTAATGTTAAAGTTTTTAAAGGTGAGTATCATGAAAATCCTATGGAATACCTAAATACATTAGAAGAATTGTTTACACTTAGTATCCTGTCAGAGAAAGAAAAGTTGGCAATTGCTAGTAACCATTTATACGCTTCAGCTAAAGAATGGTGGAGATCTCTGTTTGAAAGGCCTCAAACTTATGGTGATTATCGTGAAGCAATAATGAATAACTTCTGGAATGAGGATAAACAAGATTTTATACGCCATAGACTTTCTCATGAAAAATATACTTCTCGTGATGGGAGTTATACTCAATTTTTTAGACATCAAGTGGCCAAATTCAAAACCCTAAATGCATTTCCATTATCTGAAACTCAAATTGTACGGATTTTGCATAGAAATTTACCAAGGCATATTGAACAAACATTGGTGGCTGCAGATCGACATACCGTTGAGGAAGTAGCAGATATCTTGGGAATATTAGAAGCTAGTGATGGTATTTGTAATAAATCAACTGGAACTACAAGAGATAACTCTAATTATAATTTAGCAAACGTAAATTATCATATACCAAGAAACCAATTTACAGGTCGCATGCAAAGGTTTACCAGAAATTACCACAATAATAGAAGACAAAATCCATACCGGGATCATGGAGGTTACAATAGAAATCATGAATATAGTCGTGTTACTAATTTACAACCAGGGAGTTATCCATATGATACCACTAACACTGAGGTTAATACTCCAGCGACTGGATATTCAAATCATCCATTAAACTGAGTAGAGATAAGTTTAAAATAAATTATCTTAAAGGAAGTATAAATTTTATGAAAGATATTGGAAAGGCCAAAGTTAAACTTAAAGTTATAGATAGAAAGATAAATAATAAAGATTTTCTTCAAGAAAATATAACTAAGGAAAGAGATTTAAATAAACCTAAAGTTAAACTGAAAAGAATTAATATAGTAATGTTATTGTTGTAAAACAAAATGATTTTCAAGAATTCTTTCATGTTGAAGTTGTATCATATTTCCATCTGATTTGCGATTTTTAAAGGATTATTTGGAAAGTTTGAATGAATACATTCAAAGTTGCCAAAAGTATTGTTTTTAATTGAACATAGAACAAATGAAGTAAAATAAAGACTTACTCAAGTTGACGATGTTTATAAAGATAGTCAAAGGAAAAGTTAGATTATCTGATAAAATAGCAACTGTTAGTGATAAAGTTAAGAATTATGTTAGTGCTTATGATCAAGTTACTATTTATGTAAAGGATATAGATGTAGAATCTAAGGAGTTCATAGCAAAATCTTTAGATACTTATCTCAAAATTATTCAAAAGCAATTGAATTATACTAAAATGCTATATGAAAATCTTGTAAGTTAAAGCCAACTTCTTCACAAAGTTCAACATACTGGAAATTCTTTACAAGAAGAATTAAAAAGGCACTTTTGATTATTATTATTATTATTTTTTTAAGAAAACTTGGACAAATATCTAGATGATCTGAAAGATAGATATAAATAAATGAATGTGGTTATTAATAAGAAAAATAATATTCTTTAAACCATGTTAGTCCTTAGAAAGATTACAAATTTGAGAAGTTTTTCGATATCTCATAATTCATTAGTTATCTGCAAAGACATTTTTTTTTTTCGGTGGATTAGAGGGTATTGTAAATATCGATAAGTCGATATTATATTTTTTTAAATTGTCATTTGTTATTAAAAAAAAAAATCTCTTTAAGTTGATGTTTACATATGAAATATTTAAATTTTTCTTTTATGTTTATTAAATATAGTTATTATTTGAAGTTATTATTTTATTTATATATATTGATAGTACATCGTTATAAACATTTAATTATTGAAATAAATAAGGACATATAAATTATAGATTATAAAAAAAATTATTTTATTTATAATGATTATTAAATGTAATAAATTATAATATATGTATATTTTTAAAGATATCAAATTTTCAATTTAATATTTTATATATATATATACTTGATATTTTATTTTTATTTTAATGTTAATTGTTTTAAAAGAGAACATATATAACATGAGTTTTAAAATAGTATCTGCTGGCGCATGGAACGATAGCAACAACAATAAGAAGCCATTATTATTATTTATTATTATTGGAATAGATATAGAACAAACAACTGAAAAATAAAGATTTTGTTGTACTTTAGTTCTATAAAATTTACTATTCTTCAAAATACTGAAATAACATATATATCTTATGGTAAATACATAAATTATGGCTTGCTAAGAAAAATATATCGCAGCTAGGAGCTGCGTCATCACATTCATTTATTCCAAGGCAATTTTCAATGGAACAACTAAAAAAATTCAATGTATAAATTTCGTCGCGTCTGGAGTTGAAACTTGATATAGCTATCTTAAATGTATAATCGTCAATTTAATCATAATCTGGAAGTAATTGGAATTGACATGCTGGATTTAATATTTCAATTTGTTTATTTTATTTTTTTCAATGAAGGAAATTTTGAAAGGATAAAATATGCATGTGTCTAGGAATTAACAATTTTCTTTAACATAATAGTTTCTTCACCTTCGACAGAATGCATTCTAATAATAATAGTAAACGGATAAAGAAATAACTCATGGAGTAAATTAACTTTTAAAGGAAAACTAACTAAGGAACTTTTAAAAAGGTAGTAAAGAATTTTATATGTATAAATATATTTTTGAGATCGATATTTTTGGTTTGTTTATTTTTTTTTTATTATAAAATACAACGTTTTATAAGTGGTCAATTTAAGCATCTTGTTTTATAATAATATTAGACGTATAACAGATGTTCAGACAATTATCTTAAATAATTTAAAAATCTTAAAATGTAATTTATAGGTTGAAGTTATATATGAATTGTTATATTTATATTATAATGGTTAGGCAAAAATATGTCTTTATATATTTAATCTATATATACTTATTACAAGTATATACATATAGTTATTCTTTGTATTTATATTTAAAACATCAATATTATTTAAAGTTGAACTATAACATAAAATAAAGGATGTACTATTTGTTTTTATAAATAATGCCTTTGTAATTATTTAAAAGAGCGATACTATATTATTCTTATTTTCTTTTAATGCCAAAGTTATTATGAAATTAATTGAATTTATAAATAATAAAAGATAATTTCATATTTCATTTATTATTTGGTTTGTAGGTCACTTACACATATTATTATTCATTTATATATTTAGAGGTACATAAATTTACATAGTTAGATGTGTATATTTGAATTTAGTAAAAGTCCTATTGTTTCTAATATATATATTTGATTAGTTAGTCACATCAACCTTAAAAATAAATTATAAAGATAGATCTCATTGCTTTGCATGATTTTAGATTTGTTTTATGTATAGCTAGCTGGAAGGGCATTTAAACAATTTATTTAAATATAACTGGAATAATTTTGTTTTTCTTCATTCTTTAATTTTAATGGAATACCTAATAGACGTTCCATTATATTTAGCTTATCCAATTGTAAGCCACCATATAGTTTCCATTACATTTGGCTTGCCCAATCGTGGGCTGCCTCATATACGTTCCATTACAATATATATATATATATATAATCATAGTTTGGTGGAGAGTGATTTTACTCTCTTTGTTTATATATGTACTAGTTTTGATTTATATCGATTATATATGTATGTATTGAGATGGTCAACAGTTATTGTGAGAGGTCTAAATTTAGTACTTATGTGCATGTATAATTATTATAGAAAAATACAATAAAACAAGGTAGAATTCCAAAATAGAAATTTGTCAGAGAATGATAAATAATTTTTTAGATAATTATGAAGAATTTAAAATGGGGTGATTATTTTACTTGCCAAATAGTCAAAATTGTATAATAATTTATAAATATAATAACTTCACTTAATTACATTTATATAATAACCATTTGTAATAAAGTATGGCCATTCCAATTCCAAGAGATAGACATAAATTAGATCTTATAGTAGAGTTCACTTATTTTCTTACAGCATGATTTTCTTCTTTAAAGCAGTTTATGTTGCATCCTATGGATCTTCAACCTTTGTCTCTGGATACAACTGCATAGTTTCAGGTCTTTTGTTTGGCATGTCTTTTGTTATATTAGCCAAACATTGTAAATAATTTACTGTTAGCTAATATCACCATGATGGTTGCATTGGATGTAATATTCAAACATTAGCAGTGTAAAACTGCATGATGTTGTTTCAATTGAGAATATATTGATTTAGTGATTTTCCTCATTAACAACTATTTCTTTATCATCTTCTTCCTGTCTTCACCAGAACTGATCTGTATAGACTTTTATCAATTCCAGATTCAATATTCATATCTGTTTATATCATTTGTCAACATTACATGGTTTATAGTAAACATATAATTAAGTCCTATTAATTTATATTGCAATGTTTTTTTACAAAACATCTTTATCCAGATTTAATGACCAGATTTAATATAATTTTACAGAACACGCTTTTTTATAAATATTTTTACATTATATTATTATTCTATAAATGATTATAGTTTTAACAAGGCTGTAAACCTTAGCTATGAGCGTCTGAAAAAATCGTCACTAGGGACCTCTGTAGGTCTTTAAAACACATGCTTACGCTATGAAGAAAAGAGAGAATCCCTTCTTTACTTCGACCTACTTTTATATATAAATAGGTGAAGCAGAAGTGTTTTGATCTAAGAGTGTGAAGCTATTAAATACTTCACTAATTAAGTCCACAATTCTTATAATACATTAATACTCACGAAATCTTACGATTTACTACGAGTTAATGAAAAGATCTTATAGTAAGAAATATATTACGATAATTTAAAGTTGTAATTATAAATTTTATTAAACGCTCACTATTATTTCAGTAATAGTTTTAACAAGGCTGTAAACCTTAGCTATGAGCATCTGAAAAAATCGTCACTAGGGACCTCTGTAGGTCTTTAAAACACATGCTTACGCTATGAAGAAAAGAGAGAATCCCTTCTTTACTTCGACCTACTTTTATATATAAATAGGTGAAGCAGAAGTGTTTTGATCTAAGAGTGTGAAGCTATTAAATACTTCACTAATTAAGTCCACAATTCTTATAATACATTAATACTCGCGAAATCTTACGATTTACTACGAGTTAATGAAAAGATCTTATAGTAAGAAATATATTACGATAATTTAAAGTTGTAATTATAAATTTTATTAAACGCTCACTATTATTTCAGTAATAGTTTTAACAATGCTGTAAACCTTAGCTATGAGCATCTGAAAAAATCGTCACTAGGGACCTCTGTAGGTCTTTAAAACACATGCTTACGCTATGAAGAAAAGAGAGAATCCCTTCTTTACTTCGACCTACTTTTATATATAAATAGGTGAAGCAGAAGTGTTTTTGATCTAAGAGTGTGAAGCTATTAAATACTTCACTAATTAAGTCCACAATTCTTATAATACATTAATACTCGCGAAATCTTACGATTTACTACGAGTTAATGAAAAGATCTTATAGTAAGAAATATATTACGATAATTTAAAGTTGTAATTATAAATTTTATTAAACGCTCACTATTATTTCAGTAATAGTTTTAACAAGGCTGTAAACCTTAGCTATGAGCGTCTGAAAAAATCGTCACTAGGGACCTCTGTAGGTCTTTAAAACACATGCTTACGCTATGAAGAAAAGAGAGAATCCCTTCTTTACTTCGACCTACTTTTATATATAAATAGGTGAAGCAGAAGTGTTTTGATCTAAGAGTGTGAAGCTATTAAATACTTCACTAATTAAGTCCACAATTCTTATAATACATTAATACTCGCGAAATCTTATGATTTACTACGAGTTAATGAAAAGATCTTATAGTAAGAAATATATTACGATAATTTAAAGTTGTACTTATAAATTTTATTAAATGCTCACTATTATTTCAGTAATAGTTTTAACAAGGCTGATTATAGAAATTGTTTTTTTTGTTATTTACAATAATGATTGAAAGAAAGAAAAATCATAATCAAACATTGAAATTTGTTCTCTTTCTCAATTTTACTGCTTCATAGTTTTCAATAACATATATTGATTTTCCATTTTATTTACCACAAGTCAAGGCAAATTATTTCTTTATGCCTTCACTATGGAGAAAAATTTGAAAAATCACACATAATAATGATTGAAATAAAGAAACATTATGACCAAACATTAAAATTCATTCCCTATCTTTACAGATTTTACTGTTATAATTTTCAATACCTTATTCAGATTTGCCATCCAATTTACTACAAGGCAATGCAAATTATTTTTTAAGCCCCACCCAGCAGTCAATTCTGAAAGGCCATAGAAATATGGGACTATGTGTATGCAATATGATATTAAATAGATTAACTAATTTCTTTTTCTTGTTTTTTGTTACATTATTTATTATTTTACTAATTATAATTTAACAAAGTTTGTTTCCTTTATTAAATATTTACTCTAAAAGCTAATTTTCCTTTAATTTCTTACATTAGTGTAGTAAGTATATGTGCACACGCATCACTCTATAAATTTACTACTCAATCTATTACAGTATTTTATTAAGCTATTTTTTACTACTTTCTTGTCAATATAGCTTCATAATGCAATTATTCAAACTGTAATTTAATTGGTACTGTTACAATATATATATATATATATATATATATATATATATATATATATTAAAAATATTTGAAAATTATTTTATTTTATTTAAGATGATTCAAATTTATGGAGATATGAATTTTAATATTACCATTACTATTCCACAAGCCAAAAAAAGTTTTTTCTTATTATGAACATTGGAGAAATTTAGGAAATAATGAAAATGATTTTTCAAAATCAACTATTTTTGATATTTGTTGTTCTTAACAAATAAGCCATGCACAATACTTGTTATTCCTAAGAAATAAAATACATTCAATGCTTGTTTTTTTAATAACAAATAAAGTATATTAAATAGATGTTTTAAGTAAAATGTTATCATCTCTGAAATATTAATAATAAAGAAAATACAAATGAATTTAAAATAATGACCGAATTTTTTATTTTTATATACATTATGTATTGTATTATATAAAATAGGCTAAATTCTTGCACATTTCAATTTTAAATATAATCTTAAGTTTTATTTAGTGTTTAAATCATCATCAAATGCAAAACTTAGAAAATCGTTTAAAGTTCATAAAAATTTACCTTTTTATTAGCCTTTCATAGTTATTTGAGACAAGCTATCTCTCAATAAAACAATAATAAATATTCTTAATATTTATAGTTTGAATTAAAATTTTAGATAAAATTTATTGTTTAAAATATAGATAAGTCTATGCTGAATAAAAATATTTTGATAAATATATTGAAAAGGAAGATAGACATGTCTTAAAATAATGTTACTAAATATTTAAGCTTAAAATATCATTCAAATTTTGTGTCTGGACATGTGACATAGAAGTGATTTTTGAATTTAAAATAAATAAATAGAACATCACTTCTAGTAATAAATCTAACAATGACTGCAAAGAAGATATATGTAATAGCATAAGTGACACAATTCTAATTGTTTAAAATGACAATGAAAATTATTTTGATAATTTCAAAATGTTTTGTATTCTCATTTAGTTACAAATATAGGTAGTTGTGAGTTATGCCCAATGTGGCCACATGATGGCATTGTTCTCTGCAAAAGCACAGAAATATGCCATTTATGAACCCAACTTACAGCCTATGGAACAGTTCTGTTCATATTAGCCATTATCAGGCCTAGATGGTGTTGCACACTGTACTTCACATTACTATGGAAATGGATTACACTTCGCAGCTCACTACTTTAGGATGTGAGGGTGTCTGGAATTCAACTGGCCATAAGTGTTTTTATGTGCATTGGAAGTAATGATCTTATACTTTACCTGATGTACTATTACATACTAATAATTATAAGCCTGTCATGTGCCTAAGTCACATGAAATGGCATGTTTGTCAGAGAACATGTATGAGAGTAATAAAATGGCTGTCATTGTACATTGTTTTGGGAACCATAATTTTTGTTTTCTCAGAGTAGTTCATGTAGTGGCTGATTCTTTGAATCATCAAAACCATCATCACCCCCCAAATTCCAGTGCTATATGCTGAAAGCTTGGTTTGATCAGATTTTTGCATATATTGGCTGACCTTTTGGATGGCAAAACCATTGAATACCCCCTGCACATTTTAATACTACACACTGAAGGCTTGGTTTCTATAGGAATAGAGCATGTATTGGCTTGTCTAAAGGATTGGCAAAACCATTGAAACCCCCCCCCCACACACACACACACACACATTCCAGCACTATGCACTGAAAGCTTGGTTGGATTAGTGTAGTGCATGTATTGGCCAATTCTTTGGATCATCAAAACCATCAGAAATCTCCTACACATTTTAGCATTATGTGCTGAAATCTTTGTTTGTGCTACATGCTGAAATGTATAATGTAATTAAAAATGTAATTTAGAAAATAATGTTGGTTCATAATTTTTTAAAAAATACTTTTAAAAATTGTTGGAAAACAGAAAGCAAAAAATTATTGGCCCAGTAATGTTATATTTCATTATTTTTACAAGCCACATTGGGCATAAGTCACAAGAACCCAAATGTATTAATATAATGTGAATTTGTTTGGTCAAGGATGAATAATATTTTAAAATATATTATTATATTGACACAAACTAATTATAGTTTATAAAGGCCAATTTTTTACTGAAATAGATACCTTTTAAAGGAGAATTAAGCAACTCTTTTATATTTTGTTGTATTATTAAATACTTTGTCATATAGAAACATTATTGATGTGGTGGAGTAGAGAATATGAATCTTCCATCACAAAATACTTAACTATTAACCTACAGAAAGGTTTTTAAATACCTTATCTATTAAATTCCAATGAATTTTTAAGTAAAAAATATACAAATTATATATATGTGTAAGAATCCTAGTACAGGTATTGTATTATAAATAATTTTTCCACAAAAAAAAAGTAAAGTCATAGGTAAAAATTAATACATACTCTTTTAATAGTTCTGAAAACTATATTGTCACCTAAATGTTATGTATCAGCTAATCATCTTTGCTAAAATGTTTACACCATTTTATTCTTACATATTCATGATTTATAGTCTATCCAACAGTAAAAAAACAATATCAAAATAAATGGTCTCATATCTCATATACATGAAGGTCAAATATAAAATTATGTTATATACAGCTCCTAAATCAAAAATTAATATTCATTAATACTAGTCAATTTAGAACCTGTTAAGAATTTTATTTTAAAATAGCACAAGTTCCATTCAATTGATTAAACTAAGATTTTTTTCTTAACTGAAAATTAAGTCATTTATATCTTGAATATGTTACAGTACTTGTTAATGGCTTTATTTAATTCTAATAATTGATGACCCAAAACTTATTATGCTAAGTACTTTATGAAAATTAATATCAGATAGAAATCACTTTTTAATAGATTGCTTTGTTTAGTTTTATATGGTGGTTATATAAATTAGTATAATAATACAATATCTTCCAATCATTTAGGGTTTCAAATAGATATAATATTTTTAATGTTTTAATCTTAACTAAAAGTAAAATAAAGGTGAGGAAAAAATCATTAAATCCCCACCATTGAGCAACTAGAATGTATGTTATGTTAGGCTTTTATCCTCCATGTTATTAAGGGATGAAAGGATTTTCGTCCTGAAACTAGCTATTTAAAGTGCATTTTTTAAAACTATTTATATAATGCATTTGCAACCTGCTTTACATAAAATTTTAAAAGTTTGTAATGTTTTTTTTTTTAATAATATTATTTAAAACATTTTCATATACATGAAAAAATAAATACATAAATAACTTTTAAAATAAGACATTATATATTTTTAGAAATAAAATAACTGAATAGTTTTTTTAAAAAAAAGTACAAGCATTCCTGTTATAGTCATTCTAAATCTATTTTGGTGCATTGAAAACAACATATGGACCTGAGTAACAGTATCATAACTGTATTGACTTAATTAATGATAATTTCTTATATATCAACAATAATATTTTGAACAGATGTAAAGAATATTTTAATCATCTTTTGAATAATGATACAAGAGTTGAGATGAGTATTATCAAAGAAATGATATTTTATCTACTCATTTATTTTTGGACAAAAATATTCATTTTAGTCAAATTAGTTTTATATAAACTCAAAAATGTAAACTGATGAAATACTTGAAGAGGATTAAAATAAAATGGTGATATATTAGCATCAAAAATATTCATAAAATTCTGTGAGCTAATTTTAAAAAAGTTTTCATCCTTCCAAGTTTTAAAAATAAAGTGAATAGACAATATCATAGTAATTATCATGGACTATTATTATTATCCATTTCAGTAAAGGAACATTAAATGATTTTGTTGAATAAGTTACTTTCAGTTATAGATAATTTCTAGACACTATGTGGTTTTAGAAAAGCAAAAACACTTTATAAAACGTAAAATCAGTGTCAGTAACAAAGGGGTGATTTATATATTACATTTATTGACTTAATTAAGGCATTTGATTTAGTTAATCAAACGGGTTTATGACATTGTTTTGAAATTAGTTGGTTGTGCAAGAAAGTATAATCATATTATAAAACTTTTACATGAAGAATTTGAAATAAAAAATAATATTAAATAATGATCAGTACTCATTCTCACAAAGTTGTCAAATTTTATGACAGTTGTCTTTGAAATTGTTTATAGATGACTTAATAAAAGATGGGTTAAAATATGCTGTAGGTTTGATGATGGAATTTTTAATTTGAATTAATTAAAAGCAAAAAAAGCACTCTATTTCTTGTATTGTGGATTTATTGTAGCATGGTGATAGTGCTATTTTTACCAGTTCAAAAGATGGCTCATAGAATGTACTTAATGTTTTGAATACAACATTTCTAGATTTTGCTTTAATAATTAACCTTCAGAAAACTCAAGTTTTTTATCAACCAGTAATAAAAAAAATTCTCAGCAATACCTAGATTGGGTGATTATTAACTTGAGTATATAAGACATGGAAATACAGCACAGATTCCAATTTGCTGTTGTACTTAAAAAAATCATAATTAGGGTACTCCTTTCCAGGGAAATAATCAAGACAACTAAATTAGTTATATATACAGTGGTTATTTTAACTAATTCTTGTAGCAAACTAAGATTGGACACTGTATTGCTGGCAACATAAAAACATTAAAAAACTTTAATTTAAAGAATATGTGTAAAATATTGAAAATGCAATGGTAAGATACTAAAAACAAGGGATATATTCTTCAAATTACTGCATGTGATATTATAGAATTCTCTATTGTAAAATCACACTTTCCAATGGATAGGACATTATATACTAAATTGAGTAAAACAACACTTCTATATGCAGATAATTTTGTTGATGTAGTTATTTCTCTGTGTAGAAATACTCTACTTTTTAATTTGTTGAAATCAGCAGAACATTGCCAACTGTATTATATACCTCAACAATTTTCTATTTATAAAACTATAAAAATATTTAAATTGGTTTATAAACCTCACATTGATAATCATCTAAGCTTAAAGTAGCTGAGAAATATTTTTTTTATTATAGACAATAAATAACGTCAGTTTTCTGAAAATTAATTATAAAACAAGTCTTAGTACATTGCATTGTCAACATTAAATATATTTTGTAGTTCATCTTTTTGCTGGCAAAAAGAGCACAATCATCTGCATGAAGTAAATCCAAAGAATAGATGTTTTGGTTTTTATTTTTAATTGACTCAAGATAAATATTCCAACATCAAACTTGTAGTGGATCTTCATCCCTGTTTCATTAAACTCCAAAAACAATTACCATAAAAATTGACAAATAATACTGGAACAAGTAAATATCATTGTTTAACACCCTTAAATGTTTTATATTTTCCATCAGTAATAATAGCATGTGCTCTCTCTTTCAGTCAAATAGAAAATATATAATGTAAATACATTTTACTGGATAACCAACTAATTTTAAATAATGTTATAGATCTATTCCATAACTGAGTCAGCAGTATGAGATTTACTAAAAAAGTATTTCATAGTAATCTTGATTACGGTTTTCATTTAAAACATAGACAATCACATGATCACCATTTGTTATGCTTGCTTATAACAGGCAAAACTTTCTATATGTTGTAAGAGTCAAGTTTGTACATTCGCATAACAGAATTCAGAATCCAAGCAAAAGAGACCAAAGCTGACGAAACTAGGACTGTGACATCCCAAGTCCGACCACACTTCAACTCGTAAGCCAGGATTCCAAGACTCAATGCCCTACGAATGACCACCTTGAAATTACACATAGTATACCTCCTTCCACATGGCTGACATAGGTCACGGAGAAGCAATAAGACTCTGATAATTAAAAGAGAGGTTCTTAATTGCCTAAAATATATCACTAATTTAATTTAGCTTAATGCATAGTTTTCACATATATAGACTATAAATAATAATTAGAATTGGATTGAATTAGATCAATAACAAGACAGAGAATAAATACATTAAACTAATTATACATTTATTTACAATTCTTATATCTATCACTTATTTACAATTGGAATGAGAATAATGTGCAGCATTTCAGCGTAGAATGTACACAAACATTGGGTAATTCAAAATAGCATTACATATATAATCATTAAATTTTCATAGATGGGTTTAACATGTGCCAATCTTATGAAGAGCTTTACAATTAATACATATTTAATCACTACGTTATGTCTATAAATCAAGTTATGCCCAAATCCTATTAAATTTGTGGTTATTTATATTGAATTTTGATCATGAATTCATTTACTAAAAACAATATGACTTAATCACGAGTGCACAAACCAGCTCAAGTAATGATCAATCGAACATGGCTTTCGAGAGAAAATTTCAGAATGCTCAAAACGTTATGTTAAGGTGGGAGAGTTGGCTGCATAAGATTTTACCAATGTGCTATGGCATAGGTAAACAATAATAGGAAAAGTCGCTCTGCAGATGGATAAAATACCTTCAGGGTTCTTGCGACAAACGCCTGTACCCTGTAACCGATCGCAATGCTGCATGAAAGGAACATTGTGTTCAGGAAATGGTGGGGGACTTACATGCTAACCTGGCCTTGGCTCAGGCTTCGCTACTGCTCTACCCTATTAGAAAAGATGTGCTGGCAATGACATGGCTCCATCTTGATATGTATATTACATATAGCAGCAAAACGAGAATAATCCGACAAGCAAAGAATAGTATATTTCATACTATGAAATATGGGACAATAGCATATTAGCTCTATCAAATTGGGACTAACTCTTGTGTAACCTGATAATAAATGTCTATGCTACTAAAGTGAATATTAATACATCTGTACTTTGACATGCACAATCTATTAAGTTTCTTATAGATAATAAATATTTAAGGAGGGAAAGTATATTCTATGGACTTAAGAACTTAAATGACAAATATACTTATAAATATGATCAAGGCTAAATTTAATTCTAAATAAAACTATAAAGTTAAGTTTTTAAATGGTTGATTAACAGAGCCACATTTCACATATTAAATCATTTAAATAATAAAAAAATAGGATTTTGAAACAGCGCAGAAAGTTGATGCTATAAACAAATTACGCGAAGATTTTCAAATAATATATTCTTAAAAATATGAAATTAAGTGCCCACTGTTTTGAAATATTGGCATATAAATATAATAAGCATTTAAAATAAGCAAAGAAATATAGACACAACCGCAGTGATATAACTTTAAATTAACACTTATAATTTACTTTAAATGAAAGGAAAATATAAATTAGTCAGATAATTTTAACTTCAAACATTAAATTTTGATAGCAATTTACATATTAAACATTAATTAAATGGATTTAAGTTTTGGTTACATATTAGTTTTATAATTATTTTAAAAAGAGAGCTAACTTATATAGAAATATTTACACAGAGCTCTGTGGTTTGATAAATAAAATGGTACCGGTATTATCTATCTAGACTGCAAGCTCTTGCTGTAGATTTGGTGAGATTGACTGGGTGGCTGGTGGCATCATGGTTCAGGCATTTCGATGAGAGAAACCCCCATTCTCCCCGCAAAGCAACAGCAACAAAATGCCCGCTTTTAGCCGGACATATTAAACATTAACAATCGTGAAGATTGGCTGCAATTCTCTCTAAAAATATGGCTGTCTTTCCTTTGTTAAAAATACAGAGTATTTATATCTTTTCCTTATCGGAATCTATTGCCTCAAGACTACTAAACTCAGGAATTTAATGAAATATTTTTCAATTTATAATCCAGATTTTTAAAATCTTAGATAACTTATGTTAGAAACATTCCATAAGCTATTATTATAATTAAGATTTTTCATTGCAAACAGTTGCCCAATTTAGATTTTAAAATAACTTAATCTTATCTAAGGAGATTTTAATTAGTAAATTTTGAACTAGTTTTACTTTTTACGGATTCCAGGTGTGGTCGTTAATGACACTTGTTTACAACCAGAAATCTTTTTAATTACTTGACCAGCTTTTATTTTTATCTTATATTAAAAACAACCTTTTAACATTTTTTTAAAACGAAAACCTTTTTGACATATTTATTTAAAATAATTTACAAACATATTTTGATATAGCTTTTAAATATATTTTCGAGAAACTTTTCCCTGAAATATATTTAAAACAAGAAATCTTTCAACAATTTTTTAAAGAAACATTTAATATTATTTTTTTAGATAACGGCTTTTACATATTTTAAAATCACTTCTTTCTTCTATATAGCACAGATTATATAGCCACATACAAAATTACAATAGTAAACAACAAAATTAATAATTTACTCTTAACTTAAATAATATAATGAACATTTTTAGAAATATTAAGTAAATTTAGTACGCTATAATTTTCCTAATCCTATCTAATTATAGCATTGGTTCACATGCAAATATATAATACTGTTTATGCAGATGTGAGCTCATTTTAAATTTATTAACATTTAAATAGGTTTGAACTTAGCACAGATGAGTGTGTCATTAGGTTTGTTGGTGAAATGATAGGGGCTTGGAAAGTTATTGTTTCATATCCGAATACTTGGGACAAAAAAAATTAACAAAAAAAAAAAAAAAGGAATTTACTTACAGTTGGCTATTAAATAATTTTATAGGTTTTTTTTTTTTTTTTACTAATAATATTTAATCAATTAAGCTACCCACATAGAGAGATGAAAAACATATAAACCCAATTGCCTGCTACATTCTATACCGAGGAACTTCATACATAGTACACAATCAATTACTTCAAAAAAATATGACTAAATTAAAAGTTTAAAAGCAATCCACACAAAATGGAATATTGTCAAATATTTACATTAAACAAACTTTTATATCTTACTGGATATACGTCAATTAATATGCAATGGGGATGTTAATTGTTTTTTTTTTTTGTTTTTATATATAATAATGATAATTTATAAACTATATAATGATAAGGGAGGGTAGATTGTAACAAATACATATATTTTATCTAAATAGGATCTGGTGGTACATTAAGTAACTCTTCTTTATCTGATTTAAAACAGCACCTGAATATAATGTCATCCTTTTCATCTGATGTCCATCCATATCCCTCATATTCATCTTTCCATCTCACAGTCGGTCATGCTGGGTGCAGACTCTGTGCAAACTTAGTACCACTACAGAGAACTTCCTTATTCGATCCTCTATTTAAGTCTACTCCTTCATAGCTAGGGAAATACTTTGGGTGCTTTCCAGATCTGTTATTTCCGAATAGTAGGGTTTGAACCTGTTCTTTCTCTCTCCCTCGGTTCTTTCCCTGGTGAACTTCTGCAGTTGTCTCCTGTCTTCTCTCTGTCTATCCCAGCCTTGCTTTCTTCTTACTCGTGTATGGATCCTTTCTCTTCCTTTTCTTCTTGCCCTTTATGGTACTCTTCGATTCGTACTTCCCATACAGTCCAATTGTCTCTACATCTAACTCATTCCTATCTGGGGTGGCTATCTGATCATTTCCTTTGTTTATGATGCTTCCTGCATTGACGTTGCTTTCCTCCTTTCTAAGAATCTTTTTAGAGTCCTCCACTGATACTAGTTTTATTTTGCACGGGTTCTTGGCTAAATGACTAATGGCTAAACTGTTCTCTATGCTTTATTTCTTTGCTCCCTTCATTTCAGCAAGGTCTTTTCTTAATTCTTGAATACATTCTGCTATACTGTTCTTTTCCTTGGCTGCTGATTGACTTCTATGAGCCAGGCCTTCTTTTAATTTATATATTTTGTCCCGAATCTCACTCTGTATGTCTTCATATTCCTGAAACTTCCTGCTAAGATCTGTCTCCATTTTATTGAACTTCTCTCCTATATCCCTTTCTTGATGCTCAACCTGCTCCCCCATGGCCTTGATTTCCTCTTGGATTTTTACCATTTCATTTTTATTTTATATCCTGGTTTTATCCAGCATTTTTATAAATTCAAACTGTATTTTTTCACAATTCTGTTGGCAGCTAAAGGATAATCCCTGCAGGCCTTTACACAGCATTTCTTCTAAATCTTTTTTATTTGTGCTGTTTCTTCCTCACAACGTCTGCCCAAAGCTTCAAAATGTTCCATTTTTAGATTATTCTTTTGATCTCTCTCTTCTGCATCCTGCCTGATTTTCCTATCTCTCTCTTCTGCATCCTGTCTAATTTGCTTCAATAGTGACTCCATCATTGAGTTCATATTCCAGCATTCTTTCTTAATTTCTTCTATCGGTCTCTGTTCAGGTACTTTGGTATCTGACTTTTCTGACATGGCCATGCTTTGATGTATAGATGCCTTTTCCTTAATCTGGCTCATACTCACTTCACCTTCTGTGTCTCCCTCTGTGCTGCTACTCTCTTCCATAATTTCTTTTTCCGATCTTAATATAATACCCCTACACATTCTTTCTTCTCCTGTTTTCCCTTCTTCCCCTTCACTCACTACTTCCCTTTCTTCTTTCGTACTATTATGCATTTTAATATACTAACAAAAAGTTTTTATTTTTTTACAGGCTCAATTCATTTTTACTAAAGTTTCTTGGTTTTTGTTTGCTTTACTAACTTGGCTAATTGCTGCAGTCCGCAAAGAAAACGATCTGTCTCCTACTCATCCCAACACCTATGCCTAACTCTATTAATACACCTAACTTCTCACTATACATTCGCTTGATGCCCACCCAACATTTAACTAACAGTGAAATAAATTTAATATATATAACAAAAAAAAAATTATAAAATGCAACTCACCCTTGGCCTCTTGCAGCTGTTTTTCTTTTTTAAATTGTCCATGGTTCATGGTTATAATTTAATTTACATGCCTGTGCTAATTTCGAATCTTTAAGACTTGATTTGACCTTACATTTATTTCCTTCTTTTTCTCATTCAATCCAATTCATAAAACATAAAACAAATAATAGACCCGCTTTTCTCTCTTTACTCCTGATGACAAAATTCATGTCAGAATGATTTGACATCTATTCAAATCATTCTTGAGTGCCAGTCACAGTAAGCAAGAAAGTTTACACAACATATATTATAAATCCCCTTAAAATTCTACTATGCATCTACATAAATAATTTTTATATAATGAAATAATCTACTCAGAGTATGGAATTAATTAACGTTCAAGCTCAGGAAAAAAAATCTATACATATACATTATTTTGGGCAAAAAAAGTTTTACTCAGAATTTTTAATTTTTAACAAAAGAATTTTATCTATATACTCAATAATCTCCTCAGGGGTGGAAATAAGTTACAGGCTCCATGATTTTGGGTGTACAAATTCGGGGAAAAAATACTATGTAACAGTCAAGTTTGTACATTCGCATAACAGAATTCAGAATCCAAGCAAAAGAGAATGAAGCTGACCAAACTAGGACTGTGACATACCAAGTCTGACCACACTTCAACTTGTAAGCCAGGATTCCAAGACTCAAGACCCTATGAATGACCACCTTGAAATTACATGTACTATACCTCTTTCCACACGGCTGACATAGGTCACAGAGAAGCAATAAGACTCTGATAATTAAAAGAGAGGTTCTTAATTGACTAAAATATATCACTAATTTAATTTAACTTAATGCATAGTTTTCACATATATAGACTATAAATAATAATTAGAATTGGATTGAATTAGATCAATAACGAGACAGAGAACAAAATACATTAAACTAATTATACATTTATTTACAATTCTTATATCTATCACTTATTTACAATTGGAATGACAATAATGTGCAGCATTTCATCATAGAATGTATGCAAACATTGGGTAATTCAAAATAGCTTTACATAAATAATCATTAAATTTTCATAGATGGGTTTAACATGTGCCAATCTTATGAAGAGCTTTACAATTAATACAAATTTAATCACTATGTTATGTCTATAAATCAAGTTATGCCCAAATCTTATTAAATTTGTGGCTGTTATATAAATAATTATATTGAACTTTGATCATGAATTCATTTACTAAAAACAATATGAGTTAATCACGAGCGCATAAACCAGCTCAAGTAACGATCAATCGAACATGGCTTCCGAGAGAAAATTTCAGAATGCTGAAAACATTATGTTAAGGTGGGAAAGTTGGCTGCATAAAATTTTACCAATGCGTTATGGCACACATAAACAATAATAGGAAAAGTCACTCTGTGGATGGATGAAATACATTCAGGGTTCTTGCGACAAACACCGGTACCCTGTAACCGATCGCAATGCTGCGTAAAGGAACATTGTGTTCAGGAAATGGCGGGGGACTTACGTGCAAACCTGGCCTTGGCTCAGTCTTTGCTACTGCTCTACCCTATAAGAAAAGATGTGCTGGCAATGCCGTGGCTCCATCTTGATATGTATATTACGTATAGCAGCAAAATGAGAATAATTTTATAAAATAATATATAACATCTGCCAAGCAAAGAATAGTATATTTCATACTATGAAATATGGGACAATAGCATATTAGCTCTATCAAATTGGGACCAACTCTTGTGTAACCTGATAATAAATGTCTATGCTACTAAAGGGAATATTAATACATCTGTACTTTGACATGCTCGATCTATTAAGTTATTTATAGATAATAAATATTTAAGGTGGGAAAGTATATTTCTATGGACTTAAGAACTTAAATGACAAATATACTTATAAATACGATCAAGGCTCAATTTAATTCTAAATAAAACTATAAGGTTAAGTTTTTAAATGGTTGATTAACAGAGCCACATTTCACATATTAAATCATTTAAATAATAAAAAAAAATAGGATTTTGAAACAGCACAGAAAGTTGATGCTATAAACAAATTACGCGAAGATTTTCAAATAATATATTCTTAAAAATAAGGAATTAAGTGCCCACTGTTTTGAAATATTGGCATATAAATATAATAAGCATTTAAAATAAGCAAAGAAATATAGACACAACCGCAGTGATATAACTTTAAATTAGACACTTATAATTTACTTTAAATGAAAGGAAAATATAAATTAGTCAGATAATTTTAACTTCAAACATTAAATTTTGATAGCAATTTACATATTAAACATTAATTAAATGGATTTAAGTTTTGGTTACATATTAGTTTTATAATTATTTTAAAAAGAGAGCTAACTTATATAGATATATTTACACAGAGCTCTGTGGTTTGAAAAATAAAACGGTACCGGTATTATCTATCTGGACTGCAAGTTCTTGCTGTAGGTTTGGTGAGTTTGACTGGGTGTCTGGTGGCATGATCTTTCCCATTCTGTTAGGCTTATCTCTGCTAGTGGCATGATGGTGGTTCAGGCATTTTGATGAGAGAAACCCCTGTTCTCCCCGCGGAGTAACAGCAACAAAATGCCCGCTTTTAGCTGGACATATTAAACATTAACAATCATGAGGAATGGCTGCAATTCTCTCTAAAAATATGGTATGTCTTTCCTTTGTTAAAAATACAGAGTATTTATATCTTTTTCTTATCAGAATCTATCGCCTCAAGACTCACTAAACTCAGGAATTTAATAAAATATTTTTTAATTTATAATCCAGATTTTTAAAATCTTAGATAACTTATGTTAGAAACATTCCATAAGCTATTATTATAATTAAGATTTTTCGTTGCAAACAATTGTCCAATTTAGATTTTAAAATAATTTAATCTTATCTAAGGAGATTTTAATTAGTAAATTTTGAACTAGTTTTACTTTTTACGGATTCCAGGTGTGGTCGTTAATGACACTTGTTTACAACCAGAAATCTTTTTAATTAGTTGACCAGCTTTTATTTTTATCTTACATTAAAAACAACCTTTTAACATTTTTTTAAAACGAAAACCTTTTTAACATATTTATTTAAAATAATTTACAAACATATTTTGATATAGCTTTTAAATATATTTTCGAGAAACTTTTCCCTGAAATATATTTAAAACAAGAAATCTTTTAACAATTTTTTAAAGAAACATTTAATATTATTTTTAGATAACGGCTTTTACATATTTTAAAATCATGTCTTTCTTCTATATAGCACAGATTATATATCCACATACGAAATTACAATATTAAACAACAAAATTAATAATTTACTCTTAACTTAAATAATATAACGAACATTTTTAGAAATATTAAGTAAATTTAGTATGCTATAATTTTCCTAATCCTATCTAATTATAGCATTGGTTCACATGCAAATATATAATACTGTTTATACAGATGTGAGCTCATTTTAAATGTATTAACATTTAAATAGGTTCGAACGTAGCACAGATGAGTGTGTCATTAGGTTTGTTGGTGAAATGATAGGGGCTTGGAAAGTTATCGTTTCAATGTATTACCACTCTGTTCAAGCCAGAATAATCAATGGATGCCAGAAGGCTTGCACATAAAATCCCCATCTAGTGCATACTCATCCAGTATCCCAGATTTGTTTCTGGCTTGTGGCCTTTGCCAGTGAGGAGCCTTGGATCTGAGTAGGTCCTAGATGGGGATTTTATGCACAAGCCTTCTGGCATCCATTGATTACTCTCACTTGCACTGAGTGGCAATGCATATAGAGAGTTTTGCCTGTTTTAATAACAGTTATAAGCAAGCATAATAAATGGTGATCATGTTATGTTTGTTGGCTTAAAACCAATCCTGCCTAATAGGATAGTGATGGCTATGGTTATTAAGGAACAAAAGTCACCAAAATGTATAGGTACTGAATGAGTTCAGACCTATATGATTATATAAGCTGATGAGCTTGGATTCAAAATATTATAGTGTTTTCCAATTTAAGACTCATAGTTTTGTAGTTAGGTAGAGATAAAATGTGGCTGCTGGAGGGTTGCATTAGATCCTGAGATCTAGGTGCAGTGCTATTAGATCCAAGGCTCTTCACTGACAAAGTCTATAAGCCAGAAACTAGTCTAGGGATATTTGATGAGTAGGCACTTGATGGGGATTTTATGCACAAGCCTTCTGGCATCCATTGATTACTCTGGCTTGCACTGAGTGGCAATACATATAGAGAGTTTTGCTTGTTTAAAACATAGACAATGTTTACATTATATGAATTATTTCAAAGGCATTGTAAAATATACAATATGAATTGTTCCCCTTGGGTAGATATTGAAGTAAATAGAATAATTAGAGAGCTACAAGTAGTATAGTGCAGTATTCAGAGAGTAAAATTGTATTACAAAATATTATATAAAACACAAAAATATACCCCTTATATTTTATAAATGAATGTATTTATGATTCACTGATTGGTTTGGATAGTCACTGCAAAACTTAGCTCTAGGTCTTTTTAATCATTTTTTTCCAAAAGTTGGAATGGTCATACTCATAAGTTATGAGTGGCTATTGCTAATAAATTGAGTGATTTATTGCTCTTATGTTCATAAGAAATTAATTCATTGGAGATAAAAATCAAACAATGATGCATTAAGTCATGCTAAACATTTTTAATTATGTTGACTTTATAGTGTATTATAGACTTTGTCCTTTAATCAAAATCGGAAGAGTAATAGAAAAAATCAATGTTTGTATAAGAAAAGTTCGTTGTATTTCTTATTATTCTATAATATAAGAATTTGAATTAGTAGTCATTTGATTTTTTTTAATGTTTACAAGTATGACAATTACTTTTTACTTTGTTTAATTATTAATTTATACTATGTAAATAATTCAATAGGAGCATGATAGCTTTAAAAGTTAAGCATTTTTGCATCAAAACTCTACATTCAATTTTAGAGCTTGAATGTCACATGACCTGATGAGATGTACTGAGCAGTGATAGAGGTTCCTGAATTGAATCTCATCATAACACTATCTGTTGTTTGAACATCCCGAGTGACTAAGCATTTAATATTTTTTTATAGTTTGGTACAGTAAAAGTTTCAAAGATTCGAGAGCTAAAAGTTCCCGGATAAAAGCTTATTTTGTTATGTTGGTGCTATAATGGCATATGACTTCACTAATACCCATTTAATTATTTTTATTTTATCAGCATTAAATTCCACAACTTTTGTTATAAATATTAATTTTATTCTTACAAGAATGTTTTTATTATATACAAAAAAATTGGACTGCAATATTTAAAGACTTAAAATTTATAGTAATCAATGTTAAAATCATATTAATCATTAGCGCGCAAATGATCACATTAATCATACTAATAAATGTATATCTTTTTTTATACTAACAAATAATATGCCAGAGGTTAAAGTAATTATAAATGACATTCATCTTTTAAATAATTAATAGTTTTTTTTAGAAAAAAAAAAACACTTGACAAGATTATTTAGACTTTTGCTTTTCCTAACAAATTAACAATTACTTCTGCGACAGTGGGATAAAATTTTTCGCATTATAGTTGACTTTAAATTAAAAAATATAAGTTGTATATTGTTGATTTGCATTGCAAATACTCGATTTTGAATCTGATTTGTCTTAATAAAGATTTATAGAAGGTTAGTAAAGGTTACCATTTTGGAAAGGGAAGATCAATCTTTAAAAGTAATGAAGAACACAAATTTAAGATACAAAAAAAAAAAACCTCTTCTAAAAATACATCAAGCAAAGTTCAACGTTTACTTTTTTAAAATGTCAAATTAGTTAAGAGAAAACTTCTGATTTGTTAGTACTTTCGATATTTATATATATAACTAATATGCAACTTAATATTATAAAAACTCATGAGATTCCAAAATAAATGGCGTTATGCAGACATGAAGTAAAAACAATCTACCACTGATAATAATCAAGTGTTAAGACAGCTTACATACATATTTTATATTAACGATCATTTTAATATTAAAAATTTGATTTGTATTCGAATACTATACAATATTATTATTTAAATACTTCCATTAAATTATTATAATTCAACTTAAATATGTTCAGAGCCAACTGAAGAGTGTTGATTCCACATGAAATGCATCATAAGGGTCATTTACATTTTCAGATATCTTTATTGCTATGTTTCAAGAATGTGTGGGTGAATGACAGTTTTAACTTTGTCTATAAAAATAACAAAAATGGTAAAAAAAAAAAAAAAGAGAAGTGAAGTTGGATTATGATACCATATGGATAGATTTAATTAAAAACATTTAATAATCTTGAACTAAGTTCAAAGTATATATCTGGTTTAGGAATGGTATGATAATCTTTAATTTAATAATGAATATTAATATATTTAATTAAATTGAATGATGCCAAAAATATTAATGCAGATAGTTCACTACTTGCAAACCAAGTTGTAATAATAAATATAGGTTTTAGTTAAGATATTACAGCTAATTATTAATTAAATAAAATTAAAACTGTTTAAGTCTAAATAATTGTAACTCTTCAAAACTTCTACACTGTTTATTGCAATGATATGAATGTAAAAACTAAAGGTTTTTTGATCAAAAATGAATCTGTCAATTTCAGTACTTGAATATTATCTAAACACTTTAAAAGTTCCTGTGGAAAAAAATAATCCTCCAGTTACTCAAAAAACAGTTATTATACTTCTATGTATGATGACTAGTATAGCTATTGTACATATTAGAATAAAAAGCATATGCACAATTTAATGTGCCTGAAACACATATTTAATTAGATATATATATATATTTTTTTACATAAGTATGGTGTCAAGGACTCAAAACATCCACTAATAATGATAATGTGTTATTCACCAGTATCATAAAACAAATAGGATAAAGATTTAGAATCATTCCCATATATCACATTTCTTACAACATCCATGGTTTTGAGTATTTATAATATTTATATAGTATTTTAAAGTACTAAATCTGGTGATATTTATTATTACTTCACAGTACAGTATTTTGACATTATTATAATAAATTAGTAATCATCATCTTTATGTATTACTCTTTTTTTAGAAACAAATAATTTTATAAAGGCATTATTAAGATAATTTGAAATATTTAAAAATATATGCATTATATAATCATTAAAAATCAGTCACCACTTAGACAATCCCAATATCAATAACTACCAACAATTTCTAACTGTTGCTTTGACAACAGTTAGAAATTGTTGATTGTTATTGATATTGGGATTGTCTAAATGTTGACTGTTTTTTAACTATTACAATAAGTATATTATACTCCAAAACTTTTATTTATAAACTTAATATTTATTTTAATAATTTTTAACTTTTTTTTGCAATGGATATCATTTAAAACTAAAGAACTAAATTATATATATATTGCAGCTAAAGAACAAATCCTATATATGCATATTATTTTAGAAATACTCATTGTAGAACTCATTAAATATATATAAAGCAAACTGTTCTTAATGATGCCTTGTGTGGATTTCCAATGGGTAAAGCATCTGACTTGGAATCAGAAGGTCACAAGATTGATTCTGATAGTCAAAAGTTTTATAAATTTCCAAACAATATTCAAATATTACAATTTATTTATAGTTTCTCAGTACTTAGCTTGGGCAGCAAATATACAAGCATTTTATGCAAATAAGCAAACTTAATTGCACTGTAAATACTTCAATAATAAATAAGTCAAGTTACATAGAAATAGTTGTTGTTTAGATTGGCCCCATAAACATAAACTAACTTTTTTTAAAAAAATAGTATTTTATTTGTTGACTAAGTATGTCAATATATGTCAAAATATTTTAAGATGCTGATATTAACAATGCACACTAGAGTAAAAATGTTATAGAAATAAAGAACAAAATTAATAATTATATCAATAAAAAAGTGAAAAGATATAATCAGTAATTGAAAAAACATTTGAAAAGAAAAATACTAAATACACTCAAAGAATTAATATTTCAAAATGTCAATGATGAACCATGATAATGGAATAACAGATTTAGAAAATTTGATTACTATAGTTGAACCAGCAAAAGAAAAAAATATAATCAAATTAATGTGAATATATTTTTGCAAAACTAAATAACTATTGATGTAAAACATTTAATACTGCAAATATACTTGAATCATTGATATTTTCTATTATTTATTCTTTAAAAATAGCATCTGAGGAAATTTGATTTGTTCATTCTTTATATGCAGATTTTATTGAAGCTCTAGATAAATTAGATCTAATTTATACAACAGTTATATTTCTCTTTTAATCTCAATAGATTTTTAGTAATCATATACTTAAAAATAGAAGATAAAATTAAAATGAAAAACCTTTCAAAAGACTCAAAACTTAGTAAGTTTTGGAAGAATAATAGTTTACTAACAAATCTTTTTGAAAGCAATACAAAATATGGCCATTATCTTTAAATTAAATCATAAAGCCATATCAAGGAATAGTTTTGACTTTCATTTAAAAGTAAAAAAAACTGTTGAAAAAATACCATATTATATATTCATGATTGATGGATTTTCATACAAAGGCATATCAAAGAAAAACTACTTGATTGTTTTAAATGCAGGTCATACTGCATCCAGATGTTTCAATAAATAAAAATTCTTCTTGAAACTTCCTTGGCAGTTCTTAACTCACTATCATATCAAGAATAATATTGACACACTGTTAGAGTGTGATGAAAGTATAGAAATGT
Organism: Epiperipatus broadwayi; assembly: GCA_028023455.1. Lineage (NCBI taxonomy): Eukaryota > Metazoa > Onychophora > Udeonychophora > Euonychophora > Peripatidae > Epiperipatus > Epiperipatus broadwayi. Next base: position 1,330,854 of record JAQFVV010006347.1, read on the forward strand.
TAAGCAGTTCATAATAATTTGTCTAATGTTACTTCCCAATTGCAAATCAAGATATAACAAATCAAGAAATTAAAGTATTTTAACATAATATCAATCCGTCTATTTCTATAGTATAAATAATATCAAAGAAATCAATAAACACTCCTAGTAGATCATATGAAGAGGTCAAATCATTTTTCAAAAAAAGATAAATCAATTATATATATTTTTTTATATATATATATATATATATATATAATATATATATATATTGAGGAGTTTTTAATTTATTTTATGTTTTTTCTCATCATCTTTGTTATAAACATTTTTTTTTGTTTTTATTTTGTGTTGATATATATATATATATATATATATATATATATATATATATATATATATATTTTTATTATATATATATATCAACACAAAATATATATATATATCAACACAAAATAAAAACAAAAAAAAATGTTTATAACCAAGATGATGAGAAAAAACATAAAATAAAAAATTAAAAAACTCCTCAATTATTCTAGTGATAAACTAAAATAATTTCAGGATATAAAAATCAGATCCCACACAGCATCTAATAATGATATACAATTTTCACTTTTCAATATAAAGAGACTAAATGCATGGTCTAAGGTTCCTAAATTCATCAAGTTTTTTAGTAGAATATCTTTATGAGTATTAGCAATTACTGACATAAAATTTAGTCTCAGTAAAATATTTTTAAAATGTTATCTAGCTATTAGTCCAGCATCCCTTTTTTAAAAAAATTCACTATGCAAGAGGTTGTTCTATCTTACGAAAAAAAAAGATCAATTGCAATACGAAAAGCTTTTCTGTGAGTATTTTCATTTTACCAGATATTATGATGACTCAGAAAAGAAGAAAATTTGTAATAGTTGAATTTACAACATATATAATAATATAACTGGGTGTTTAAAACATTAAAATTTTTGTTTATGAGTATTATTTATCACGAGAATAAAAAAGAAACTGGGGAAATAATTAACTAAATACAATTCTATTATTCAATAGGTCACATCCCATGTATTATAATGGATTATTTGAATTTCCAAATGCAACATTTCTCTCAAGAATTAAATCAATAATTACCATCCCATAATATGCAGTAGTTTATTGGCACTGATTAATCACATTATTTTTCCACCTAATATCTAAAAAAAACAACCTAAAGTCATTACATTTTCAGTGGGTTTTTTTTACTGGGTAAAAATGATTGATATGAATTGACACCAAATATCATAAAAGAAACAAATTCCAATGTTAGAAATTACCTTTCATTTGCAACAGAATACTGATGATGTGATATTGTTCTTTCTTAGGCTTGTTCATTTGATTATTATTTTTCATTAGTAAATATGCTTTTTATTTTATTTGATCTGTTTTTGTCATTGTTACTATTACTTGTTCTAAAATCAAGCAGTGTTTTAGTGAAAGGTTTCATCATCTTGTTCAATTATAGATGTTCAAGGTATTCAATGCTTAGTTACATCCTGCTAGTCAAAGAAATCCATACTATACTTTCTTTATAATAATCTTTACATTATAAACTGAATTAGATTTTTCCCATGAAAACTGTACTTCTTTAGCAAGTTTGTTAATCATTCACTTTACATGCTCAATACAACAAATATTTATGATTTTTCAATACTTTCGAGGGTCATTTTTATTATTGGCCAAGTAAAGTAAAACTCTGAAACTTTTAATTGGTTTTAATTGGTCAAGTGACAAACTCTTTGATAGAAATATTTTCATTTTTTAATATATATTAATTTTAGTTTTGTTTTCAAAAAGTATATTAATTATTTGTAATGTTAGGAAAGTAAACGAATGTTTTTTCAAAAATATATTTTTATTTGTATTTTATAGAAATATTCAAAAGCGGAAAAATCAAAGAAAACATTACGAGCAAATTACAAGCAATGCAAACGTCATTTATATCCCTCCCAGATTTGCCGTTACAAATTTTTTAAGAATTTTTTAGTAAAATCTTAGTGTTTTTCTCAAAATAATTATATTTTCAGCATATTATTAAAAAAATACATTATAATATTTAAATAAATGCCAGAAAAATATTCTAAAACATTAATCTTGGTTTGAAAATTAAATAAACAGCTTGGGCAGTCTAAACTCTTGACAGGATGTCCAAATTATTGCTATCACATTTTGTTTTTCAATTTACAATCATGTAAAGTATACAATTTTTTAATAAAACCTTACTACTTTTGTAAAATAACTATATTTTCAGCAGATTTTATGAAAAATGTACGAAAAATAATTAAAAAAACAATCTAAAACATATATTTTCATTTTCAGCAGTGAAAAATATTTATCAGAATCATCAGCCAATAAGAATTGAGAATGGATTATCCAACCAATCAGAACTGGCCTTCTTCTTTTGTAAACTTAAAACACTCCTAGTATTGATTTTTTGCTTGTAAAATAATTCAAGATAGGGCAGCATCTTATAGGCCTTGCTCTAAGCTTTAATCTGGGCATTTTTTCATCACCATAACTCAAAAATTGGCCGAGTTAGAGCCATCTAAACGTGTCAACATTAATTCGCATTGACCCCTATTAAAGCATTAATATCTTCATATTCAAGAAATATCTAAATTTGTCTTATGATTATGTTATCATATTTTGAAAATAATCTACAACATTATTAAATATTTTTAAAAAAAATTCATCTCATTTTTAGTCAATACATTTGGTAGTATCTCAGACTCATACAATTTAATTGAAATAATTACATCACTAAGATGATATATCCTAAATTTAATTCATTAAATATGACAGCAATATCACATTTTAACATAAAATCCACCATTTTTAACTTACAAAACTATCAAGATATACCAAATGATTAACATTTCCAAGCTGAGTTAAAAATATGTTCAAAACATTTTCCCACATTGTTGATTGATAAAGTGTTTAACTCTTTTTGAGAAGTATGTGCTAAGTTTTTATAATTATTGTCTGAATGTTTGTGGTGATATCTTTTTACTTGTAGTTTTTTTGTACTTATACATAGGACTATTTTTTTTTATTTGAATTGTTAAATGTTTTTTTTTTGAAAAAAATTAAATTTATTTATATTTTTTTAAACACAGGTAGTTATTGGTAATAACAAACAAGTAATTATAGGGGAAAACATGTTGAGTATTGTTATTTTCCACACTTCTTCAGAAGTTGTTGGCCTTACTAGTGATAACCAAACAAAAAAAAATGAAATAGATATTTTTTTAAAATTTGCAAGTACTAAATTCAATGTGATACTCTAATTATCTTACCTTTAACAGAATAATGTAGTTGTGTACAAAACTTCTTTAAATTTAATGTTTACAAATCTAAATGTAACTGTTTCAATTCCTGTGCTAGACTTTTTAATAGTCTAGTTAGCAATATCTGAAGAAGAGAAAGATAAATACTACTAAACAGATTGTATTTTATACTAATCTGAGCATTATTAATAAAAGTTAGATATATTTGAAAAATATAAATAAATTTAGAATTATTCTAAAACATTTAACAATTCAACTCAGTGATAAAAATGATCCAATATACAATAAATATTTTTAAAAGTCATATTAAAAAATATTATCATTCTGTAAATTTCATTTATGTTAGAACAAATATAAATCTAAAAACTAAAAATATGAAGCTCTTGATTTTGCATTTAATAAGTTCAAATTAAAAATTCCACTGTTAAATCTCTACCACATTTTGATGATTATTTATAAAATTGTCCAAGGTAATGTATATGAACCCCTGAGTCTCATAACTCTTTTGTTTTATATATACTTTTTAAAACAATTAAGATCTAAATATAATGATCCTAAAAGTTCTAGCTAAGTCATTAATTCTAAATTTTATATCAAATACTTCAGATTTTATCTGGAAGTAGTAACACTTTATGTCACCATGGATAGGTCTTCTTTCATAATATAAACTTTCTTTTATGCCATTATAAATATTGTGAATAAAATTTTATTAAATGGTCTTATTTCTAAACGTTACCACATACACTTTGCTCATAACATATTTTTGCACTATCCAGGCAATAAAAAGAGTGAATATAATACTATTTGAATCTCTGGTAAACACTCTTTTACAACTGGGAGTAGTCTATTTTATAAGATTCTTAACATTAATCTTCTTTTATTTATGATATTTTACAATCATCTTAGAAGTATTTTGTATGTTTTTTTTTATTTTTATAAATTGAAACAATAAAAGCATCTTGAAAATCAGTTGATACCATTTTATAAATATGTATATTTTTAAATAGTTTCAATAATTTTGCATATATTAAATTTTGCTAATTACCTAATTAACAACTGCATGCAGCTCTTTTGTTTTTAAAATTGCAAAACATTCATTTAGTTTCATCAAAATGAATATTCTTGTCCACACCTAAATAAGTCAACTAAGATGAATAAACCACTAAAAGATTCCAAGGATGGTCAAAATATTTGTCATTGATTTAAAATATCACTATTAAATAGAAAAGTGTCATCCCCAGATTTCATAAAATTATAATTTTGATTTGAAATCTGTATGTTATAGTCTGTGCATGAGAGATTCTAAAGAGCTGTCAACTAATGATTATAACTCTATTGAAATTTTGATTCATAAATTTTTTGTAAGTCTGCAAAGTATATAGAAACTGATCTCATAACAAATGTATAACTAAACAAGCAAGTTGGTTTGAATTCAAACATTAGTCTTTTTAATTTGAGACTAATAGCTTGACAATATAAAAGAGTAAATGGTGTCCGCTAGATGCTTAATATATTAAATCTAGCTCTGAATTCTAGTCTTTGCTAACAAAAATAAAAACCAGCTATCAATCTAATGATAGGTATTATATAATTATACCATACACAAATTACTTAAGCTTAGTATAAATGATTCCATAATAGAGTGAAGAAAACTTTTTTTGGTAGCATATAATCAAGCATGTGCCAACATCAAATGAAATTGTTATTGGTCTTTTGCAAGTCTTTATGCAAAATCAATGAGCTCCTGACTTCAAATCTCTACATAGGTTTTAAAACTCTAAGAATAACCTTTCAAGCAAAAATACTATATGTTATGTGTTTTTAATCAATAAATTATTAAAAGAAAACCAGACAGAATTGTTTTTTTTATTGAACCAAAAAACAGACTTATTTACATCCTCAAAATACTACTTTATAAAATGTTATGCTTCAGAAGCAAGGTCAATTTGTAATCAAAGTCTGTATTGTAGTAGTGCTAAAAGACTATTAAAATTTAGCTTAAAGAGCAATTACTTGTAAGATAATAAACATTAAAGTATTTTACAGTATATTTGAAATAAAAACTATTTTAATATAATTATTGTTTTCTTGATAGAGTGAAATAAATTATGATATTTTCAGTTGTATACATCTTTACATGCTTATGTAGACTTCTTTTTCATTATGATTCTGGACAGTGATACAATAAATAAAATACTATGGTGGGTGTCTAGATATTTGCATCCAAGCTTTTTCTACATTGATCTTTCTTTTTAAACAGACTGTTTATGTTAACCAATCTTATTTAGGCCATTGTTTATTATTATATGCATTAAAGTCTAAAAATAAATCTATTGGCATTGATAGTCAAAATAAGAGCCATAGATCACGTGACCCAATTCTCTTAAGCTTGTAAGATATAATCAATGAGGATTGCCAATTCCTCAACAAGCTTTATGATAAATACTTAAGCCAGAGCCAGCATTTAAAATATCTCAGTCAGGACCCCCCCCCAAACCTCTTAGGAGTGCCAAAGCACAATATCATGATCAGAGGTTTAGAGGGGGGATCTTGACAGATATTTTAAATGCTGGCTCTGGCTAAGCATTTATCACAAAGCTTGTTGAAGAATTGGCAATCCTCATTGATTATTTTATTGGCATTAATGTATTAATACCATCTATCATACAATAAAAGCTTTCTCTGAATTCATTACTGGAGTATAAATATTGATAAAGTGGGTGCAGATACTTTACACAAATCAGTTTTTAATATTATTAGTTTTTACTGACATAATTAAAAATTCTAGGATTAGAAGATATATAGTTTCAATTACTTAGGGTTGGGTCTTTTCAATAGTCATTATAGTCATCAATCTGTTCAAATACTTTTATTTTCTCTGGAAAAAAATGCATTTATAAACATATATGTCTACATTAAGCTTTAATGAGACTGGTATTTAACAATCCATAACATATAAAGTTTACATATTTCATGTATCTAAATTTAGGGGGGGGGGGTAAACTACTCATTTCTATTACTAGCTAGTCCAGTTTTATATCATTACCATTATTTGGTATTTTATCTATTTCTATTATTTGAATAAAAACAATGTTTCAGATTTATGGTATAATTGAATTTTGCAACAATTTTTAGACAAAGTTTCTAAGTTATTCTTTATTGCAAGAAAAAAAATTCTTAAATAAAACTTCTCTAACATGCAATTATTAGCCAAATGAAATGTTTGTTCCAAATACAGTGCACAAATGATTGATTGTTAATTATATTGTATGCAAAATAACAACTAAGATTTTGTAGATTGCTAAACCTTTGCCAATAATACTGAGGTCTTTCTTATTTTACATTCTTATATATGCTTTGCACATGCATAAACACAAAGATTGGAGTCAGAAATAGCTACGTGCATAATTACAGAATGAAAATATGATTTCACAAATGCCTAACCTTATTCTTATAATTAGTAGTGGTGAAATTACCAATTGTATAAAGGCTTCATGATGATTTTGCTATCGTAAGTAAATGAAAACAATGAAGTCAAAAAATGAAGAAACAGAAAGATTCTTTAGAATTAAAAACATTTAATCTTTAATCAATCAACATTCTATTCTACATGGCAGCATAGGTACTCCTATTTAAGCACTATTTGCATTCCACAATCAGTTAGGTAGCCTAATTCACCATTTGACAACATGCACACACATTTAAGTATATGCGAATTAGGTTTAGAATCTAAATGTCATGTTTAATATTTATTGAAGCATTAAAACTGCGCCTTCTATTTATACAAAACATCTGTTTTTAAATTTTTAAGCGATATTCAAACCCATCCATTTAAAATATGTGCTAATTAGTTGGTTTTTTTTTTCACATTTTCAATGAATAGCAAAATATTTTTAAAAAAGAAAATGCGATAAAAATTACCTGTTTAAAATATTAAATGTATTAAAATTAATCATTTTGATCTTAACAAAAACAATGTAAACTGTATATTTATTTAGGAATAATAGTTTATTTTTAAGAGTTATTTGTATGATATTTAATATAAAAATACTTAAAGACAAAAATCAGATTGAGTTTACTTTGGCTAAACTTCTCATAAGACTACTAAAATATCAAACAAAACAAGTGTTTCTATTTTTAAATGTCAAGATAAAATCTGAGCTTTGTAAAAATATTTTGTTTTGTTATTTTTGTTGTTTATTTTAATAACATTTTCTAGATGGAGCGAGTTTTAAAGTTATTATTTGTAATAAAACATACAGTTTACATTCCCAACTTTAAAGCAATAAATAGTTTAATATATACGATATTTTAATTTTATATTTTAAATTATCAAGATAAAATTCATTTGTCTTTACTCATAGGATGTAAAAAGAATGTGATGATGTAGAGATTATTAATTAAATGCATCTATAAATTTATTCTTAAATATACATCTCCAATCTCTTAGCTAGAAAGAAGATGTAAGTAAATAGACATAAGATTGTTATAACTGAGTGATAATTTATCATCTTCGGAGAAAATATAGTATTTTTATTATTTTTATTATTTTTTTGTTACAACTTATGCTGATATTTTAATCAAATATCTACAAAAGACTTGTAATGCATAGACTTTACATGTGCTCTCTTATCAGACTCATGATTTGAGTTTAAATCCTTGTTGAATAAGACTGAAAAAATATTCCCTGGTTTTTCTTTCAGATAGTTAAACCGTAGTTAACTATCTAATCATATTATACAATGTTTTAAATAACTGTCTAGCTATTCTTAAATAAAGGACAAAATAAGAATCTAAAAAATACTCAAACTGTCATTATTTGCTGAGCCGCAAACTTGGTAAGGCTTTCTTATTCACTCTTCTTTGATGATGGATTGCTTTAGATACTATTTGCCCTATAACAGTGAATTATTAAAAAGCTGCTTTATATTTACACAGATGCAAAATAAAAAATATCAGTATTTTCTCAAATTCCTATATTTTGATAGATGATTCATTATTTTGATGTAATTTAAAATTTATTTTATATTTAAGACTTTGTTTGTGAATACAATATCATCCAATAGTAGATATTAAATTAATAGTGACCAATTCTCAAGAATATTCTAGTTTGATTGTTGAAAATGCTCTTCATGGTTTAATGATATGGTAGAGTGATGAACTTTATAGCCCAAGATTCATAGACCAAGTTCTAACTTTATCATTTCTGATCTTTCAACTTCTGACAAACACCCAAACAATAAACTATTTCATTATTCTTTATTGTTAAAAGTAATCTTAGCACATTTAAGTTTATATGGTAAAAGAAACACAGCAGTGTTGGATTGGGAAGGTAAATAAAGGATATGAAACATTTAAAAAATGTATTATGGTGAACTTGAGACTGATTTTTTATGGGAGAGACGAATTTCATTTTTATCATAAATATTATCTGAAATTTATTGTTAAAGAAAAGTAATACTGACTATGTTCATTGATAAATCAATTTGGAGAGTTACCATTAAGCATATTGAAGACTTTCAAGAATAAAATGTTAAAAAACAACTAACTAAAAAGATAGTATTTGATATATAAAAAATATAATTCACAGAAGGACTTTGATCTTCATGATAAAACTTCTCTTTAACTTTTTACTTTTATATTGTATATATATATTTTTCTACAGAAAATAAAATTATTATATTTATTCACAAGTGCCCTTTTAATGATTATATACATATATATTGTAATACAATATTTTTTTTGGATGCATCTCCATCAATATACTTTGACTCTTGGTCTGGGCAGTTGGTCTATGTTAAGTGCTTTCTAATTAAGTTGATTTAAATGGATAACTCCACACATTCAATATTTCTATATACATGTATATACATTGAATAAAATATTTCCATGGATTATTATAATAAAGAATAAAAATAAGATTATATATTCATGTGACCAGAGATAACTTTTACATTTTGATGTTGTTAAGAAAGTGTCAATTACTACCAAGTGAAAATCCCTGAGACTAAACAAGTTTTTCATTAACCGATAATATATGTTGTTGCAGTTTTTTGTGGAATTAACTCTATAATTTTCAAAATACCAGTTGTGTACATTTTTCATGCCAAATTCTAATAATGCATTTCCATGACTGAAGTGTGAATGGTGAAAGAATTATATGAAATTAATTAAATTTTACAATAGGATTAAATTTTTATTATTTTTTTACTGTAAAATGCAACTCAGGATAAAGACATGCCATATTCTGGTTACAGCTTTTATTTATGTATGTAATGATATTTTAAAAATTATAGACTTTATTCTAGTGTTTTATTTATTTTATATACATGTAGCAGATTTTTATTGACTTTTTTAATAGAGAAAAATTTGAAATTATAACAGGAAAATATATATTTATATGATCATTAGCAGGGACTTATAAATGAGATTTGTAATATATATATACGTGTGTGTGTATTTGTAAAAAAGGGTGGTGGTTGTGGTATCTATGTCTTTATACAAGATAGTCAATATTTCTAATAACGTCATTAAGATTGATATAATTAACTTCTTATTTTTATAATAGCTATAAATAATCCTTGAGTGTATATATATATATCAATCAGAGATTATAACTAACTTATATATATATATCAATCAGAGATTATAACTAACTTCTTTTTGGGGGCTTAAATGATTTAATTAGACTATGACCCATTACTTTCAAATATATTCACAATGATTTTTTTAATTTAAAAATAATTAGTTTTAAAATGTAATACGCTTTTCCTAACAACTGTCTACATAAAGGAAAATTAAATATTATTTTCAGGCTTCTCTGCTGTAATTTCTAAAAAAAAAATTCTTAATAAGATATCATATGAATTACTAATTGAATAATCATTAATAAATATGCATAAAAACAGGTTTCCTGTTTTAAATATATCATATAATAAGAACCAGAATTTTGAGATCTACCCTCAATGGTTTGTTATTTTTCTACAGAGTTTAGCTTCATCTAATAACCTCTACTATAACATAAATAAATAAAACTTCTATGCAATATATAAAGCTTTTCATCACAGCATATATTACTATCATTTGATTTTTTGATAATTATAAAGTTTGTTCTTAGTATTTCAAGTTCTTTTTTGTCTTCATAAAAATCTGAAACTTTATAACTATTTCCAAGTATTAAAACCTCTGACCACTATTTCCAACAGGTAATTTTCTAAACTAGCTTATATTTCCAATCAGACTGAAAATTATAATATTGCATAACAATTTATATGATCTGAATCTTATACCAATATCATAAAAAAGTCAAGCAGATCAATATTCTAATCTATATTGTTTGTACTAGTATGAAGAATATTGTTAAGAAAAATTGCAATCGATTAATTGATCCATTTATTATCATTTAAGATATTAAAAATTTACACTTTTGGTAAAGCATTATCCCATTATCCATCTTCAATATTACTTCATTAAAAAAAAAAGTTTTGTGAAACACTCAATACTATTGTTTTTGTTTATATCTTAAGGAAATTGTGGTTTTTACACATTTGTTATTAATTTTATATAAATATGCAAAATATTTTTTACTAAAAATTATTTTCATAATCTGGTAAACTTGTTTTGATGTCAATTGCAATATTAACAAAATTTCAGCATAGAATGCATATCAAAATGCCTTATTCTTATCACATTAATCTATCAAGAATGATGCAACATATATCCAATATATTAAGAAATATAAATGTATCACTAATTAAAATACTTATGTGACATTATATTAAATTATATTAGACAAATAGAAAGCAATATAAACTATAATCATTTTAATAATCAATGCTGACCCTTTTTTATTAAAATACTTCATTATCTTGATATGTCAATCTACATTTTCAGTATATATGTGTAACTATGTTTATACGGCTGCAGAAAGGAGTTTGTTTTAACCAAAAGGAGACCCTTTGATTCCTCTTGGAGGCTTTAAAGGAACTGAGCAGGGCAAATTCCTAATGTTCACTCCATACATTCTTGTAGTTGCAGCTATTATTACTATATGGTTATTCATATAGTATATGAACATGAATGGGCTGCTCACCAACACACATTAGCCAGCATGGTAAGTTTATTGGCTTTTTACTCCGAGTTTACAATCATGACAGACAAAAATAAATCATGGTGCTTATTCCTTGGAGGCTGTAACATCACCAACCAAGGCAGTGGTTGGTGGCCAAAGGTGGAGGGTGCTAAGAATTCCCTGATTGTGAACTCAGGCTGCCATTTGATGATGACTTTTTATTTAGGTACTTACAACTGTAGATCACTTTCAAGTGAAGGAAGATTGCAAGAGTTAGAAAAAAAACTGTCTTATATTAAATGGGACATTATTGGACTTTGTGAAGTTAGAAGAAAAGGTGAAGAAACAATTGATTTAAAAAGTGAACATGTACTCTATTATAAAGACACAAATACTGGCAATACAAATGGAGTAGGATTCATTATAAATAAAAAATGAAAGAATAACATTGTGGAGATTGGTGGTGTATTGGACAGAGTGGCAAGAATAGTTTTACAACTTAATAGCAGATACCAAATACAGATAATTCATGTTTATGCCCCAACAAGTACTTATAGTGATGAAGTTATAGAAGATTTTTATATGGATGTACAAAAGGCTTTTGATCAGAGTAAACAACATTTTAAAATTGTTATGGGAGACTCTAATGCTAGAATTGGTAAACAAATGAAAGTTGAAAATGCTGTAGGTAATTTTGGTTATGGCAATAGAAATGAGAGAGGACATAGACCTGTGGAGTTTGCAGAAAAAAAAAACTTTATATTATGAATTCTTTTTTTTTGAAAAAAATGTTAAAAGAAAATGGACATGAAAGCATCCAAATGAAGGTACAGCAGTATTGGATTATATTTTGACTAACAGAAAATACATATTTCAAGATTGTAATGTTCTTAAAAATTTAACACAGGAAGTGATCATCGATTAGTAAGCTGTAAGATACATGTTAATGCAAAACTAGAGAGACAAAAATTATTAAGAAAAACAATATTTATAGTTGATATTCCTAATCTTCAGAAACATTCTAATGAATTTAAATTAGAACTTACAAATCGGTTTCAAGTATTAGTAGATTTTGAACATGATTCAGATTTGAATGCCATTAATAGGAAAATAACTGATACACTTTTAAAAACTGCAACAAAGATAGCTGGTGAAAAAAAGCAGCAATTGACCAATAAAATTTCTACTGAGACTAGAGAATTTATGAAGAAAAGAAGGAATATAAGGATATACAACAATGATGCATTAAAGAAGATTGAATATCTTGAATTTTGTAAAATGCTGTGGAAAAGAGTTGAAAATGATATAGGAACATATAATTGTGAACTAGCAAGGAAAGCTGTAGAAGAGAATAAAAGTCTAAAGAATGTAAAACAATATTTTGGTATTGGTAGGAAATTTATATCTGCAATAAGAAAAAAAGATGGCATTATTACTAAAAAGAGAGATGACATCATGAAATGTGTAGAAAACTTCTATCAAGAATTATATAATAGTAAAGAACAAGTGCCTCCTATACATAGTATATCTTCCGAATTGCCCAGAATTTTGAATGAGGAAGTGAGACATGCAATTAAATTTATGAAGAAAGGGAAGGCTCCAGATAATGATAGAATTATAATTGATATATTAAAAGAAGCAGGTGAAGAAATATAAATTTTATTAGCAAAGTTATATACCAAATGTCTAAATGATTAAGATGTACCAGATGATTGGAAGAATGCAGTATTAATATTAATATTTAAAAAAGGTGATAAAGAAGATATTAGAAATTACAGACCTATCAGTTTTTTATCAGTTTTATACAAAATTTTTACTAAGATAATTACAACTCGTCTACAGAAAACACTGAATTTTCACCAACCAAGAGAACAAGCTGGATTTAAAAGTGGTTTTAGTACAGTAGATCATATCCAAGTATTGAAAGAAGTTATAGAAAGGACAAATGAATATGAGTTGCCATTATGTCTTGGATTTGTAGATTGTGAAAAGGCATTTGATTCTATAAACATTTCTTTAGTGATTAAAGCATCATCAAGGATCATCAAGGATATTGTCATATTTTAAAGAATATTTATAAAAATACAACAGCAACAATTAGATTACATAATTATAGTAGGAAAATCAATACTGAAAAGGGTGTAAGACAGGGTGACTCCATATCTCCAAAACTTTTTACAGCAGTGCTGCAAGAAGTCTTTAGTGGATTAAAATGGGAAGTTAAAGGAGTGAAAGTAAATGGAGATTATTTAAGTCATTTAGATTTTGCAGATGATGTAGTTGTTTTTGCAAATAATGCTTTAGAGCTACAGGAAATGTTGCAGTAGTTATCAGATAAAAGTAGGAAAGTAGGACTAAAGATAAATGTTAAAAAGACTAAAGTAATGATTAATAGATTTTCCCAAAATATGAAAATAAAGATTGATTATGATGAGTTAGAAGAAGTTAACAGTTACAAATATGTTGGTCAGATTATTAATACAGATGGAAACATAATGGATGAAATTAATCATAGAATTAAACTTGGTTGGAGTGCTTTTGGTAGAAATAACTTGATACTAAAAGAAAATATGCCTATGTGTTTGAAAAGAAAGGTTTTTAATAAATGTGTTTTGCCAGTTCTTACTTATGGATCTGAGACTTGGACACTTAATACAGAGACTTCAGACCACTCAAAGAAGTATGGAGAGATGCATGTTGGAAATAAGAAGAAGAGACCGAAAATGCAATGTATGGTTAAGAGAACAAACAGGTGTTACTGACCTCAAGACTGAAGTGGAGTTGGGATGGACATATTGCTAAAAGAGATAATAATAGATGGACAATTGAAATTTTAAACTGGATTCCAAGAGATTGTAAAAGACCCAGAAAGAGACCCCATGTGAGATGGATGGATGAAATAAGAAAGTGTGCAGGGGTGATGTGGAGAAGAGAAAGCTAAAGATAGGAAAAGATGGATTGAACTTAGAGAGACCTTCATCCTGCAGTGGATTGATAATGGTTGATGATGATGATTGATGTTTATAAGTATTAAGTGATTTTCCAAACAACTGATATAATGATTTTAGTTTTTCATTATGGATGTAAGATTATTAATTTTCACTAACATGGATCAAACTTATTATATATATCAAGATAAAAGTTTCACATTATGTATGTATAATATTGATATTTCTCTTTGTATTTGTAATTCAATTTTGAAAAAGTGCATTTATTGAAAGAATGGAAGAAGCTACTTTTATATGCAGATGAACAAATACTTGCAAATTTGAAATCTTCATCACTGTTAATCCATCAAACTGGACAATGATTCAAATACTGGAAACATAATGTGGAACTTTACCAGGGTTGCACTTTAAATTTGAAAATAAATCAATTTATTATTGCAATAATTGTTAGAAATGAGGGTGAGTGCAACTTATTCAGAGGTTGCTAATAAAAATTTTTATTATGGTCAAATGTTGATGGTCTAGTGGTTAACATAGCTGCCTTCCGAATAGCTGGGCCGGTTCGCTTCCTGGTCAACGCATTTAAAATATGAAAAAAAAATCTTTATTGTTTTGCATTATTTTTCACAAAATTGTAAAAACATCTTTTTTTTTTCTCATGTGTCATAGCATCAGCCGGGAAGCAAACCCGCTAATCCAGACAACTGCTTGTAAAGCAGCTGTCGCTGACCTCTTGACCACCAATGCTTGATAAAAACATCTTTAAAATATAATTATAATAAAAAAGTTGAATAAAAAAGCAGAGTTTTAAAGTCTGCTTTGCTATCAATTAATCCTTCTTTTTTATGTACTTACAAATTAGAAGCATTTCAATGAGTCTTAGTGTGTCAGCAATAATTTGGAACATACATATTTCATCAGTAAATCTGAAACCTCAAATTAAATTCCATTGCATTTTTGATCTAAATGTTTCCTATTTAGATTTAACAATGCAGAAGACACTTTTCATTTGCGTTTATGTTAAGTTCTCTAACCAAGGGCAAAAAAAATAACTAGGCAGTGAATATCATTCTTTATAATTTATCATTTCTTGTTGAACTTATCTGCAGATGAAAAAGAGATATACATTTCTGATATATATAATAACAAATAGAAACAACACTATAAATAAAAAATAAAGCTTTAATGCACCTTCTATAATATGTTATTATTAGTCACCTCATGACACAAATATGAAACTGATCTCATTGAATATGTATATTGCTAAATGATATATTCAAAGATTAACGTTCAAGTGGTATTGATTTGCTCAAAATGCTTTACATACATATTTACTTATATGGAAACTGATGATAAAATAGTATCCACAAGGCTTTGAGGATTTCATACCACTTCACTTTATAATATATATATATACAAATAATCTTATTACGTATATAAAATATTTTATTTCTAATAGCTTTTTCTTGGAGTAGTTTTTTTTCAAATGATGTTTATTTTCTTCTTATAAACTCTTTTATTTCTTAAGGTATTTTCTTCCATTATAAAAGCTTTTTGTTAAAATATTTTTGATTTTATTGTTAAGTTTACTGAATTTTTTTTTCTTTTAATATTACTTTAAAAAAAGTTATTAATAAAATTATTATTAAAAGTGAATAATAGCGTAAAATTTCTTGTTCTAGTTGTACTTTATAATTTTTTATTACTAGTTGTTTTTTCTTTGAACTGATTTTTATCATAAGTTTCAGATTTATTGAAAATCCGTTCAGCTAATACTAATAAATACTAAGATTTTAATCTAGCACTTTTCAATTTATTTTAACTTCACAATGATATTCTGTTTTCATCTATTTTTTATTACTTTTAGTTTTTAATCGCTTTTTTTTTTTTGTATTTGGACACAAAATTTAAAACATTTTCGTATAATTGTAATTTAACACATTCTGCTAAATATTTTTAATGATAGTATTATTAATCATATATCCATATATTTAAATATTTATCTATTTATATAAGGTTTATCTATAGCTTAACTATAACTTTTAATAAATTAAATAAAATATTTTTATTGGAAAAAACAAAGAGTTGTCTTTAGTTAGCATGATTTCCATAAATATGCATAATGTAATATATAGGCAAATGCAAATACTTGCATATATGTATTATGTATATGTAATCAGAAAATAAAACAGCCTTTATATAGCAAATTTCAGGTCTGAGATCTTTCAAAACTGCTCTTTAAATAGGAAAAAAATGAAGGTAAGAAATTGGATTGTGAAAGTTTAAGGTTTTTTCCTTTGGTTTACCCTGTAGTCAATAAAACTGAACACTTATTTAAGCACAATAAATATAGAATTGCTTGTCTGGAACACAATTCCAAAGCCTGTTACAGTTTCAAAAAATGTTCAAGACCTACAACATCTAGGCATAAACTTTATATTATGGTCTTAGTAGACAAATGTGCTAGAAATTATTTTTAGATTTCTCTTGTATATTATCTATATACATATCAAATATATAATTAGATGAATTTGTAAATGATACTGATATTACTGTAAAATCATTATTTACTAAACCAATAATTTATTATATTAATTCAATATAATAAAATAGCCAATGCTTGGCATCCTGAATAGTATCTACTTGTTCGACATTAAATGAGAATATCAATACATTTTTATTAGAATCTAACCTAATTACTTATATATATATATATATATATATAAGTAATTAGGTATATATATATATATATATATATATATATATATATAATAAATAAAGTTTGATATCTGTATTCGTTTCACAATATATGTAATATACAAATCAATATAATATATATATATCAAAATACAGTACAATTTATATAAATTATATTCTTTTAGAAGTACTTTCGACTATACACTTTGTAGTCTTTATCAACTATATAACGTTGAATAATCAAAACGAGACAACCCTTAACAATACCCATAGTTCAATTCAGATTTCCCACAATTCTGTTATCTTAACATTTGATGACTGGCGATTCATTAACATTTGACGATTTCTTGAAATCAACATAGCCTCTTTTATTTTACGTTTATTATGACAACGTTCAATTTGAATAATTTTCATATTTTTATAATCAAATTTAAATCCATATTGACAAGATTTATTATGATCAAATATAACAGATGATGAAGGTTTATTTACATCTGTTCCATATTGATTCTCTTTTTGAATTCTATTATATAAAAGCATATGTTCTTTTATTCTCTTCTCAAATGTACACTTAGATTCACCAATGTATTGTACGCCACATCCACATATCAATCTATATATAATAGAATTTTGATTAAACTTTGAATTTTGAATTTTAGAATTATTAAGCAATCTATTTATGTTATTTGTAGAGAAAAAAGCAATATGACACAAACCATTATAAATTTTCCTAATAAACTTGACCTGCTCATCTGATATAAATGGCATTGAAATCCATTTCATTTTGATATTTTTATTTTTAATTTTATTATAGTGTTGATTTCTTTTAAATCCTTTAATAATATTAGCAATAGCATTTTTATAATAACCAATTTTCAACAAGTCATTAACAAATAAATGTACATTTTTAATTTTATCACTAGAATATTTGCATAATTTTTCATTTCGAAATAAGAATGATTTCAATCCAGACAGCTTATGACACATAGGTACATGTGATTCATATGGAATAAAACCTCTAGTTTCAATTGGTTTAATTAACATAAGATAATCCAAACTGTAATCATTAAGAGTAACTTGAATATCCAAGAATTTTATGGAATTGTATTTCTCTTTAGTTATAACCCATTTTATATCCTTAATCTCATTTAATTCATTAAATAAATTGATTATTAATTCTTGTTTTCCACAAATAAAAACATCATCCACATATCTATGATATACTTTAATTTCTTGATATTTCAATTGTTTTAAAATTTTACTTTCATATGTTGATATAACAAAATTACAAATTTGAGCAACAGCAGGAAGACCCATTGGCCAACCAAAATTCATTTTATAATATTCATTATTAAAATTAACATAAATATTTTTATCAATAAACTGCAATACTTTTATAATAAAATTTATAATATCAGACTTTACATTTTTTGAAACAAGAGCATTATAAATAATATTAATTGACTCTATTCTATCTATTGATCCATACATTTCATTTATATCAAAAGTACAAATTGTGTCATGTAAATCTATATTTATATTCTTAATTTTATCTACAAAATCAAACGATGATGAAATAGTATATTCTCCAAAACCTAAAATATCTTGAAGTAATAATTCAATATATCTACATGTTTGATAATAATATGCACCACCAAAATCAACCATCAATCTCAATGGATAATTTTCTTTATGTAGCTTTATATTCGAAAATATCCTAGGGCAAATAGCAGATGATGGATATAAGTTATAATATGTATGACTATCAATAGCTTTATTCTTAGCTTTTTTTAAAATTTCATTTATAAATTTCATGTGAGATGTATCAATATTTATTATTTCACTATTTTGAAATTTAAGCTTTTTCATTTGATCCATAACATTTTCATTATATTTCGCTCTTGTAAACAAACACATACGAAGGCCCTTGAAATCATTCTTATTTCGAAATAAAAAATTATGCAAATATTCTAGTGATAAAATTAAAAATGTAGATTTATTTGTTAATGACTTGTTGAAAATTGGTTATTATAAAAATGCAATTGCTAATATTATTAAAGGATTTAAAAGAAATCAACACTATAATAAAATTAAAAAAAAAAAAATATCAAAATGAAATGGATTTCAATGCCATTTATATCAGATGAGCAGGTCAAGTTTATTAGGAAAATTTATAATGGTTTGTGTCATATTGCTTTTTTCTCTACAAATAACATAAATAGATTGCTTAATAATTCTAAAATTCAAAATTCAAAGTTTAATCAAAATTCTATTATATATAGATTGATATGTGGATGCGGCATACAATACATTGGTGAATCTAAGTGTACATTTGAGAAGAGAATAAAAGAACATATGCTTTTATATAATAGAATTCAAAAAGAGAATCAATATGGAACAGATGTAAATAAACCTTCATCATCTGTTATATTTGATCATAATAAATCTTGTCAATATGGATTTAAATTTGATTATAAAAATATGAAAATTATTCAAATTGAACGTTGTCATAATAAACGTAAAATAAAAGAGGCTATGTTGATTTCAAGAAATCGTCAAATGTTAATGAATCGCCAGTCATCAAATGTTAAGATAACAGAATTGTGGGAAATCTGAATTGAACTATGGGTATTGTTAAGGGTTGTCTCGTTTTGATTATTCAACGTTATATAGTTGATAAAGACTACAAAGTGTATAGTCGAAAGTACTTCTAAAAGAATATAATTTATATAAATTGTACTGTATTTTGATATATATATTGATTTGTATATTACATATTATATATATATATATATATATATATCATTACATATATATATATATATATATATATATATATATTGTAATGGGAATAAGTAGGACATGATAAAAAATGATGAAAATGAAGGGTAGTGAGGGGTTCCTCATTCAATTTTTTTTATATTCACTAAATTCATTAAATAGTTGAGATAAACATACGATTTAAATTTTTTAAGTCAATTAAAAATTTATCTAAAATCTTAGATTTACTAACTTATTTCTATTAACAAAAAATCAAAATATAATTAATCAAAAAATTTTAATGGAGTCTGTTATTTTGGGAAAAAAATTATAAGCATAATCTGAAAGTGTTATGATTCAGTTAAAATTAACATATTCCAAAACTAATTTAAATTCACTAATGTAATAATAATCATAATAAATTTAGTTAAACTGTTACTAGTTATTATTTAATAATAAATGGAGTTGAGAAAATAGATCAAATAAAAATATTTTTTATTCAGCTCTTTTTTTTCCACATTTAATTTTTTAAAAAAAATTGAAAAAAAATTTGAAATTTTTTTTTTTTTTAATTCATCACTTTTTAAAAAGCAAAAAACAAAATATAGTTAACAGTTTTATACAAAAATTGCACTCATGTTAATTAATTTATATTTTCTTCTCTATTTTATTTTATTTATTTTAATTATGAGTTTTTATTTGCATTTCTATTTTATGCATTAATTATATTTAGTATTATATATTAGGTCTATCACAAAACAATTATACTATTGTGCAATTCTTATATCACAAATGTCCAAATAGTAATAATTTTTATAGAAAAATAATAATAAATTTGCATATTAAAAAGAAGTATAAAAATTCATTTTAGCAACTATAATTTAATAAAGGCAGAAAATATCTTTCATCTATCTTAACAAAACTATACCCAAATAAATACTTTGCAATTAAACATGAAAGTAACTTTTAACATAAACAAAAAAATTGTTTTATACATCAGTGAAAACCACATAACCTGTAATAATGTTATAATTTTGTAAAAAATTTTTTTTATAGAAGACAATTATGTAAATTAACATTACTTACATATTATAACAGTATGTGGGAAGGTTCAAAATAAATAAAGTTAATTTTAATCTGTACCAACAATTCTTTATAAAAATAAGAAACCATAATGTTTACATTTTATTTTAATATCTACATAAACTAAGAATCTCACTGACAATAAGTTCAGAAAGCAAAGGGCAATTTATTAATTTTGAATATATTAAAAATTAAATGACCTATAATCCGAGTTAATGTGATAATGAATTAAGTCTGCCATGTGATTGAAGTTGTCATAATGAATGAGCATAAATAAATAAGGTAGATATGAATTAAATTAATAAGAAATTATCCATATTTTTTTATAAAAATTAAAAGAAAAAATATAATAAGTCAGTGGATTATTTATAATATTATTAATTTATAGAAATATTTACAATAGGATTAAAACAAATATCAAAATAGGTGTCCTCATAAATTCAGATGGGTGTTGAGGATAGAGAAATGAAACAAAAGGATATTGTACATTACCCCTTTAGTATTATTAAATTCAACAACTGTTAATTCTTTGATTTTTTTCACTGCAAATTAAAAATACATATATAAATGTAGACTGTCTATCCACTCTCTGAGACAGATCATGTATGTATGTGCACATAAGAGAAATTATTGTACTATAAAATTTTTAAATTACCTGGTTCAGTAATAATACTTTAGAAGCTCTAAATATTAAAACCAGTATATATATGCATAATAATAATAATAATAATAATAATAATAATAATAATAATAATAATAATAATAATAATAATAATAATAATAATAATAATAATAATAATAATAATAATAATAATAATAATAATAATAATAATAATAATAATAATAATAATAATAATAATAATAATAATAATAATAATAATAATAATAATAATAATAATAATAATAATAATAATAATAATAATAATAATAATGTTTCTTATTGCTATTGATTAAAGTTCAAAAAATTTGTTTAAACTTTATGTGAAAAGTTCCTTATCTCAAGATCTCCAGGAGTAGTGAAGTTTGACATTAAAAACAATCAGGTTTCTTTTAAGACTGTGATTTTATTTTCCTGACTTTTAGAAGGATGATGCAATGTTTCTAAGAAATTTAAGCTTGTCCAATCTGCCAAGAAGTAAACAGTTGCTTTCCAGACTTTTCCCTTCAATAACAGTAGATTTGCTCTAAATTTTAAATGGAACATATTTTTTTAATTTTAATTTCTTGAAGAAATTTTAGTTATAAGATTGTTATTAAGATGAAATTTGTTTTTCTGAGTCAAAAAAGGATCAGTCAATCGGATCCCTTTCTACCTTTGAGCCTTTTCATCCAGAAATGTCAAAGATCAACCATTTAAAGAAAAAAAATCTGAATTTTACAACAGCTGGTTCAAGCAGTAAATAATGTTTTAATTCTATATTTTATCTTATAGTTGCACAGCTTTCTATTATGTTTTCACATAAGCATTGTTGTAATGATTCTAGGATAGATAATGTAATGATTATCTTTATATAAATTTTGTGGGTGAATACCCACACATCTAAAATTAATATTTAGAATTCTGTATATCAAGCAAAAATATTTTTTTTAGATAAAATGAATAATTTTTCATATAGTTAAATAAATATTATATATAATGAACTCCTAAAGATGTGTATGTTTATGCATTATTCTGATTAAATTCACACATACAGAAATAACTTCATTTAGTTTATATTAATAAAAATTGAGGATTATAATCAACTTTTCTTTTGACATTTATTTAAGATTTATAATGCTTTAAGATATACATTCTTTGGAATGATTAGTTAATAAACATAAAAAATAAACAAATAAATAAACTTGCATGAAAAAAATGTGATAACAAAATATAACTTTTTAAAATTTTATTCATATTCTCACTCACTTGAAAAAGGTTTTATATATATATACACATTTAATAGAGTATATTGTCAACTTAAGCGTTTACTTTTTTGTAAGTTTTTCTACTAGCTTTATCACTATTTTATCTACTTTTTTATTTTTTAAGTAATGTTTCTTTAACAATAATTAATTGGCGTAAAAATCTTCTTAAATGAAATTTATCAAACGGAAAGCAAAACTAACTTTTTAAATCAATTGTTAGTTATATAATGTAGACTTACATTATTTCATTTTATTGAAGCTAGACATTTATTATTATTTACTAATATGTACAGGTTTTAAACTACAAGCAGTGTATGTTCCCTTGGTTCCATTAAGCATGTTGATTATAAGTGTTTTCTCACATTCTTTATTTTATATGGGCTATTATATAGATTAAAATAACTTTTTGTATTTATTCTTCTGTGTGTCACTAAAGTGTGATTAAGTTCTAACCCTACTTTGTGAACTAATCTAATACTGAATTCAGAGAAAATAGTTTACTTTAGTTAAATTTATACAAGAAAATGTTCTAAATTGATTTGTGGTAAGTGCTATATCACTCAAGCAGATTATATTAAACCATGACTGAGAAAAAGTATAGGATCCTTGAAACTATAATCCTTTCTCAGACTGTTTGAAGTTGAGATACATATACATCTATTTTAATTAAATAATTAAATCAGTTGATTTTCTCCAACTTATGACAATAATACAAGATTACAACTGACATAAATGAATCCAAAGTAAATAAACTGTGCTAACCCATAATGCTATTATAGGAATGCGGCTTATAAAATTATAAGACCTTCTCTTCAAGATCAAGATCTTAAATAATTATATATGAGCTTATACAATAATGAGAATCATTAAGGAAAATCTCCTAATTCTAAATTTGGTCCTCAGGATAATTATAGTAGACATCTCATGGGTATCCCATATTAAATAAATTTAAATTAATATCACTATTCTTTAACTCATCTAAAAATACCAATTCTTGTTGCCACATGAAATTATCATAATGATAAATTGGATCTAGTTTCCCTATCTTGCCACCTAATATCATTTTTCTCTTGTTTTACCCTGTTAGAGTATTTTTAAATTAAATTATCAAGTTTATCTAAATGTTATGACATTCTATCTTCATTCTCACTGGGTAATTTATCCAAAAATATATTTATTTGGTTCCCAATAAAACTTGGTATTACTACCTAAAAATTCAGGACTATGTCACAGTATTTAAAGAGTAAGATATACCTTCAAAGTCTATACTATTATAAATCAAACACTTTGCATTTTCTTGGTCATTATTAGCTGTAGAATGACATGATCTGAATTTACCTATTATAATTTGCCCCTCATTTTTATGACCATATATCTGGATACAATGTTCTCCTCCAATTAAGTCATTAAAATATATTTTATTTGTGAGTTCTTTATAAAATTCTACCCCAGGTAATAACGTGAAACTTTCACCAACCTGACAATTTCTTCTGTCATTAAAATTTTCATATTTGAGGTTGCATGTTTCATTGGATTAAAATCACTTAGGCTTTAAAATTTTCATCTCAAAAAATAAACCTGAAATTTATTATTACTATTAAAGTAAGATGGATTACCATTTTTTAAACTTATTATATGATCCTTTTCTACATAAATTTTGTCAACTAAAATAACTTGGTTTTCATAACTAAAAGAATTATTGACTTCAAAATCGTTATTTTTACTAATTTGTGGCTTGGAATAATCCACACTATTTTCAACTTTGAAATTATCAATTTTCTCATATTCTGTTTTCATTTTACCCTTATTATTTACACTGACATGTAGTTTTCATTTCTCCAATAATCTAAATGTAAAGCTCAGAAAGAACACTCACTATTTTTTAATTTTGCTTCGTTTTATATTATGATGCATTATTAAAAACCACTTGAATAACGAAGTAAAATATTACTTTTAAATTAATTTAGGTAATATTAGAATTAAAATAAAATAAATACACTAACAATATTTTTATGTAAATAAAGTCACTAAGTTTAAATTCAACTCAGAATTATATAGTAGATATACATATAAATTAATAAAAACATCACTAAAAATATAAAACCATACACTCATAGTTCATTGTCAGAAAAAAAAAACATGTGAATAGTTTAAATTCAAATTACTATTATATCATTAAGTCTGGAATGTTTTAAATTCTCCCATATTTTTACACTTACAGAGAAATCAAACATCCTTTAAATCCCAGGCATAAAATATTGCATGGTGTACTGCTTTATTCTTGATTTCTCTGAAAATGAAAGTAGTTGTATACATCTATATTTTAATAGCTAATGACAGTTGTTCAGCTATCATTCGCTTATATATATATTTATATATATATATATATATATATATATATATATATATATATATATATTGTAATGGAACGTACTTGCTGCATTCCATTTAAATTGAAGAAAGACAAAATTATCCCGGTTATATATAAATAAATTGTGAATTCAATTAATTTCGTAATGACTCTAGCATTAAAAGAAAAATAAGAATAATATATTACCGCTCTTTCAAATAAATTACAAAGACGTTACTTATAAAAAGATAGTACATCCTTTATTATATATTATGGTTTAATTTTAGGTAATATCAATGTTTTAAATACAAACCCAAATAATAAATATACATATATACTTGCAATAAGTATATATATTAAATATATAAAGACATATCTATACTTAACAAGTAGATATCAATATAAATACAAATCCATACTTATACTTTTCAGATATTTAAAATGATAAAAAAAAAATATTACATACAGCAAATACATATAATTATTGTTTTGGCATGCATAAGAATTATTATACGAAGTTTTAAAAAAAATGAAAATAAATAAATTAATGATAAAAATTTTATAATAAAAAAATTTACGAATATAAATTTACTTATTAAAATATATATAACAATTCATATACAACCCAAACCTATAAGCCATACTTTAAGATTTTAAATTACTTAAGTATTAATTTTAACACCTGTTAAACGTTTATTGCTGTTAGAAAACAAGACGCTTGAATTGACTATTTATAAAACGTTATATTTTTATAATGAAAAATAAAAGTAAACAAAAATATCAATCTCAAAAATATATTTATATATCATTTATACATATAAAATTATTAACTACCTTTTCAAAGTTCACTTAGTTAGTTTTCCTTCAAAGGTCAATTTATTCCATGGGTTATTTCTTTATCCGTTTACTATTAGAATGCATTCTAGTGAAGGTGAGAAAACTATCACGTTAGAGAAAATTGTCAATTCTTGGATATATGTATATTTTTATCCTTTTAAAATTTCTTTCCTTGAAAAATAAATAGATAAATTGAAATGTTAAATCCAATATATTAATTATAATTACCTCCAGATTATTATTAGATTGACCATTATAGATTCCAGATAGCTATGTCAAATTTCGGCTTCAGACGCGATGAAATACATATATTGAAATTTTCTTAGTTGTCTCATTTTAAATTGCCTTGGAATAAATGAAAGAAATGGTGCAGCCTCTTGGCTGCGATATATCTCGATTAGCAAGCCATAATTTATGTATTTACCATAGAAATCTATCTTATTCCGATATTCTGAAGAATGGTAATTTCAAAGAAATAAAGTACAACAAAATTTTATCCTTCAGTTGGTTTTATTACCATCCCAATAATAATAATCATAATGGCCTCCTTTTTTGTTGTTGCTGTTGTTCCACGTGCTATCAAATGCTGTTTTGAAAACGATTGTTATACATGTTTTCTTTTAAAACAATTAACATTAAAAAAAAAAAAAATATCAAGCATATATATATAAAAAATATTAAATTGAAAATTTACTTGACAGCTTTAAAAATATACATAAATAATAATATTGCATTTTTTTAATAATCACCGCAAATAAAATAATTTTTTTATATAATCAACAATTTATATGTCTTTATTTATTTATAATAATTAAATATTCATAACGATGTACCATCAACATATAAATAAAATAATAACTTCAAACAATAACTATACCTAATAAACATAAACAATAATAATACTTCATATGTAAACATCAACTCAAAGAGATTTTTTTTTTAATAACAAATGACAATTTTTAAAATATAGATAGACTTATCGATATTTACAATATATATATATATATATATAATGTTTTCATGGTTGTATGATGTAAATAAAATAGTTTTTGGGTTAAACTGTGCATTAGTTTGATTAATTCCCAACATTTCAATGAAATAGCATCTGTTATTGTCAAGGTTAACTTTTCAAAGAAAAACTATTACATCTCAAATAGTAATGAGGATTGAGTGTAAGGTAAATAATGAGATTGATTGTGAAGTAGTTGAGCATGCAGAAAATATAAATTATCACAATGTTTATTTTCTTCATTTTTATCATTAATTGTTTTCAAGTTTATATTAGAACATGGAGATAAAATAAGCGGTATCCATAAGGCTGGAATACATTGTGCTTTATCAGCTCTATTTAAACCACTTGGTCTTTTTAATATTTCAAATTACTCCCTCATGGTACTCAAATTCATAAATTTCCAAATTAACAAGTATTTTTGCAATATCAAAATCAAGTTATAGAGCTGATGAGCACAACTTTTTTGAGCCTTATGGAGCCCACTTATATTATTGAATCCTTCTAATATAAACTTGAAAACAATTAATAGTAAAACTGAAGAAAATAAACATTTTGTTAATTCACATATTCTGAATGTTCAACTACTTCATACCCAGTCTCTTTCTTTACCTCACACTCAATCTCATTGTTATTTGAAATCTAACATTTTTTCTTTGAAAAGTTAACCTTGACAAAGATGGATACCATTTCATCAAAATGTTGGGAATTATCCATAACTAGCACACAGTTTAACCAAAACTATTATATATATTAAGAAATTAATGAAGACTAATGGATGCAGTTAAATGTTTTAAAATAAAATTAATAATCATTATTTTAGAGATAGTGAAGTTTGATTTCTCTTTTAAAGTATGTGGATTTTCTTAATTATTTTACTAAAACTTTTTTTTCTACATTACATTTGCCAAATTATTTATATCTATGCATTTTCATCTTTCATCAGTTTCACTTTTCTTTTATTATCTACATTTTAGATCCCAAAACCAGCAATGGAATATAAAAAAAGGGTTTGCCTTTAAGCAATAATTGAAATTTTAATATATATAAGAAAATCGAATATGAGATAGTCTTTGATGCTTTTTTTGTTTCCGTGACTTATTTAATGTTTTATTATTGTTATTATAATTATTAAAACTGTCAATAACAAATCATTATAAGTGCTTTTTTCTCTTTTTCCATTTTCTAATAAAAAAACTAAAAGAGATATTCCTTTAACTAATACTTTATTTAATATAGGTTTTTAAGATTGTCATTAATAATTTTTTTTATCTAATTTCCATAATTCAATCAATTTTTGAATTTCAAGTAAATGATCAAACTTCTCTCTCTCTCTTTTTACTAATATTTAATAAAAATCTTCTGTTGGTTAATTTTATTAGACTTAGATTTCTTATTTAAAAACGCAGCAAAAATTTACCGATATAAGGTTATTTAATATCATTAAAATAAGGTTAAATTCAATTTTCTTTTAAATCTTAATCTTTTTCTAGTTTTAGATTCCAAATTTAATTAATATTTTTCATTTTTAATTATAATAATTTATTTTTTATTAAGTAATAATAACAAAAGTTTTAAAGGAAAATAATTTACTATTTCTAAAACAAATAGTATTGTCTACAGTATATATTATCGATTAAAAAAAAAAACTAATTGTAAGTAATTTATTTTAATAAAAATTACTATATAAAGTGTACCATAATAACTTGCCATAATTATTATGGAAAATATATAGTGGTAAAACTATGAGCCACATCAGAAATGAGCAAAAAAACACAAAATAATGATTACAGAGGAAAATCATATTACAAAGAATTATTTCATGCATGCTCTAATGTTTGATTGTCAAAATTCAATATTATTGAACAGAGAAAAATAAGTAAAAAAAAAAACAACTGCTCATGTGACAATGGGAAATAAACTCATATGGCAGCCTAATGTGATTATTTGCAATATTTGGAATCTACGTATTAAGAAAAAAAACTGAAAAAATTAGGAGAAATCTCATAGAAAAGTACATAAAATTTATTTTGCCAATTGTCTCTAACAGAGTAACCTAATTGGTTAGAGTGTCATTTTTAAATCAGTATTCATAAATGCAAAAGTCATTGATTTAATTCCTATCCTAGTACTGATATTAGTTAGACCATCAACAACTGAAGCAAAGAGAAGAAAAATATCACTTAAAATATTGTATTCTATATTAACCTATGTATTATTATTAACAACTGAATGCATTTGAAAAATTATAAATCATAATGTTTGAATTTTTCAAGAACATTAATAATTTACTAGTGGAAATTGTTCCAACATATACATACAAAAAAACAACATGATCACTAATTTCAAATAAACATAAAATGATTAAGATTTGCCCATACATAAATGTTTGGGTCAAAAAGATAGATGGATTCATTCTAACTTTTCACAAACTTTATCTTGTGTTTGAAAGTGAGAGTAGTCATTTATAGTTAAAAATGTACAAAGTGCATGTGCATTAGCTTTATGGCTGATTATTAATATTACAGTTTTTAAACATAGCACTATATAAATATTTCATTTACATTAATATTATATTTTGTCCTTAGATCTATATCATTATTGTCAGTATCATTGCACTGCTGGTCTAGTAGTATTATGAAAGATTCTTATTCTTCTTACCCAAGTTTGATTCCTGGGAAATGCAAATCAAATTTTTGTACTGTGTGGTATAATGTAGAGGTAGAGATTATTAGACTGAAATATAAGATACTTAAATTGATTCCAGTTTGAACTTCTTATAAACTTCCAAGCAGTAAATTTAATTTGATTATTTTTTTAATAACAATACAACTGTTTGTCATTTTCTTAATTTAGTTTATATAAAAATTTTCTTCAAATTAAAACATTTAAATAATTACTGGTATGAAAATGTTTATTTTTTATATGAAAGTTTATAATTAATCTGATTATAATAGTATATCAAAAAGGGTAAAAATACTTAGAAGAAATGGCAAGTGCTTAGAATGATAGTATAGGTAGAAAACCATTAATCCATAATACAAAATCTATTTTTCAATCACATTTAAGTCAGCTATTATGGTATCATTGTGAAAATATATTCAAAGATTACAATTTCTGCAGTGCAGTCATTAATGAAAATTTGAAATATTAAATTTCTGTTTAGCATATGTTTATTTATAAGTATTGTTGTTATATGTAATATATAATTATTTACAATTATTCATACATATAAAAGCAAAAAAAATAGTAATTTATATTAAAAAAAGCAAATGTTTATTCTAAAAAAAAATTGGATAAATATTTTGAAAAAAATATTATAAAAGCTTTCAATATTTTCTCATTTTTTACTGTTAGTGTGTATGCCTCAAAGGTCATAGTTTTTTTATATATTCTTCAATTAATCATTTTAAGAAATATTTATTAATAAATTATTTAATTTTCTTAATACTTTTTAATTATTTTTTACTTAGTAAACTGTTTAAACCAATAAATGCAGTTATACTGTAATAAAATTGCAAATCAACAAGTGCTCTCATAATAATTATATACATACATATAATATTTATCCAGTATGATGAATATTTACAATAGATTTGAACTTAGGATTTTCAATCTATATTCATCCTCTACTTCATCTCAAAACAATTGTTATACATGACTACATACATGTGAAAAAGATAAATGATCCCCAATATACCTATTTCATGCAGAAACAGCACTCATCATTTGGGCCACATCATGATACTCCCCTCCCCCACATATATTCAATCAGTGTTTAGCTTATATTAAGATAGCAATTCTTTAAACTTTACTAGACAGGCTTTAAAGTCTTCTTAGCCTTTTAATAATTCAACCATCTATTTCACTAAAAACCAATGATGGAATGTTCAAAGCCCTTGGTGGATTTGACATAGTAGTTATACGCATGTAGACATTGTGTCTTTCTAATCTCTCATATTATTAGAATATTATATATCTATTTATATTAATAGAAGAGGGATAGACTAAACTTATAATATGATGTAACCTATTTCAAGGCAGTATGTAATTAATCTATTTATTTCTTATATTGAATGTTCACTATAATAAATAAAATGATTTGAACTTAGGATTTTTAGACTATATTCATCCTCCTCTCTATGTGAAACAACCAATACACATGACCACATAAAAGTGAAAAAGATGAATAATTCCCAAAATATATATTTTGTGCAGAAATAGCACTCATCATTTGGGTCAGATCATAATCTTCCACATATACATGCAATCAGTGCTCACCTTATATTAAAATAGCAATTTCTTAGACTTTAATAGCCAGGCTTCAATCTTCTCAACCTTCCAACAATTCAACCAACCATTTCATTATATCATAATATAAGTTCAGTACATCTCTCTCCTATTAATATAAATGGATGTGCAATAGTCCAATAATATGATAAGTTAGATTGGTGTAATGTCTAAATGAGTATGACTACAATATCAAAGCCACCAACGGCTTTAGCTTTCTCTAATTTGTTTTTCAATGAAGTGGATAGGTGAATTGTTGGAAGGGTGAGAAGATTGAAGCCTATCTGTTAAATTTTAAGGAATTGCTCTCTTAATATAAGCCAAGCATTGATTGTATATATGTGTAGGAGATTATAATCTGGTCCAAATTATGAGTGCTGATTCTGCATGAAATACACATATTGGGGATCATTTATCTTTTTCACATTACATGATCATGTATGTCAGTGTTTGAGATGGGAATATAGACTGAAAATTCTAAGATGAAATTCCTTTCTCTTTCTCTCTCTCTCTCTCTCCATATATATATATATATATATATATATATATATATATATATATATATATATGTTGATATGAAGATTTTCATGAATTGCATATATAAAAGACATATTTTGTGGGTTCATCCATGTTAAAACATTTAAATATCGATATACCGACATTTCGACTTGATCACATAAGTCATCCACTGGGTGATAAAAAGTAAAAAGATGGTTGTAGAGGCACTACAATCACTGATTTGAAAAAAAATGTTAAAGTTCCACCAATAGCAAAAATGTTAAATTAAGAATGTTTTTTTAAAAAAATCTTTCCAAATAGGAGGAAGTTTGCATGTATCATCTTGCTTATTGATACAATATGGACTTTTAAGTATTACAATGGCTTCTCTAATTTTGAACTGGTAGAGATTATCACATCTGGATATGATCCTGGTACTAGACAAATCAATTTTAAGACCTAAATCTATAGTATGGAGTGAGAGTGCTGATGATGATAAATGTTGTTTAACTGCATTAGCATGCTCATTTCCCCTAACACTGATGCAATGATTACTCATACCTAGGTAAGAAGTTTACAAATTTCACATAAGATTTGATAAACACCATGATATTCAAGAGGGATTGAATCCTTAGACTTGGTTATTATATTGCTAATCTTTTGATGAGTAGAAAATGCTGTATCTATATTATAGTGTTTTAATATACATCCAATATTGTCTGTAGTTTCTTTTACATATGGAACACAAATACTAATAGCTGATTTATCATCTTTTTGCTTCCTATTTTGTCCATTTTGGGCTTGAAATAAGGCTTTTTTATAAATTTATAATTATAACTATTTGCTAATAAAACATTATTAATATGATTTATTTCTTTTTTCAGATGTGACTTATCTGAAAGGTTAAGTTCTCTATTTAAAAGAGCTTTGGCTACAGAAACTATCTGAGTTGGGTGATGATGAGAATGGAAATGTAAATATCTGTCCGTGTGTGTATTCTTTCTGTAAATCAAAAAAGATAAACTATTTAGTGTTCTGGTGACTAGAACATCAAGAAAAGGGAGTTTTCCATCAGACTCTGTCTCCATTGTAAATTTAATATGAGAATGTGTATTATTTAAATGTAAGAAAAAATCATCTAATTTATTTTTTCCATGTTGCCATATAACAAAAGTGTTATCTATGTATCTGAGCCAAATAAGAGGTTTTAAAGTTGATGATTCTAAAGCACAAGTTTTTATATTTTCCATGAGTAAATCAGCTATTACTCCTGAGATAGGTGAGCCCATAGGAGTACCAAAAACTTGTCTGCAATGCACATATTTTGTATACAATGGACAGAATTACAGCATTACAATTATTTTATGTTTTATGGAATCTTAAGTTCAACCTCAAAGTGAAAAATAGAATCATCCTTATGTAATGAGTACATCTGTAAGGAATATTTTATATTTCACTCTTATATGCCAGTATTCTTTTTCCCTGTTGTATAATATATAACAAGGTAATGTAATTACTTAGATATATTTTGTTAGCAGAATAGCACAGCCTGCAATTGAATCCAGTAAAGGATATTGCAGCAAAATTAATATGTGGTAAATATAATCTAGGTATGCTAAGCAAGGATTTGTACTTGCTTTTCTTAAAAGAGCAAAAATTTCTTCAGTATTATTCAAACTAATTAAGGAGATCTATAAAACATTTATCTTTTATGATTATGATGATAATTATTTTTCCCCAGTATTGAGTATTTTGATATAATAATTAATCTATTTCTATTTAATGTTAGTGTCTTCACAACATTGTCTGATAATACACTTTTCATAGCCCAAACAAATATTAATATTTATTACATATTTTATGTAATTTTCTTATTTCTATTATTCGTTTTTATCATTTATTTTATAATGAGAAATAAAATAATTGTTTAATTTTTAATATTTTTCTTTTTGCTAAAGAAACATTGTTCCTGCATTTTCAAGATATAAAGAAGGTCATATTTGAGATATTATCTTACACATAAAATGTATCTGAATTAAATACATCTTTATTATATTAATGCTATATAAAATATATAAGTATTGGGTAAGATGATGTACATAAAATTTCAGTCAAGCATTAGTGGTCAAGAGGTCAGCACAGCTGCCTTAAAAGCAGTTGTCCTGGGTTCACGAGTTTGCTTCCCGGCTGATGCTATGACACATTAGAAAAAAAAATTTCTTTTATGTGATATCGAAAATACATAAACTCATTTTAAATCCATGCATTTATTTTCTTACTATCCTGAGATAAATTATAAATCAACTTTATATTTAAAATTGCTAGCCTTAGTAATTTATGCTTTAGAATAAAAATTATGTTTAATCTTATCAAATATTTCTTTGTTCATTTCTTTGCTCTTTATAGCATACTTAGAGCACTAGTTCAAAAGAAATATAATACTTAAAAATTATTTGATTAATAACTACCCTAACATTTATTTTAAAAAGATCATATATATATATATATATATATATATATATATATATGGTAAAACTGACTGATGTGATGTGATGTATTTGGCTTCTCCTTAAACGAAGTCAAGAATATCTCAGCAACTATGCCCAGATAAACTTGTTAGCCACTTTATTTTCCATTCCCCACTCTAAGTCTTCCCATATTCTGCCCCATCCCATTTCCACAACATGATCTTTGTCAACTCTATGGCCTTTAAATCTAAATCCTCCTTATCTTTTCGCAAACCCAGCATAAAAGCTAATAACTCACTTTCTGTATAGTCACTTTGTTCATACCTATTCTCCCATAACTTCATTATCTGTACCCTTTCTGCTTTCAAGCATTTACATTCAATCAATAGATGCCTAATATTTTCTATACCTTCCTTGCATAATTTGCACACTAAATCACCCATAGTTTTCCATTTACATGTATATTCTCTTGTTGCTAAAGATCCCATTTGAGCCTTAAACAATAAACTACTTTCCTTACTATTATCATAAATTAATTCGCTTCCAATATTCTGTGTACTTCTATATATATTTAAACTCTTCTTACCCTCCATACTACTTTTCCATCTCTCCAACTCCCTATTTTTTATTAATGCTTCTATTCTTTTATCCCATTTCTTACCACTATAAAACTCAACAATCCTCCTAACACAATCACTCTATCATTTATACAAGTATACCAATATAAATTCTTTATCCAAATCTTTGCATATCGCATTACCTTTCTCACTCATCTTGTTACCTGCCCTTTACTCATAACCCAACTAAACACTATTTTGGCTATTCTTTTACTATCCATAAACTGCAACCTACCAAACATTTTCATTTTACTTTTTGCATCTCTCATATAAAAACTTGACCATCCCATTTCTCCTTGAATTGCATCCTTTGCTGTCCACACCTCTGCATCTAATGCATGTCTTCCTACTTCCCTTTGTACTTTCTCTAAATAATCTAAAATCCTTTTAATAACACATAATGCATCATTACCATATGTTAACCCTGCTACTGCAATTCCCTTCCATACAATTCTAGCTACATCATATTTATTATATGAAAATACTGTTAGTTTCTTTACCAAACCCTTTCTTTTCTTTGCTTCATTTACCAATTTTTTCTCCCAGTCATCCAAGCAATTTTCCTGATTACATAAGATGATTCCCAAATACCTATATCTATCCACCACACTTAACTTTATATCCCCCAATAAAAAATCTACATCCTCTCTTTTCCCAGTATTAACCATCATTATATTTGATTTTTCTTCACTAAATTTAATCCCCATCTTTTTACCCACCCTTGCACATGTCCTCAACATAATATCCATATCTTCTCTTCTTTCTGCACATAAAAGAATATCATCCGCAAAAAAAAGACCCGACAAAGTATATACTCCTTTTCCACCTATTAACAGTATCTCTACCCCTCTTCCTAGTCTTTCTATTGCTTTTTCCATTTCACTCAAAAACAATAAAAACAAAATCGGTGACATAGGGCATCCTTGCCTTAATCCCACCCCATTTTTAACTTTAACTGATTCTATATCCCCTAATTGGTAAGTATAATAATTATTTTCATATAATTTCTTAATAATATTTACTAAAGCTTCATCCATTCCCAAATTGGTTAATCTTACCCATAATCTATTTCTATTTACTCTATCATATGCTTTCTCTATATCTATAAAACTCATATATAATGATCTACCTGAATTCCTACTCATCTCCATAAGTTGTGTAACTACAAACAAACTATCTCCTATATGCCTATCTGACCTAAAACCACCTTGCATTTCTCCCACTACATTATTTTCTTCCATCCATTTTACAACTCTTCCAGCTACCATATATGCAAAAACTTTATATAAAACTGATGTTACCACTATTGGTCTATAATTATTTAACTTTCTATGAACTTTACCCTTTCCTTTAAATAATAATCTTATTCTTGTATTACTCCAACTACCCGGAAAAACTGTCTTCTGTGCTATCTTATTAAAACATGATAATAACTTTGCTTTTGCTCTATGCCCTAAATTCATTACCATCTCTGCTGCCCATCCATCTAAACCTCTTGTCTTTCCACTTTTCAATCTCTTCCCTGCCTCATTCAGTTCATTTTTTTGTGAACCTAATATTCCCCTTACTAACTGCTTTCATGTTTTCTATCACAAATTCCTTTACATCTAACATCTTTTCTATATCCATTACATATCTATTTAAGATTTTCTCTAGCTCACCTCTAGAGCTACATTCTATTCTCTCATCATCTATTAATACTATCTCTCTTTCCCCTACCTTTCTCCTTTTAATGTAATTCCAAATTTTTTTACTCCCATCTCTTCCACTTTTATTAATATCCTCCTACAATTTACTATTTAACTTCATCCTCTCTCTATAATTATCCATTTTAGCTAGCTTCTTCTTTTCTAAGTACTTTCCCTATTTAGCATTAATATCATTTTCACTTTCTTTATTCTTAATAGCATACTATATTCTCTGCATGCTTCTTTCCTATCTTTTACACTTTCACTAACTCTCATTTTTTATTACTTTTATTCTTCTGCATATTCTCGACTAAAATTTTATTTCACCACACCAGTCCTTATACTCATCCCCAACCAACTGCTCCATGGATTCTTCAACTTTTATTTTATACTCTTGCAAATTATTCTTATCATTCACTCTCTATCCACATCTTTCACTATTATTTCTACCTTTTTTTCTATCCTCCATCACATTACTAACCATTTCTATTACAATAAAGTTATGATCACTATTACATACACTCTCTTCATTATCAAACACCTTAATTTTCCGTAATTTATTCATTCCCTCTTTCTCTACCAATACATAATCCATTGTGTGAAATACATTATTCCTAGACCATGTGTATTGTCCCCCATACACATTTAATAAATTTCCAATGCTCAAATTTATTCTTTGACAAAATTCCTTCAAAAACTGACCATTTTTATTATCTACATCATCAATTTTTTTTAATATGTCCATTCATATCTGTTATAACCATTATTCTCTTCCCTTTTCTTTAAAACTCTGTATATCCTTAACTAGGCATTCATATATACTATTGTTCCACTCCATTACAGTTTGACTATCTCCAGTGGCGATATACACTACAGCCACCATCCATTCTTGTCTACCCAACCTTATTTCAAACCACAAATGCTCTTGAAATTTAACAATATTTAAATATTTTTTCAATATAATGCCCATACCACCACCCCCTTTTTTTTTCTGTTTATACCCTGCCATACTACCTCTTCCAAAATAGGTTCTTCTTCTTCTTTTAAATGAGTTTCCACTACTGCTAATACCTCAAGCCCTTCATTTTCAATTGCTTTATTTAATCGCAGCCACTTTTCTGGTCTCCTACTACCTTGCATATTCAAAAACCCACTTTTAACAATTTCTTCTTTCCTAACTACTCTTTTATAAATTCTTTTGATTCCTTCTTCTCCATTACATTTATAACAAACTTTCTTACCACTAATCCTACAAAACCATTCCCTCTCCACACCTACACTTATATCTAAACCAACCATCTATTGCTTATTTCTTATATCCCCTCCATTCTTTTTCTTTTTGATAATATTACAATTTAAAAGACCACCCCCATTTAAAAGTTTCCCAAATTATATTCTTTAAATATCAGACTCCCTAAAACTTCACTTCCTTGTTTTCCTAAGTGCAAACCATCTTTACTATATAACTCCCTCTTTCCAATAAACCAATCCCATACATCCACAAACACAACATTATTTCTCTCACACAATTTTTTCACTCTCTCATTTATAGAACATGCCCTATCTAACAAATGCCTCTTATCAAATTTTGGTAATAGTCCCACTACTCCTACTCTTCCTTTAATCTATCTCAAATTTCTAATCAATTCTACATATTCCTTTAATCTTCTCTGATGGCTCTAACAAATTATTAGTCCCTACCATTACGTATACATCTCTACTACCTTGCTTTCTTACTTTATCTGTCACATTGCTAATTTTTGCTCCAGGCAAATATACTCTAACATACCTGCTTCTATTTTCTCTTGCAATTATATCCCCACATTCTCTTATTAGTGAATCTTCTATCAATACTGTTTGATAGCGGTCTCAACACTTCACCCTCTATTTTTAAAAAACTTAACTACATTTTTTTCCTACTAACTGTATCCAACTTTAATCAGTGTATCTACTTCTAAATAAACTATATCTCACTATAAATGCTAATAAAAAAAAATTAAAAAAACTTACATTTTCATGCGTAGTTTTCACTTGTATATGTAGCGGTCTTTACTGTATATATAACTATAAATAAATAAACAAACTATATTAACTCTAAATGTTTTTACATAAAGGTGAATAAATAAAAAAAAAGAACTTACATTTCCTGCAGGCAGAATCCATGTTTCGAACTACGTTATTCTCACTATGTAATTGCAAAGTATATCTAACTATAAATGCATTTTTTACATGAAGATTAATAAATAAAATGTAATAAAACTTACATTTTTATGCTCTATGTAGAGATATGTTTGTTGCCTGGCAAAAGTGCGACCAAAAAAGTCCCTACTGTCAAAATTATGAACTACTTTTGTCATGTGTAATTTTTGCCATGTGTAATTCCCCCCCCCCCATCCATTTACTTTTTGCCAAAAAAAGATTCAAATCAATGTTAAAACCAAGTATGTCAAATTGTGAACAACTGTTTTAACATTGATTTGAATCTTTTTTCGGCAAAAAGTAAATGGACGGGGGGGGGGGGATTACATGCGGCAAAAATTACACATGATAAAAGTAGTTCATAATTTTGACAATAGGGACTTTTTGGTCGCACTTTTGTCAGGCAACAAACATATCTCTACATAGAGCATAAAAATGTAAGTTTTATTACATTTTATTTATTAATCTTCATGTAAAAAATACATTTATAGTTAGATATACTTTGCAATTACATAGTGAGAATAACGTAGTTCAAAACACGGATTCTGCCTGCAGGAAATATAAGTTCTTTTTTTTATTTTATTTATTCATTTTTATGTAAAAACAGTTATAGTTAATATAGTTTGTTTATTTATTTATAGTTATATATACAGTAAAGACCGCTACATATACAAGTGAAAACTACGCATGAAAATGTAAGTTTTTTTTAATTTTTTTTATTAGCATTTATACTTAGATATAGTTTATTTACAATTAGATACACTGATTAAAGTTGGATACATTTAGTAGGAAAAAAAATGTAGTTAAGTTTTTTAAAAATAGAGGACGAAGTGTCTAGGCTGCTATAAGTCAGTTTTACCTATATATATATATAAAGGATTCCTCAGAAACTGTATGAGAGATTTTTTTTTAAAAAAAAAATACATTAGGTAAAGTAAATATGTTCTAATTCTTCATGCTTACTCATCATACTGCATATGAGACTTCTTTTTATTGTTCAGCTAATCTTTTACATCTTAAATAACAATAGCTTGATATAATAGAATATACTACTGGCTTATGCTACTTGCCCTGGTTTTATATCATCTTAAGATTTTTTATTATGGTAAAATGTTTTTATTGCTTGATTATAATTATTTTTATACTTCTTATGATTAAAAAATATTTGATATAATTCTGGTTATTACAATCAAAACTAATGTGCATTTTATAAGACTCTGTTTATTTATTTTTTAATCCCTTTCTTATAATCTTGACACATTATAGAGAAATCATGTTTTTATAATTTCTAGGTTACAATTAACTATGAAAGTGATCTAATTTTAGACTAAAAACAAAATAATATATATATATAAAATTGAACGTGAAAAAACTAATAAAAGAATTATTTGAACTGGAAAGACTTTGCACAAATTGTATTGCCTTCTGCAGTTTTTCTGGTGATAAATTGAGTATAAATTACTGTTCATACTAATGTCCATTAGATGCATAATAAAAATATTCGATAATTATTTTAATTGTAAGATTTTGAATATAAAATGCCTTAATTTTTTACTGAGTTAATAAAAGTAACTAGAATAAGACCATATCAAAATAAAAACAGGATTTGCAATATTCTGAGTGCAGAAAGCTAATATTTTAGTTAATATAAGTGTGAAAGTTACATTTATTTAGTCATTCTTTTAAGAATAATTTTTATTCTTAAACATCTACAAACTTACACTTCTTTTTAGATCTTCACAATGATTTACTCAATTTAATTATCTTACAGTTAGACTGTTTGCAGTCTCTTCTGAGTTATAAGATATAAGTGCATTACATTATTTATTACACAGAGTTTGAAGAATTATATTTTATTATTTTGAAAATGACTACTAGACAATTGAAACTATAATGTAATTAAAGTGACCAATCACTCTGAAGAGTGTAAATAAGTTTTCGTAAGTTGTTTATTAATATAAGCATTGCAAGAAAAATAAAAAAAATCTTGAACTCTTATTGTTCTCTTATTGAATCCTTACATAATTAAAAAAGTAAGATAAAGAATTTTGTAGAAATAAATTAATTAGAATTTTATTTAAAACAGTATTAAATTAAAAAATAAAGCTTAAAGCATTAATAATCAAGAAATGAAGATCATTTTAAAGTTTTATATTTGAGAATTGAAAATAAATTTCTACAAATTTTTATAATAATTATTATAATACAACATTTCTCTGTAATATAATACATATATACATTATGAATCTATGAGTCATGAAGAACAATATCTCTTACAGGAAGCAATAATACAAGAAAAAAATTATCTGACAAAAAATCCTCCAATTTATGAAATATAATATAATAATATTAAATCGTGCTTTCACACTTCCAACATAAAGCTATAATAACAAATTGAATACTAAATTAAATGGCTGCGCACTTTCAAGAAGATGTACTTTTCATATTCATAGCCAATTATGATCCTTTCTTTGGAATCATTATATAAATAAATCTGATATGCAAATTATATGCAAATAAGTCACTAAGACCATCTTTTACATATCGCAAAACATGCATCTTTACAATTAATGGCGAAAGAATCCTCTGCTATAAAGTATGCTTCTTTTACTTTTCGCCTAACATCATGTCTCTCAGTACAAACTAATTTTGCAGATGTGGGTTCAAACACATGTTTCAACAAGCTTTCAATCAACTAAATAACCTAGGGAATAAGTTATTATTAAATATGAATGTCATACTTTCAATTGATATAACAACAAATTTTAAAATAAAACATTAAAAAAGTAGTTAGCTTCTTCAATCAGTTACAGTTGTTTTTCTAAAAAAAAACTGTTTTAAAAACTGTTTTAATACTTATGAGATACTTTGCTGAAGATATTTGCAAATGGTATTGATGAACTATCAACTCCCATTGTCCTGTGACTATTTGTAACTCTATTTTTCTGGTTTTGCATTCATTTTAATGTAAAAAATTGTATTTATTTATTATTTCTAAAAAAAAGTCTAAATAGGGCAGAAGTCTACAACCAAAATAAACTTCAAAGAGTCCAAATCAAACCTACATGGATGCTGATTGGTAGAGAACAGTTGCAAGAGTAATTGTATACTCAATTCTTTTATTATCAGCAGTCAGTGAAACAATGTCTTATTCTCATATTTTCTTTAAATATTTATAATTAGTTTTATACAATATATGATTAATAATTATTTGAAAACAAAAGTATATATTGTTACAATTTGATTTTATTCAAATATGTTTTACTTTTAAAAATATAAGTTAACAAATTTAATCTCATCAGTAAATGCTACAATGATAAGAATGTTAATGACTTTTTACACATCTTTTAGCACAGTATTCTGCAAAGTTTGTAATATTTTAAAAATTATAAATGTTATTTTAAATTGTAGAACAGAATTTGATCTATTTATGATTGCCTCACATTTCCACATTCATGTTTGACAAAGGGTGAACCAAAGAAGATTTTGTTAATATTTTATTTTTTATAATGAAGCTTTCCTTTATACCATTCAATCAGAAAATAGTTCATTGTTTTTATTATCTTATATTATTATTTTTTACACCTTTTTTGAAAAGTTCAAATATGATTTTTTAGAATGTTTTTATTTATAGTCTTATATTTTTAATAAAACAAATTTCTTAAATTACAATATTGTATAAAGGTTTAATGCTAAATTAAATGC
Organism: Epiperipatus broadwayi; assembly: GCA_028023455.1. Taxonomy (NCBI): domain Eukaryota; kingdom Metazoa; phylum Onychophora; class Udeonychophora; order Euonychophora; family Peripatidae; genus Epiperipatus; species Epiperipatus broadwayi. The sequence goes on from JAQFVV010006347.1 coordinate 1,373,272, forward strand.
AGAACTGATTACAAACATTACAAGCAATGAAAACATTAGCAATGTTTTCCCCAGTTGAAAAGTTAAAATATGTCAAAGAATATAATACAGGAGAAGTTATTTGAATAAAATAATATCAAATAAGTATTAACATGAACATAATGAGAAAATAAAAATAAAAGTGAAGGATAATGAAATTATAGGTAAAGTACATAATCATACTTATAGACTGGATATGATATATATAGAAACTCTAAAAGTTCTAAAAGAAACAAAAAATGAAGATGTATTCAAAAGAATTTCCAATAAATAATTAATTTATGCATAGATGAAATTATAGATAAAAATTCTCCAATATATCTAACACAGTTATATTATAAAGATTATCTCAAAAATACTCTAAAAAAGTCAATTGTATATGCTTTCACTGAAAAGATATGGTTGAAGATAGAATGCTATGAGAAAATACAATTAGACAAGTGGTTAAAGTCTTTCTGAACTTTACTACACTAATTAAGTCAGAATTACAAAATATCAAATAAACAGAGTAATATCTCAGTATATTCTCTAGATGGATGTATTTATGGTTCTCAGATGATTTGTACAATCATTTCAAAATTAATCTTTAATGTTTATTATTATTAGCATAATTATTATTTTTTCTTGGAATTGATATATATATTTTTGTGAGCTGCTATAAATAATGAGTAATAAATTTATTGAGTTATAGGGGTTAGTACAGTTGTATGCTGTACCATCATCAAGGATTAAAATTTGAATCAAGTGCACTTTTAAAACTTTTTTAGATCACAAGCAAGTTTAATATTTTTTTAAGCTATACTATTTGTCAACAACAACTTGTTAGTACAGATAAAACGTATCTTTACTGAAAAATTATACAGGCCCCTATTAGTCAATAAATTGGTATCTAACTCTTATTAATTATAAAATTAAAGTTTGTGATTAACCTGGGTTACTTAGATGAGTATTAATGCACTATTTGTAAAAATAACACCTGTGATTGTAATTTTTTGCAGCTTTCAATTTCTGATAGAAGAGTTATTATTCTATAAGGGTACAACAGTAATGATTTGCCTTTATCTTTAAAATGGTGTGTGTGGGTGTGTGTATTGAAAGGGTTGTCTAAATAATAACTAATTATGAATGTGTACATATATAAATGAATATGTCAAAATAAGATTATTATAAGTCAATTGTATTTTATGGCTCTGAATAAAATTCCCACATAGTCAAAACTTTAAAATAAGTAATTTGAATAAAATATAATAAAGAATGCAAAGATGAAGTAAAATTTTGTAAAGATTTAGTGACTCTTTATAAATATATTTGTTTAAAAAATAAAAAATTATAGATCTTTTTGACTTATATTCTATTATAGTTTTTTTTTAGAAAGCCAAATCATAATTTTTCAATGCTGTAGCATTCTAAATACATAATAAATAGTGTATTATTCTTCTACACTGTTATTTTTCTATTTTTTCTATTCAGTAAACATTTTAAAGGGACAATCAATACATTTTTCACTTTTACATATTTACTTCTTATGTATAGTTGGTTTTTTTTAAATATATAATATAAACTGAATATGTATATTAAGTTTAGCAAAAAAGGTAGTTGTGATCAAACAGATAATGCATATCACATAATATTTTTAATGAGTTGCATTATGTTTCTTTCTTTTAAAATAATGAAATATCTTATAATAATAAGATGTATATAACATTATTATAGTTTGGTTAATTGTTCAGATAATTATTCAAGTGACACTTTGAGCATAGCTGACCCAGCAACTTTAACTTTCATTCAGTCATTCTCTCTCTTTACTCTGAACCAAATAGTAATGAATCATTAAAAATAACTTTTATTTATATTTTAAAATTTTACTATTGTTCTAGAGAATATCCTTAATCACATAATAAAACAATTTGAGGATGGTTAACAGGATACTCAAGACATTTTAATTATTGTAAGTAAAAGGGTTTTGGGGGTCAATACAATATAAATAGTAATCTAAAGTAGTTGATAAGTGGAAAAAACTAAGAAATCTAAACAGAATAATGATCAACACATATATTAATATCACCATCATTATAAATAATCATTTTCAACCATTAATGCTTTATTGCAGGATGAAGATTTCTCTAAGTTCAATCCATCTTTTCTGATCTGTAGCCTTTCTTCTCTACATACCCCAGTATACCTTTTTATTTCATTTATCCATCTCATAAATGCTCTTTTTTTGGAACTTTTATAATCTCTTGGAATACAGTTTAAGATTTCAACTGTTCTTCTATTAACTCTTCTAACAATATGTCCAGCCCAACTCCACTTCAGTCTTTTAATTCTTTCAATGTTGTCAGTAATATTAATATATTAATATATGGATTCTTATATATATAATTCTTGTAATGACTTTGTTTTTAAAATAAAATTAATATTTTAAAAACATTTAAAAGGTAATTTTGAAAACGTTATCCATAAAAGTTCAAAGTTTACTATATTATTTTATATTTTAAACTTTTAAATTTGTGCATTTTAATTAGATTGATTGTTCTTATTTAGAAAGTAAAGGACAGTGACTTGTTTCTGAATTGTTTTTCTGATTTGATAAGGATTTGTGTATTAATTTCTAAAACAAAAATGATCATAGAATGATCACACTTTCAGCTTCAGCAGTGATGTATTATATGCTTATAAAATCAATAACAAAAAGGTGTAGTATCTGTAATGTTATGATACGCCTTCATTTTTTTCCATAGCAGGTCATAAAAATATGCAAGTTGTAAGAAAATTAAGAAAAACAAAAATTAGTATAAATTCCATTCTTGACTGGTGTTCTGATAATTTTCAGAGGACTCAAAAATAAGTATCTTATTTTTTTGTACCCTAAGCCAATTTCACTTAATGAGAAGATCAACAATACAATTTTTACAAACTATTCATATGTAATGAGATATTATTTTATATAGTGCTATGTTTTTATACTGTAATAGTAATATTAGCGATTAAGACAATGCGCATGCGCTTTAAAAATAAATTATAAATGAATACTCTCTTTTCCCGACACAAGATATAGTATTTTAGAAAGGACGGAATGAATCCACCCATCCTTTCGACACAAATATTTAGTGCTATATAAAATAATATCTCATTATATATGTTTAATTTCAACAAAAGAATGACATGTCATAAATTGTAAAGATTTCGCAAGCGTCATTCGTTCAAACGTAACAAATGTAATTTAACGTGATTGCTTAATACCTTCATGCTCTTATTTCCATACGCTTAAGATTTTCCCATACATAAATGTTTGGGTCGAAAGATGGTGGATTTATTCTATCCTTTTTAAAATACTATATCTTGTGCAGGGAAAAGTAAGAGTATTCATTTATAATTTACCTTTAAACTATTCGTATGATAATTGTCCACACACTTATAGATTGTTATCATTTACTAAGAGAAATTTATCATTTCTCTTAGATGTTCAGATCAATTTAACTAAAATGCAATTAAGTCATTACTTTAACCGATAATGAATACATTGTTTTATAAAAAAATAAAAAAAGTAAAATTATAGTTTTGAAAATAAAAAAAATAATGTTTACTTATTTGTCAAAATTATAGGTTTTGCAAATGTTCTTTAATAAATAATTTATTTTTCTTATTAATTTTAAAATGGAAACAAACTTATATCTGTATAACATGAATAATTAAGTACTCATAATTAGATACAAAATCTAAGTTAATGTTATTATTTGAATATTTTATTACTTTGGACTTGTTCAAACCTGTATTATTTTTATAGAAAGATTCGGAGAATTATTCTAATAATATTTGTACAACTTTTAATATATAAATTGATATCCATTTTAATTGAAATAGATTTTCTGGTAAAAATTGTTGATTTTTTTTCTTTTTTATATATATTAATATAGGATTGTTCAATTTCATTAAAAACTAATGTTTACTTTATGTAAGTTTTATAAAATATATTGAATTCTATTAAGTTAATCAGAAAATTTAATAATACTTTATATATATTTTTCTTATATATATAAAATCATTAAACATTTCAATATAAATGTATATTAAGCTAATATAATCTTTTTGGAGAAACTGGATTAGAAGTTAACCAAATATCCTTTGGTAAAATTATTTATGTAGATGAAAATATAATTAATTCATTATCATTTTCAACATTGTTGATCCATTGCACAAATTTGATCTAGTTTTTTTCTATACATAAACTATCTTTTCCAAACCACACTAGAAAACTCATTTCATCCATGTCACATGTGGCTTCTTTATGGGTTTGTTAAATCTCTTGGAATCCAATTTAAGACTTCCACTATCCATGCACTATCATTTTTATAGGAACAATTCAAACTATTTAATTATTTAAAATAAGGTCAGTAGTATATGTTTGACTTCTCACCCAAATATTTTATTTTGATATCTTTTAGTTATTTCAAATATAATTTTTCACTACTTTATTAAGTTGTCTTAAGAATCTATATTACTCTTATGATAAGTGTTCAATTCTCCAATTCTCTAGTAAAATTTAATAAAAAAGATCCATTAAAAACCTTCCCATTCAAAAACATAGACATATTTTCTTTTAATTTATTTCTATCAAAATCATGTCTTCTAAGTTCAATTTTATGATTAATTTATTCCATTATGTTTTTATATGAATTAATAATCTGATCAAAATATGTGTAGCTGTTAAGTTTTTCTAATTTATGACTATTATTTTTTAGAAAATTTATTTTAGTCTTTTTAACATTTCTTTCTGGTCTTACTGTCTGATAACTCATGCAACATTTCCTGATGCTTTAAAACAGTATTTGAAAAACAGACTTATCAAATACAAAATATAAATGTCTTAAATTATTTAATCCCCTTAGCTTTCTATTTAATCCACACAATTCTTCTTTTAAACTGCTGTAAAAGATTTGGTGATATGGAGTCACCTATCATACATTCTTCTCTATGGTAATATTTTTAGTATCACCATATAATATAAACACTGGTCTTGCATTTTGATAAATATTCTTCAGAAAAGGATAATATTATGAATCTATATTTTGATGGTTCACAGTATTAACAATTTTATTCAGCTTGAAAATTACCAACCATGAGAATGATTTTTTATTCAACTTAATTTTTATTTATTAACTATGACTGAACTATGTGTTTGCTCATCTTTTTAAATGTAGTCTTTATAGAAATGTGATGCCCATGTATTAAAAATAAATGCCAAATTATATCTACCATTGTTGAATTTATTTGCTGTTGCTATTTAAAAACACAATATTTAATTATATAAAAATGCAAGTCAAAAAAGAAATAAACAAAGGATTACAAAAAAATTTACCAAGAAAGAGAAACTTGTACAGATATTGAACATTTATTAAGTACCAGTAAATGAAACTGTGTCAGAAAAATTTGCTAGCTTCTATTAAGAATGCATGAAGCTAAGGAAATATATAAATAATGATTGGAGATCTTAACACACATATAAAATATTTATTTGTTTTTTTTTTTTTGTTTCTATAAACTAAGACTAAAACAAACTTATTATTATAAGAATTGTGGACTTAATTAGTGAAGTATTTAATAGCTTCACACTCTTAGATCAAAACACTTCTGCTTCACCTATTTATATATAAAAGTAGGTCGAAGTAAAGAAGGGATTCTCTCTTTTCTTCATAGCGTAAGCATGTGTTTTAAAGACCTACAGAGGTCCCTAGTGACGATTTTTTCAGACGCTCATTGCTAAGGTTTACAGCCTTGTTAAAACTATTATTAAGGTTCAGAAAATCTTTGAGTTTTATAATTTATATGTGTACCCATGATACTATGTAAATAATGGCCAGAAATCTCAATACTAAATAAACAATTAATATTTTAAATGCAGAATAAAGAAAAAAGTCTTGCATATATGTTAATTTTAACAGATAAATAAAATTAAAAAAAATTGGTAAAATTATTTTAAATCACTTTATGATAGATAAGAATTTGTAAAATACTCATTTTCCTCTAGCATTACAAATTAACACATTGATATTTTTTACTATTATTATAAGGATAAAATCATGTGACCTAAAAGAATTTAAAGGATTCATTTTAGATAACATAAAAATTTGTTATTATTATTAACTTATGGGACTGGAAATCAATCAAGTTTTGCAAAAAATTAAAGTTATATACTTGTTTGACTTTTCAGATCAATTCTATTTTTTTGTCATATATATATATATCATTTTATTGATTATGTAAATATTTAGATATAAAAATCCCTTAAATTGTTTATATTTTAGTATTATTGTTGTAAATAAATTTACTATTATTATTATTTCAAAATATCATTTCTTATTAATTTCTTATCTGACAAATAAGTATTTTCTTTAAATATCTAGAATAAAATATTTTTTGATTTAGCATTTCTGACAAAATTAATTTAAACACCTCACTATAAAATAATATATGTGTGTGAGAGATGGATGATAATCAGGAAATATAGCTTGATCTGATGTAAGAGTATGTCTAGTCATTATCCATGGTTATAATGAAATAGAATAAAATTGTAGGTTATAGTCATTCCACCTTGTTCGCAGTCACTTGCTAGTCAGTGATAAAAAGTTTAATAATTCTCTGAAATAATTTTTATAATAACTAGTACTCAAGTGGCCATCAGTAATTCTGTTGCAATATATATAATACATATTTTGCGGGTTCATCCATGTTAAAATTTTTTAATATTAATATACTGACATTTCGACTTGGTTACACAAGCCATCCACAGAGTTATAAAAGGTAGAAAGACGGTTGTAGAGGCACTACAATCACTGATTTGAATAAAATGTTAAAATTCCACTAATAGCAAAAATGCTAAATTTAGGACTGCATTTTTGCTATTGGTGGAATTTTAACGTTTTATTCAAATCAGTGATTGTAGCGCCTCTACAACCGTCTTTCTACCTTTTATAACTCTGTGGATGGCTTGTGTGACCAAGTCAAAACATCAGTATATTAAAAGTTTTTAACACAGATGAACCTGCAAAATATGTATTTTATATATTTAACCCGTGCAAATTTTCATTTTAACATATATATATATATATGTACTTAATGTATATGAAATTTGAACAGAAGTAAAACTTTTCTATGCTATGTATAAAAATTATTTGTCCACATTTAATAATGTATAGATGTTTAAAGTTTTCTTTTAACTGTTCATTTATTTTGTATGTAATTAAAATGTTTAATGTTTTCTAGAATAATATAAAAAAAGTCATTACAAAACTATTCTTCTTGGCCTTTCTATTTTCATTTCTCTTAGAGTTCAAGTAATCATAAATTTTTTTTGCAAATGACTTCCAGTGATGCCATATCTGAAGAAAGCTGATGGTTAAAATATATATTAGGACCCATTAATATGAATTTTCCAATATCTTGAGCTAAATATTTGAAATAAAACACAGTGAGTACTAATTATATGTTTCAGAAATATGATATTGTGGCCAATAGATAATAAAGACACAAAAACTTAAAAGATGAAAATTAGCTGTGTCTATATAAAATATATTAATAATGTCACAATATTGCTTTTTTTCAGTGTATTACATTATTATAAAAAATGCAGTTCATCTCTATTCTAGTGGCATCTAGACTACGGCTATCATCTGATAACCATTGATTATACAAGTTTGCAATAAAAACATTATTGGAGAGAATTGTCTTGTTTGTAAAGCATATTATAAATATATTCACAAGTGTTCAATGTGTTGTTAAGTAAAATATAATATTTTTTAATCATAAAAATTAATTAATTATTTTTTATCAGATGATTATTGTGTTAGATATATATTAAAAACAGTTCCTATGAAGTTGTATAATATATATATATATATATATATATATATATATATATTATACTTAATATATATATATATATATATATATATATATATTAAGAAAGATTTGAAGAATTGTTTTAGGCTTGATTTTAGTTTAAATTGTATAGTTGAAATGCATACTAAATGCCAATATGATTTTTTTCACTGTCTTTAGCAATGTGTGAAATTTAAAACTTTAACATATTTTAAAGGAAATTGAAAACTATATAATATAAAATAACCAGGCTAAATGTTACATAGCATTTTAAGATATGCTAAAGCTTTAAAACACAAAATATCATATATATATAAGCTTTAAAACACAAAATATCATATATATATATTACCAATAAGAAAAAATGAAGTCACCTAGAAGATTAACTACTTCCTTTCACTTTGAATATTGATTTTTTTTCATGTGTCAAAGCATCTTCTGGGAAGTGAACCCACAAAACCGGGGTCAACTACTTGTAAGGCGACTGTGCTGACCACTCAGTCACCAACGCTTGACTAAATATTGATTTATTCAAAAATCATCCACATATTACAAACACCCTTTAATATATTAAATTTTATAAATTATTTAAAACTTATTTTCCCAACATAGCTAAATCTGTATATTAATGTGAAGATAAAATATATTTATATGAAAATATATTATCTTTATGAAAAATAGTCCAATATATTACCATCCTCAAATTTAAAATAGTATATTTTCAATTAAATCAATTGCTAAGGTACTAATTTAATATATTTAATAGATTATATAAATGCTTAAAATGTTATGTAGATGAATGAACAGCAATCTACATAGAAGAATGACTAAAAAAAATAAATGTGTTTTTTTTCCAAGTTTAAAATTTACATCCACTTGAAATGTCATTATTATATCATTTAATTGTCTAGTTTCCTAATGTATACTATTTTTGAGTATATTTGGATATTTATATTTATGTATATATAAGTATATATATATATTTATTTTCTTGTTTGTTTATTTGAGTGTAAATATCTATATAAACACATTATATATGTGTTTATTGAATAAAAAAATCTTGTTCATTACAATTTTAATTAATATTTATATTGAAAATGTATTGTATATTATTTATTGTTTAATATGTCAAACAGGTAATGTATTTTTTCTTATTGTTGAGACTTACTATGAATACACAATAATTTTTGTATATATATATATTAATTAATTAGCTAATTATTTAAATTATTTGAAAAGTCTTGATAATAAAAGATTCAAGATTTATTGAAGAAAATATGTAAAATATTTATTACAAAAGATTAGCAGATGATTGAATAAACATAAAGTGAGAAATTGTTAAATCATTTTTAAATTTCCGATAACTATTTATTTAAATATTAAAAAAACATCTATGTAGACAAATATTTTTGTGGTGTTTGCTCTATATATATGATAAAAAAAACAAGCTATAAATTTCATAACTTGCTTATATCTTGCATTTTATGATCACTAGATGGACCTTTACCAATAGCCCACTATCAAGCTTTGTTTACATAAACACTGAGAGAGAGAGAATTCAATATCTTTTTCAAATTGTCTCTAACCTTTAAACCATGGTTTCGAGCTAGTTGGCTCATATCAGTAAAGAGTAGGAAAACTAGAAACTAGATCTAAACACCATCTTTGCAAATCAGCATTTAATCAAACATGCTTCTATCAGCCTGAAAGCATGAATTTTTCAGATACGTAAATATCTTCAAATCCAGTCAAACAAAACTAGATAGCTATATGGGTCTGAATTCAGTTCACTTTCACCATATAGTAAAGCCTCTGCAATATATATCATTGCAAAACCTTCAAGGGTACATTTATGATAAACAAAACAAGTTATAAATTTCGTAACTCACTTTTAGCTTGCATTTTATGATCACTAGATGGAGCTTTAACAATAGCCCACTATCAAGCTTTGTTTGACTGGATTTGAAGATATTTACATATCTGAAAAATTCATGCTTTCAGGCTGATAGAAACGTGTTTGATAAATGCTGATTGCAGAGTTGGTGTTTAGATCTAGTTTCTAGTCTTCCTACCCTTTACTGACATGAGCCAACTAGCTCAAAACCATGGTTTAAAGGTTGGAGACAATTTGAAAGAGATATTGAATTCTATCTCTCTCAGCCTTTATGTAAACAAAGCTTGTTAGTGGGCTATTGGTAAAGCTCCATCTAGTGATCATATATATATATCATTAACTTACATATATAAGTATGTATAACCATTTTAATATTTTACATGTACAGTATTCTTTTCATTAGCTTATTATCAAACTGACAGCTATTGTTTAATGCAGCATTTTTTTATTCCAACCTCTGTTTACAATGTATTTTATGGAAACAACTTCAAATTATCATGTAGCACAAAAATACAAAAAAATTTTTAATATAATTTTTGTGTATATAAATATAACACTAAAGAAATTATAGAATACCTACTATAAACTTAATATCAGTTTTATACACTATGAACAAATGTTTTAAAAAATCAAATTGTTGATATCTATTTAGTTTAGATATTGGTAGCCCAAATTTAATTAATTAAAATTTCTAAATACAGACACATAAGACTAATAATTACATTTATTCAAAAATGATCAAAAAATATTTTAACTGATTGCAATCAGAAATCAGAGCTTATGAAGAGGAACAGATAGAAATATTGTATTCACATAATTACATGTTGTCTAGAATCAATTATTTTAGAGATCATAATAAATGTTACAAGTTGATAAAACAGTCCATCATGAATATTACCATTTTAAAGATATTATCTTTTATTTTATTGCTGTAATATCTCAAAAAAATAATAATTGGTCATGTTTTTTAGTATAATAAAGTTGTATAAACTATCTTTTTTTTTCATCCACTGGAAGGCTTCAAAATATCTTTAATGCAGATTGTCTTCTGTTAAATCAGTCATTAAAAAAAGTCTATCATGATATTTTCTCTGTGCAATTATTACTGTACATGGCCACATCAGAACTACAGTTGATATCAGCAAAACATGAAATAATTTTATTTTAACATTTCTCAAAAGAAAATTCTTAAAAGGTTGCTTTAATTTTTTTTTTTTAATGTTATATCATTTTTATAATCATAGCTAACCTTAACTAAATGTAAATACAGAACTATAGTATCTATTTTATCCCCTCATTAAATATCATATTTCAGACATGCTTTTATGTACTGTACTCACATTTTCTTTGCAATTTAAATACTATACCTATTCAGTTCTGGGTGGTAGTTAAAGCACATGTACTAATTTTTTTCTGAACATTTTTTCTGCAAAAATGTTTACTCCATGTCTTTTATAAAATAACATTTTCATAATTACTTGCCTTGAATAAAATGCTCATAATAAAATTAAGCCCCTTAAATATAAGGAAGGAATTAGTTGCTTCACATTAAATACTTCATAAAAACTTATAATGGTGAAACAAGTAATACATTTTCTTAAAAAATACACCCTCTGATAAAAAAATGCTTAACTTAAATAAATGTTTAACTTTAATATCATGTGGCAGTATTATGCACATTTAGGAGTTTTATATATAAGATGATTAATTTAAAAAATAACAACTATCACCCATGATCTATATTTTACAATAGCAATTAGCAATCTTTCTGTTATTTTCTACTTTGATAATTGTGATTGAAAATAAATATATCAATAACTTTTTAATATTCAGTGTAGAGCTTAAAGATATTTTAAGTTACATTGTGGTTCAAAGACTTTTTAAAATAAAAATAGTGCCCAGCAACAAAATCATTCATGCAAAATAAAAATAATCACATGGATTTCAGCTTAAATGGAGTCTTACAGTAAAAATGAAAATATCTTACTATACAGGTAAACAAATAATATGTTAATATTAAGCAAATATTTAAAACAGCTAATGGCTACAATGAGACATTATTTAAAAATGTAGCTTATTAAAGAAAAATACTTCATCCAAAATTTGTATTTGCAATTTTACATGTTTATGAAATGACTATAAGCTACCAGCACATTGCAGGCTAATAATTAAAATCAAACTTTATATTAATTTTTAATATTTAGTGTAGCGTGTAAATTTGTACTAAACTACACTCTAAGTCAAATGCTTTTTAAGCAAATATAACCCACAACTAGATATTTAATCTTATAAAGTACAAATAATTATTTTTATTTTTGGTTAGAGCTGTCTTATAATAAACAATCTATGGTCTATAAGTAAGTAGTATTCAAATAAAGAAATAATGATCGGTGGATCATTAAATAGATATTATTAGATAGTAACTGAATTTTTACATTAACTTTCTATCTGATAATTATGGCCAAACATATATCAAAAATATTTAGTGCAGAGATGAAGTTTTTTAAAATATAGTGGAACTTAAGTATTGTTTTAAAAAACATAAACAATAGCATAAGATTCTATATTGCATAACAAAAATAATCTCTTCATGACTTTCAAGGTTTTGGTTTTAAACATTGCCATATTACAACTATCTGTCAGTGCAGAAATACTGACTACTTCTTCTTATGATGCACATATTTCAAAAACAACCTTTCCTCATCACATAAACTAAAGGGATCAAATATGCCTACATTGACAGCATTATATATTTTCATTACACCATTCTCACTCATCTTTCATTACAGTACTCTTATGCCAGATAGGGACTGATTTCTATAAATTTTTAACATATGGGTGAATAAACATTGCCCTGTAGACTAATCTTTTCTGTTGTTGAATGACTGTGATATGGTGAAGATAAGGTAAGATATGCATTGATAGAAAAACAAAAAAAAAATTATTTGCTTAAGGGTCAATCAGCAAAGAACAATCATGTACATATTCAGAAACTTTATCTAGAATTTATATTTTTACTTGAACAGCTTTATCATCTAAGTGATAGTTCTCCACACCTACAATTTAATAATTATGGCTGTATCTTATATGTTATAATAAACTTTAATGCTTTATGCATGCATGGTATATTGAAATATGCCACAGCTATAAAATATTTTAATTATGTATAGACAGTTGCAATAATTTAATCTCAAAACATTACATGAACTATTTAAAACTCTAAATTATTGATGTATGCAAAATTTTGTCATAATTCTTAGATTAGAAGTGAAAGAAAGAGATATTTAAATGATAAAAGTATTCATATTAATATTTAAAACCTGGATGAAGTTTTTTTCTATTATTGTTTGATATGATAAATTTCCAAATAATATATTTCTAACATTTAAACATATATTGTTCTGCTTAATTAATGATGCTTTATCATCATTATACAATGCTGTTCAATTAAAGATTGAAAAAGATTCAAGATTTCACATCAAATATATCATATTACTGATATTTAAATAGAAATGAAGTTGCTACATTTGATGTGGAATTAGTTTTCTGTCTTGTCAGTTAACAAAAATGATTCAATCTGAAATACATTTTCTGCAAATATATATATAATTTTTAAGTGGAAATTTGAGAATTTAATAGTTTCAATTTTATAGACACACATACATACATATATATATATATATTGAACTGGATTGATTTCTGATTCAATGGTAGCATTACTAATGTTAAAATTGCTTATTATTATTTAATAAAAAAAAAAGTACTTGTATTAAAACATATACTCGGTTATATTTAAATAGGGCATTTTAATTTTTGTTTATAGAATTGATTTATATTTAAAATAGTTTACTTTCATTACTTGGTTTATAAAATTGATTTAAAAATACTTTACTTTCACCACCTGTTTTAATCAATTTGATTAAAAACAGGTACGCTTGCTAATTATATATTCCTGTTGCTTTTATTTTTAATCATTTTTAAAGTTAATTCTAAAAGTCTAAAAGCGGAGATTTAGTTTTGTATTTGTTATTTTGGATACAATAATCCCTGGTTGGAATTCTTAAATTGTATTGAGTGGGAAATTAATATTTGTCCTGACTGAGGTATAGAATTTGTCAATAAGGAAGGTTTTTCGCGGGAAATGTAGCGAGGTAACTAGAGCCCGCCAGAAAGGAGGTAGTTGCTATTAATCTAGAGATTAAGAGAAGGTTGCTTGTTAGGAGAGGAACAAGAAGCTGTTTTTAAAATGCTTAGTTCAACTTCTTATTAATCGCAGATTGAACATTTAAGAGATCTTTGAAATTTCCTTTCATGATGTCAACAAACGCTGCTATTCGCATTGGAAACCCTAAGATGCAGTGCTAATTCAAATAAGGACAAGCCTCAGGCTCCAAGCTGTTCTTCAATCATGCCATAAAACTCTGACATAGCCAGATTCCCAATTTGCCTCAACACTTGCCTTTGTCATTAAAAAAAATCACCTGAAAGATGAACTATTATCAAAAGTGTGCACTCATCATGAAATCATTAGAACTCTGCCTTACCATAAGATAAACTTTTTCTTATTCTAGCCAGGGTAAATAAATTGTATTTAATTAAATCTCTGCTCAATCTAATGATTAGTATGTTTTAAAATGGTATTAATTATTTTTAATTATTTATTATCTGTATGTACTTTTTCTAGTATTTAAAGTGTGTCTTGGAATCTTAGTTTTAAGATTCCAAGTTTGTTTGCAATTTTCGTTTATCACGGGGTGCATTAGGAGATTGTATTTTATATGTTTAATATATACCTGATTATTTCATTAACTATTACAAAACACTATTATCATTAGACGTTCTATGTATCCAATATTTCAAGATATTTTAAAATAGCATGCAAGGTTGGTTTAGAAACCTTTATGATATAATGCTGTTCTACTCAAAGCACATTGGAATATTCTTTATATATATAATTATTTTAAATATAATGAAGTTTTAATATAACTTAGTTTCCAAAAAACTTAAACAGAAGTTCTTTTTTTTTATATTGATATTCCTTTAAGATTTAATAGAAAATTAAAATATTTTCCTTACAGACTTTTAGTCCATAGATTATCTTAATTTAGAAAAGTTAATATTTAAATTCCAATCATTGAACAGTAATATTTATAAAAGAAAAAGTTATTTTAAAGAGAAATGATTTTCTTTTTCTTCCCTTTTAATAACAAGAGAACGAATGAATCTGCTCGTGTGTTGTTACAAGTTCATGCTTAATTCAAATATTAATTGTTCAGTAGACATTAAGATTTAATAGTAAAATATATATAAAATTATTTATTACTCAACTTCAAATCTGGCAATTACTCAAAAGCTTAAGGTATGTATTATTTAAAGTTCACATGTATATATAAATAGTATATATATGTATACATAATAAAATAGTCAAATAAATTTTATATTTATAAATAATTTCATAAGAGATAAAAATATGTTAAATTAATAATAATAAGTGGAAGATACTATTATAAATATATATATATATATATATATATATATATATATATATATATATATATATATATATATATATATATATATATATATATATATATATATATATATATATAGTGAGTTTTGCCTGTTTTGAATTGAATGTAATATTAATTAATTTTGTTAAATTTAGAATTTAATAAAATTCAAAATAAACTGAATAATATGGGACTTTTATAATTTATATATACAGTTAATATTCTAATCTAAGGTTCTTCCAATCATGCTACATAAATAATATGCTCAGTATTAGAATGTTAATGTCTAAATAATTAGCAGGTGAAAGTGAACCATCTTTTGCCTTTGCAAAATAACTTACATGAAAATGAATTTAGAAAATAACAACAATTCATTGCAGATATAAACAATACTTAAATGATAATGGATTAATTTAAAATACCCAAGATGATGTCTTTAACTAATCATTTATAATAACTGGGTGAAATATGTAATATTTTGGTTTCACTACATTTGTGCCAGCTAATGTAAGTGCTAGTAATAAATTGATGCCGGATTGTAGAGCTTAATAAATTTTTATCCCAGTGTAGTTCTATCCAATACCTCCAAACTCATATATGGTTTTGGCTTTCTTTTATTAATATTTAATATTAGAAAATGTGTGATATAAATATTAAGTTAAACCAATAATATTTAAGCATTTTTTTATATTCTCAATGAAAGAAATTTTATTTTTGCATTTATTGTTTAAATTGATTTTCATATAGGTTCTTTTGCCACATGCAAAATTTTGATGTTAACAATTAATTTTCTTTTATAATAAATGTAATCATATTGGAAATATGATATTCTAATTATCACCAAAAAGGTGGTTGAGACAATGGCAATAATGTGGAAGCATGACTATCACTGACATAAATCAACTGGAATACATACAGATTTTTTATTTTTGTATAAGCTAAAATTACTCTATATATGAATAATCAATTCACATTTAATAAAATAATAAATAAATTTAACAGGGTTTTATAATAATATGTCAGGGTTTTATAATAATATGTATATTCTTAGTCTTGTTCTATTTTATTAATACAAATCTTTGCAAATATATTGTTTCTTACTATAAGAACTAATTAAGAGTAACTTAATCAATGTTTTAAAACTAAGACCAGAAATTTTAAATATAAAATTGATTAATAATTTATCTTGGGGTTATAACAACATAAATGCATGAATATAAAGTAAGTTTATGCATTTTAGATATGACAATGTAAAAGGAATTTTAGATACATCATTTTATCTAATACTTTTTTATTTCAAATAGCATTAATACAATAAAGGTGTATTTAATTCATATAGATTTTATGTGTAGTCTAATATCTCAAATATAACCATTCTTATATCGTGAATATGCAGTGACAATGTTTCTTTAAAATCAACAAAAGGGAAATACTAAATCATTAATAAGTTCTTTATTATCTTACATAAAATAAATGATAAAAACAAATAATAGCAATAAGAAAATTATATAAAATATCCAATAAACATTAATATTTGTTTCATAAATCTAATTTGAACTTGGGATATAAAAAGTGTATTATTAAATAGGAAGTGGTTGCTTATTATTTTAAAATAATCCTCAATTTAAATATGGGAGGATAATAATCATAATAATAAACAATAACTGCTCTATGTTGTTCTTAATTCATTTGTTTCCATAACTTATTAATTTTTAATCAACCTCACTTAATAATGCTATAGAAGTTTTCACTCTTTTTTAAAAAGTCAATTATTGCTTAGCATACCTAAATGATATTTATGACATTGGGCTTACTTATTTCACCTCAAGATCCTTTACTGGATTCATTTGCAGGCTTAAACATTAAGAGTGATACTGTACTAATAAAATATAAATAGATCATTAGGGTGTTTATTACATACTGCATAATCTTTTTAGAATTCATCCTAATATATAGGAGTGCTATATAAAATATTCTTTACATATTTATTCATTTAAATAAGAAATGATTAACTCTATTTTAACTTTGAGGTTGAACTTAAGAACTTATAAAGCATATAATAATTGCAATATGGCAAAGTTTTATTTAGGTTTGATAGTTATTTGCATTTATATAGGTAAATCACATTTACTTATATCCAATATTACCAGTAATAAAATTAATAAAAATATTAACTGTAGATTAGTATAATAATATTTACAGAAATGAGTAATTGTTATATTCTTTATGACATTAATAATAATAATAATAATATCTCAGAAAAAACAACAATAATAAAATGCAGTAAAAATCCAAAGTAAGCTATATTCAACACATTAATCCAATTTAAGGACTTATAAATTTGACATTTATAATTCATATGTCATGAATGGCAATTAAATATTTAGCATTGATAATTCATTATCCATTTAATGGTAATCAAATATTTAGTATTGATAATCCATAATGCATTTTTTAAGCACTGAAGACAAATTCATAATTTATTACATGCAGCAATTTAATTTATTTGAAAAGATGTTATAATTTCATACAAAGAATTATCATTCAGTACTTTTTTATTTGAATTATATAAAGAAGCCATTCATTTATAAATCATTAGTCCATGTTGCTAATAGTCCTGATCAAATATAAGATCAAGCATATACTTTAACATCTATAACAAAGTGATTTTTATAAATTTTTGAATTAAAGTACATATCTCTTCAAGCAACAAAGCTTTTAGTGGCATATTTGAGCTGAAAAATGTAAAGTTTTTTCTTTCATAATTAATGGTTAAATAAATTCATAATATTGAAACATAACATGCATATATTTGAAGTAAAAAGAACAATCATTTTAACCATTATTTTAATGTAAATATCAGTAACTGTTTTAAAGTTGATAAATATAATTTTCTAAATATATCAGCTGATATTACTTTTATTGAAAAATTCCAGTGATTTATTTTTAAAGTTGTTAGATCGAATTCCATAAGTCAATTTATCTATTTCCATTAATAGTTGACTGCAATAAATGAGATTTCTTGAAATAAAGAATTAATTAATTAATTAATGATAGTTTCTGTTTTATCTGCCATGGTTCATCTTTACTAGTATAAGAGAAAAGGTCATCTTGCCCAGAAAAAGGCAAAATGCCTAACTGTTTGGCCTAGTTAATCATAATGTAGATGGTAAACAAAATGGCTATTTAAAAATTTTAATCTATTTAGGTTGTGACAACAAAATTTTTTTGTAAACTCTGTCTGGATTTTTTAAAGGTCAATTTTTATACCACTTACCACTTGATATCTGGGTTACAGAATATTTCCCATCATTCATTGGGCTTTTTATTTTCTTGAAAAATGTTGAAAGCGTTATCAAGGTTATTACCAGGCAGATGATAGAGATTAGGATTTTTGAATCAATACAGTAAATTTTTATGAATACTATTCAAAAACAAAGAGAAAAACATAATAATTTTAAACTTTTTCAATTGTTTCATTTTTACTCCCAGGTTTAAAATAATTTTACTATCTTTTATTTAAAATAAATCAATCATATAAATTTCAAAAGTTCTCAGATATTGATTTTAATTAAATCTAAATTATTTAATAAATAACATTATTTAATAAATATTCTAGCAACTAAATCAGTTTTTGCCAAATCTAAATACATAAGTTTTCACTCACACATGTGCACAAAATATAAAATGTAATAACTATTTGTTCTGCATCTAAATAAAAATGTAATCTAAAATATAATTGCTTTTTTTATAAAATATTTTAGTGTTATAATGTTAAATTTATAATTATATATATATTAAATTATTTGTTTTATGTGTGTGATCCTCTCTGTTGTTAATACAATTCAATAGTTTTTATTCCTTAATAAAAATAATGACAAAATATAATTATACATATTTTTATATAAGTGTTGATTATAAAATCTGCTTGAGAAGCCACCTTTAAATATTTTATAAAATTGTATTTTTTTCTTAAGCATTAATATAAAAGATTTTTAAGCTCAATATTGATTATATAATATGCTATTCAACCAATGACAGCAATGAATATACTTGTTTAACTCGAAAATTAAGCCAATAAAATGTTTACAGTTTTTTTATTTATAATAGTCAATTTACTGAAGCATCTATCTATCTATCTATCTATCTATCTATCTATCTATCTATCTATCTATCTATCTATCTATCTATCTATCTATCTATCTATCTATCTATCTATCTATCTATCTATCTATCTATCTATCTATCTATCCATCCATCCATCCATCCATCCATCCATCCATCTATCTATCTATCTATCTATCTATCTATCTATCTATCTATCTATCTATCTATCTCTCTCTCTCTATATATATATATATAATGTTTTCACAGTTGTATGAAGTAGATAAATGATTTTTGGGGTAAAACCATGTATTATTTTCTATTATATAATGATATTTTGATGAACTAACATCTGCCATTGTCAAAGTAAATGTTTGAAAGAAAATTTGTTCGAGCACAAACCGTAACATGACTGAGTGCGAGATGAAGCATGAGAATCATTTTGAAATAGTTTAGTATTCAGAATGAGGTTTATGAAAGTGTATATTTCTCTTAGCTTTACCACCTGTTAATTTAGAGCTTATAATTTATCTGATAAAGAACATCATGCTCAAGAAATAGAACTTACAAAAATATTCTACTTTCTAATGATTATAATAAAAACATCATATGTAAGGTTTTACATAGCATTGATACTAAAAGAAAAAAAGAGGATAGAATTTACAATTCATCTTTTAATAGAGTAAATTTACCTTATATTAAAAGAATTACTGATAAAGTTAGTAGAAGACTATCTTATTTTTTTCTACTGCCAAAAAAAAATGGTGATTTTTTTACATAAACCTAAAGACAGAATATTTTTTGGAACACCAAGGAGTTTATGAAATTCCATGTTTGCACTGCTCAAGAAGCTATGTATGTCAGTCTAATAGATGAATAAATGTCAGAATTAAGGAACATAAAAATGCTTTTAATCAAAAAATTAACATCAGTTTTTACTTCTCATTTTTTAGAAATTGATCACAAACCTGACGTTGACAATGCAAAAATGCTTGCTAATTTGGAGAAATATGATTTGAGAATCATGATAGGGTCAATTGAAATATTAGAGACCTGTGGTTTAAGGGCTAATGAAGCACAACATATGCCAGCCATATGGAAACCTCTCATTTTATCCATGTCTTCTAATATTGACTCTAAATTAATAGGTGGTAAAACTAAGAGAAATATACATTTTGAAACCTCATATTCTGAATACTAAACTATTTCAAACTGATTCTCATGCTTCATCTCACACTCAGTCATGATACAGTTTGAGATTGAACAAATTTTCTTTCAAGAGCTTACCTTGACAATGGTGGATGCTAGTTTATTGAAATATCAGTATATAATAAAAAATAATACATGGTTTTACCCAAAAAATCATATATATATATATATATATATATTGAAACAGACAGATCGAAGAATCGATCTTAGTTTCATGGTTGTCATTTAAGAACGGTAATTCTAAACCACTATTTACCCGCAATGAGACTTTTTCTATTCCAAGCCACATAAATTTTAAGTTATTTATTTTGTGTTTGTTTAAAAAGAATTTAATGTAAAGAGTATGAGTATAAATGTCACAAATCATGATAAATAATATTCGTGTGTGTGTGGTTTGTGGATTTATATTAGCTCAATTTAAAAGTTTCAATTGCGTGTATATTTTCTTTAAATTTTAATTTTGCAAATTATACAAAGTCATTTAAAAATGCTGATCAAAAGTCACATTCCTTTGATCAGTATTTTTAATCAAAATCTTACTTGTACAAAATGTATAGGATAATTAATTTGTACTTTGATGAATTAACATAATGAATGTATATTTTTGTATTCACGAATTCCGATGTAATTGTTTTGTCAATTTAGAATCATGTATTAAATTTAAAAATAAATGAAAACCGAACAATGGAAATGAGAAACGTAGAAATCTTATCAAGAAAGGCAAATGCTATTGTATAGTCAAAAATTAGATATTGCTGGAGGCCAGGAAATCAAAGGAGGCGGAGTCATGAACAAAAACTAGGCAGAAAGGTCAACCGTAGCCATCTTAAATATAATATAGACACTCTAACTTTTGACTTGGCTGTGCTTAGATCGTCTCAAGCTACAGCAAAGTAGTTGTTCCAGAGAAATCACTTCAACCGTTATTAAGAAGTTGCCCGGTAAACTGCAATCATGATGGGCTAAGTCCAAGAAGCTGATCCCTGTTCTGCCAATTTAAATCTTTCATACCGCTGATCTGTAATGTTTTCCGTGCTTCCAGTCTTCCAAATTCCAACATTTAAATTAACCATGCCGTTCTAAGAAATTCAAAATGCGCGCCTACGTTCTTCATACATATCACCGCAAGAAGAAAAGCCGGACGAAGAAAGAATGGTAACTTTTGTTACATGAACTTTTTAACTTTCCTCTCAGTAATAATTTTATATTTAATCTGTAAACCTAATTAATTGCATGTAAATTTCTTGTTTTCCATTTGAAAATGTTACACTAAAACCTGTCAGTAAATTTCTTCTCTAATATTTCTGTGCTCTAGTCTTTAGATGATAATTATTAATATTTGTGCCTACTAATAATCCATTTGTGAATACATTTATATTTTTACTATTACTTATTTTACAAACAAAACGATGCCAATAATAATATTTCTCAACTCTAATTAAAGTCAGTAAAGTTTATCTCATAATATTTATTATATTCATTTTAAAAGTAATTTTCTTGTATCGAACTAAAAAATTGTTTCATTTATGTTGAGTTGAGAGATATTCAAATATTTTTATTGTTTCTTTTACTTTGTCCTGATATTTTAATCTATACTCCAAATCTCAAATATTTAAAATAGTCTAAAATTTTATTATATTTTTTTTATATATTATTACGGAGTAATGATGACAAGTGAATATGTTATTGCTATTATTACCTTCCGAACAATCTGGGGAGTTATGGGTTTCAGAGTGAAATTAATTAATTGTTACTTTTGCGATCGTTTGATTTCGCCATGTTTTATTGAATAGTTATATCGGACTGTTGCGTAGAAATGTTACGGAGAGAAAAGGTTTTATATAATTTCGTTTTAAAATCCACTTCCGATCACTCTTCCTCGATGTTACTGTGGCAATGCCTTTACCTTCGCCTAAGTTGGCGTCTCGTTTTACTACCACATGGAGAGAAAGAAATTCTTCTCCAGGTAATCTCTTGGATCACCGGGGTTCGAAAATGAGCCCGGCTGGTTGTAGTGTCCCGGATCTACTTGGGGGCATTAAGACTTGTCAAAGTACAAGCCGCCCGGTATTCCGTCAATGCACCGCAAGTTATTATTTGTAGTATACCTTAATCCCTGCAACCATCAGTACATCAGTATTATATATTATATTTTTATATAAAACCGCCTCCCATTTATCCGTATACGCAATGGTTTGAATCTATTAAATAAAACAACTTAATATAAACTAGTAGTTAAATATTTTAAGTGCTCCAATTACTCTGATTCTCATATCAACCTGTACAACCATTTAAACACATAAATATTGGCATGAGTTTGTTAATCAGTACAAACCGATTATTGATGACTAGCAGCAATTTATTATAAAATACATATGAGAGTTTTACCGTACCTGTAAATAATATTATTCAATGCTTTCAATAATTTATTAAAAATTTATCTAACCTAATTTTGTCTCTCTTGCATTATTACTCTCGAAATCTAGTCAATCACCTGCTGTCTGTATCGACAACTTAAATATATACATTAAATTATCAGCCGTACCAATATCCCGACTATAAGATATCTATGAACTAGCTGATTGTAGGTAATTTAGTCTGTGTTTTTCGATGAGCTAGTAAAGGGAAAACCCCGTACCGTTGTAATGTTGTCATCGGTGGGTCATGCCAGGGTTTTGGGTTTGAATTTAGTTTGCATTTTGGAATTTATTCCTAGACGTGGACTGGGTTTGAATTCGGATTACTGTGTGTGATTAAGCATGGTGATTTTTACCGGTACAGTGTTTAAAATTTTGGACGCCCTCCGTGGTGCTCTGATGAAGAAATCTCCCACACCCTGCAGAGTGAACAAGAGTAAATATTAAATTATAGAAATATTCGATTTTTTTTTCATACCGTTGAGATATATATACTTTGCGTTATTAAAATGCGCAGTTAAAACGATGTTTTGAGTAAGCCAAATATACTAATTTTTTTTTCACCCGTGCTTGCAAGTAGTTTCAGTTGAATAGATTGCCTTCTAATATTGTTAAGATAATATAGTGAGATTTTTTTTTTGAAAAAAAGTGTGAAAGCGATTTTGAAGTTTTGTTTTAACGACAAAAATATTGAGAATAGTTTCAAAGCAAGTGAAAACCTGTATCGATTTTGTGCGTTTATTTAATTCAAAATAAACAAATGTTATTTCATAAATCTTTTTGCAAGTCAATTTTGTTTTGTTGTTTGAAAATTTTTTTAAGAAAAAAATAAAGCAAAGAAAGTAGGATTACTTTTCATGTCTTAAAAATAAACGCGTGTATGTGTGTATATATATTGTTTAATATAGAAATCTTATCAAAGCCAGTGCATAATATAAATATCAGTTGAATAAAGTTTGGCCGGAATATGTGCTATCCGATATTAAGTAGAGTAACCGTTTAGGTTAAGTTTTTTGTATAAAACCAATCAGCCAAATACAGTCGTCAAAGTGTTAACGGTATATACACGTACGTTATAGAAACTTGAAATTGTATGATAAACCCGCAGAAGTAGCGTTAATATTAAACGTTCTACATAAAACATTATGTTCTTGAATCAAATGATTTTATTAAGTCACGTAAAAGTATATATTTGGGGATCAGTGGATTAAATTATCTATTGGTCACATGTTGCTGGCTGGCGCCTTTCAAATAAATTTGTCAGCAAATATGTTTGTCCATACAGCAGTGGTGAGTTTTGTTTGGTCTATAAAAGAGAGAAATGGTGATATATATATATATAGAGAGAGAGTTACTGACAGTATTATAAGAATATTATTGTGTTATATACTAATTGTTAATATGTTGTTTTATAGGACTGAGGAGAATAGTTCGAACTGGGTGAAATAAAGTTTTTCTCTCCCCTTATTAATAATTTAGATACACGTTATCATATCATATATATACATGTAATAATAAAATAAAAAAAAAAAGTGAAAAAGGGGTTTTATATAACAGAAATCAATCGGAACGTAGGCGAAAAAAAGAAAGGAAGGAAGACACACAAACTGGATGAGAAAGGTGGGAACAGTATCAGCAGCGGGGAAGGATTTGGCATAGGATCAGGAAGTATCTTTTATGAATATATACATAAAAAAAAAATATTTACAAATAACTAACACCCAAAAAAAAAAAAAAAATAAAAAAAAAAAAATAAAAAATAAGGTCGTAAATCATCTGAAAGAAACAGCCAGTGTGTTTTTTTAAAATCTGTAAAAAAAGGAGAGAGGCCAGTGTGGGTTAGTTCGAGTGGAGAGAAATAGGTTGGGGGTGGGTTGAGAGGGGGGGAAAAAGAAAATACATACAGAAAAAAAAGGTAAGGGGAGAAAAGTAGAAGTTAAGGGAAAGAGAGTAGAAAACAATATAAGGGAAACTGCTATCAAAGGAAAAGAAATAAAAGTAGAAGAAATAAATCAAATAAGGTGTAATATACATACTTTTCCCTATTTATATTTAGGAAGATATTTGGTAGTGGGTTTTTATATAAAAATTTTAGTATATAAAAGATATATATATATTGTTTATACTTGATTATTTTAGTTCCCTAATATTTTGTTGTTGTCATTTTTACGGAAATAAAAAATATTTGTAAAAAAAAAAAAAAATTAAAGTTTTAAATTATTTTCTCCTTCCATAAATCTATACAGAAACAAAATACTAATATTCAAACTCTCTTTTCTCCCAATAAATATTTTGTAGTTGTTTTAAAATAAAAATATTAAAAAATATATAAGAAAAAAAATGTTTATTTAGTAAAATAAAAAAAAAATTAGATAATTTATGAAGAAAGTTATTATTAGTAAGACATTCTTGTTTTTAATCGATCTGAATAGTCTTTAAAAGTTCTTTAAATAAAATGTACTTTATGATGTTTATTAAGAGATATATAAAGAAAATAGATATAAAAAGTCATATTAATTTGTTTGTGGAATTTCCAAGTCAAACTTGTTTGTATAAGGTTTATATTTCTCAGCTACATTCCGTTTTACTGGGAAAATCTCTTTCTTGAGGTGTATAACTATTTGATGATGGTGACTCTATTGAGGTTATTTGCTTTAGTGGATAATTTGGAAATCATTATATTAATTTTTCTTTCTTCCGCAACAGATAAAGAGTTGTTTTCATTTGTAAATTTTCTTGAGTTTAAATCAGTTGTTGTAACAATTAATTGGACTTGATGATTAATATTTATCTAGATTAATCATTTCTTTGAATGAGTATTTTTCCTTCTATTAAAAAATCTTATTTTTGGTGTTGAAAGGTGAGAATATTATTTTAGCACATCTTTTCTTCCTATGTGATGCTTCCCAGATTCGGAAATACATACATATAATTTTTCTAGCAACATTTTTATATTTTCAGATTCAATTTGATAGTTTAAAATCTGAACAATAAATAATCTAATAATAATTCAAAACTTTTATATCAATTTTAGCTACTTAAATAGAATAATCACTGCTATTTTTGGAAAATTGTTTTAATTAGATTCTAATTTATTTTCAACTATATTATTTTTCAACGAAAGTTTAATCCTTTTTCAGACATTTTGTTTAAAAAAAAGCTCAATCCTTATTTTTCTTTTCTTTTTTTTTCTTTTTAAATCCAGGTAACACTCAAATCTTTGAGTTCCTTTCTATAGATCTTGAGATAAGACAATTTCAAAATTTAGGCTCTGACTCATTATAAGCTTCAAAGTAAACAATATTTACAAAAAAAATTGAAAAGATGATATCTGATTAAAAGATTTTCTTTTAACAAAAAATTGTCAAAAAAATAATTTGACAGATTTAATACTTCCTTTTCTTTCAATATTTAGGAAATGTAAAATTTTTGTATGTAATGTACACACATCCTGCATTCTTTCAAATCATTCATAAACTAACCTTAAATAATATGATTGCTAGCTTAGGAATTATAACAATTATTTAATTAAATCGTAACTTTTAAACCATTATAATTAAAGAAAAGAAATAAAAGATAGAATAAAATATTAGAATTGATCAAGCAAGGTTAGTTTTAAAAAAGTTAAATGTTTAATATTTGAAATATAAAAAATAAATAATTACACATACATTGCCTATATGTATGCATTATAACTTTGTTTTTAAAGAAAATTAAATATTAAATAGTTTAAATGTGTGTATTACTTTCTATCAAAAAAACAAGTAAAGCATGTAATTGTTGACCCATTCTTTCTCTGTTTAAAGCTTTTAGAACTGGACCTTGTAGGGTTTGAACTTGGATGCCCTACAGCTTCATTTATGATTATATAAAAATGTGATGATGATTTTGTTTTACACTTTCTTACATGACATTACTATAAATTTGGCTAGTGACCAAATTGTAATGGACAAAATATATATATATATATATATATATATATATATATATATATATATATATATATATATATATATATATATATATATATATATATATATATATATAATGTTTAAATATATGTATATTATCTATACTTATCTTAATGTAATTATAAGCAATTCAAACCCAGACTTTCAAACTCCCACAGCTACCAAATCCATCTTATACAACAAAAACACATGACTACATACATGTGAAAAAGATAAATGATCTCCATTATACATATTTCATGCTGAACAAGTACTCATTAAATGGCCTAGATCATTATCTCCAACCCATATGTACAATCACTGCTCAGTTTATATTAAGATAGCAAATCTTCCAAACTTTAATGAATATGCTTGAATCATCTACACTCTCCAACTCTTCAGCCATCCACATCATTGAAAATCTGAGAATGAAATGCACAGAGATCTTGATGATGCTAATATTATTGTCATACTTATGTTGACCTTAAAATCAATTGGATCTCTCACCTATTTTCATTTAATTACACAAAAGAGGGATGGGCATAATATAGGCTGAATATGTAATTTTTAAATACATATATATTGTCTATACTAAATTTAATGTAATTATAAGGAATCTGAACACAGACTTTCAAACTCCCACAGCTATCCAGTCCATTTTATATAACTGTGCCACATGCCCACATACATGTGAAAAAGAAAATATGCAGTAAATGTATTTCATGCTGAACTAGTATTCATCATTTGGTTTAGATCACCATCTCCAACACATACTCACACGCACACATATATATATATATATATATATATATATATATATAGTTTATGGATCACAGTTGTATAAGATGGTTTGGATAGCTTTGAGAATTTGAAAGTCTAAACTTGGGTTCCTTATAATTACAATGTTTAGTGTAGACAATGTACATGTATGTAAATATTACAAATTCAGCCTGTAATCTGCCCATTCCTCTTCTGTGTAATTAAATGTACATATTAAGATCCTATGGGTGAGTGGTCAGATTGACTTTAAGTCAACATGGATATGACAATAATATTGGCATAATCAAGAGCTTTAAGAATTTCATCCTTAGATTTTGAATGATATGGATGGCTGAAGAATTGGAGAGTGTAAAAGATTGTAGCTTGTTCATTAAAGTTTGAAGATTTGCTATCTTAATATAAACTGAGCAATGCTTGTATATATGTGTTGGAGATGATGATGTGGACCAAGTGACGGGTGCTGGTTCAGTATGAAAGACACATATTGGAGATCATTTATCTTTTTCACATGTA
Source organism: Epiperipatus broadwayi (assembly GCA_028023455.1). NCBI lineage: Eukaryota > Metazoa > Onychophora > Udeonychophora > Euonychophora > Peripatidae > Epiperipatus > Epiperipatus broadwayi. The sequence continues at coordinate 1,401,545 of JAQFVV010006347.1, forward strand.
TGTGGTCATGTGTATCAGTTGCATAAAATGGATTGGATAGCTGTGGGAGTTTGAAAGTCTGGATACAAGTTCTTCATATATATATATTGAGCTGATATTTTTTGCCAGCTCATACTCATACATATATATACACCCATATTTTGTAAAAATAAAATATATACATTGTAATAAAACTTGTTTTATTAGAAATAAATAAACACATACTTTTCTATCAGCTTATATATATATACACACATATATATTTTGTTAAAATATAAATATCGTTTTATAATACATAATTTTTTAAGAAAAGAAATATAAATTAACACTTAATTTTAAAATGGAGTTTTAAGAAGGTAAAATAAATTAGATCAAGATCTTACATTTTTGATAAAAGTTTGTCTTTTGTTTAGTTTTTAAAAAAATTCTTAAAGATAGAAGGGGAAAGAAAGCAATTAATGCTATTGTTGGGGCTTTGACAGTGAAGGTATTTTTATGCTATCTATTATGCTGATCAATTCAAATGTTTCTTTGGGATTTTAAAAATAAAATATGAAATAAAAGAAGAGAATATTAAAGGTGTGAACTAAAACTTTGAAAAAAAAAACAACTATAAATTACGGAATTTCCTTTTGTTTAAATTAATTGGATTTTTCTGCCAAAGAATACAGAATCTATAAGCCAATTCGGCTTGGACTCCCCTATAAAAAAAAAATTGTAAAATTACATTAAAAAAATAAAAAGTATGCGCAAGGAGAAAATGTTGAGCAGCTAGATCTAACAGAACTTTTCCTTTTGGGAACCACTTCCTATTACCACATGGAACTGCCTTGTAAATGTCGGACATAGAGAGCTAGTCGGGGAGAACGGACTGGAAGAAGATCACGGACAAACCATGACGAATATAGAGTGAAATCTTCCACACACACAGGATCTACAGTGATGGATCAGGGTAAATAGATGTTTTTATTATAATTTCAAGAGACATTTGCATAATAGAATTTAAAAAAAAGAAAAAAAGCTTTCACTTCAAATATCCCAAAGTTTCAGCAATAGAAAGGTGTGATATGTAGTCTTTAAGTATATGTATTTACTAATCCAAATTAATCCACATTATATTTTTATGTTATGTTTTATTAAGTAAACTTACCTTTGGTTTCTGTGATTGTTGTTCTGATAATGTATAGATATGAATAAGAAAATTGTATACTCGATCTAAGGGCAAGTAAACTTTAAGAGGATAAGATTTAACATTAGAAAGAGGAGGTTTGAGTGGATTTTTTTTTAACAAACACACTCTTATAGTAAGTCGCCCTTGAGTTCACTCATAGTTATAGACCATGTTTTTTTTGATGAAAATATTGGTAGAGTGACGGCGCATGGTCCTTTGAGAACGATACATGTTAATTCTTGATTAGAAAGAAAAAGGATCGTGAGGGGTTGATTCGACAAGTGTGAGGGAAGGGAATAAACAACAAATAGAATAAAGGTATAATAAATATTTCAGCAACAGTGAAGTGTCGATTTCTTTCTTTTTATTTATTATAATTAATTCTTATATTTCATTTTGTAATCTTTTGATCCATAAAAAGGAAATTATTTTAAGGTTTGCATTTGGTGATTGCCATTCGTAAATAAATTAACCATTATTATAGAAATTTTATAATACGGTCTAGGCAGAAATGCTTGGTGGCGCGCTAGAACGGCCACCGTATGTTGCAATCTTAAAATTTAAGAGGGTAACAAAATGTTTTGTTACAATATATATATATTGTCTTGGTCTTTTCACTTTTATTCCACAAACTTAACTTTGTGTTTGTACTTACCTCTGTTATAAATAAATATAAATAATTGCAGTGATTAGTTTTTGCAAGATTATGTGGTGTTTGGGCACAAAAGTGAGTTTGAGCTTTGTTATGGGGATTTTTAGCTCTTAAATTTTTCATTTCTGCACAGAATTTCAATGGACTCTCTTATAAAGTTTATGGTACCAATGATTTATTTTAATTTATAGGTAATTTAATAAACAATAAGTTAAGAAACGGGATAATTAAGAATTTGGAAACAGTAAGCTTCATTAGCTACCACATTAACTCTTCCACAATTTGGTAATTACATCAACCACAATTCTTCATAAATACACCTACACATATTTTTTTTTTATTTTCAAATACATTTTTAATTAAAAAATACATTTATAATGTATAATCTATTTTTAATTTTGCATAGATTGAAATTTATAAGGTGATAAGATTAAATATTTCTTGTTTATAAAACATACTATTAATGAATTACATTAACGTTTATGTATAACAATAGATATTTACAATGCCTAATAAATGTAACAGTGATATACATCAAGCTCTGTTAATATAAATGAGTTGGCCCTAGCTATTAAGAATCAAGAAATCTTTCCATATAAAATCTTAAATACACAGCATTGATTTTTTACTTTAAAAGAATTGATTGAATTAGACAGTTAAGAAACAGTTCAATTACTTACATTAATAGTTCTTGAAATTAATAATTTTAAATTATATATATATATATATTGTAATGACCAATTAAGTTAGTAACGGTTCTGACATTTGTTTGCTTAATTTTAGCTTAACTTTTTAAAAATATTTAACAAAATATAACAAGTAGATTAAATTCCACATCAGTAATGTTTGTTCCTACATTATTATATGTGAATATTAACATTTCTAATGTATCTCAGGATTTTGCAACAGTTATTACAATGTAAACACTACTAAATGTCTAACTATTGAATATTTTATATGCGCAGCAAGCATAATATCCAAACTAATAAACAATATTTTAATTATTATCTCTCAATGATGTAATTTCATGTATTATAATAATAATAATGATAAAGACTCACATCTTTTATGTAAACAAAGTTTTCTTAGAATATGGCTGAATACAAATGGGCATTTTGTCATTGTATCCAGTTCATATCTCATAACAATATAAATATAGAGGTGTAACGAGTGTGGATGAACTCTCACAAAGTGTTTTATTAAATAATATTTACTTAACTACTTTTACATAAGATATAATGTAAATTAGGAAATTATAATTAAATTTGTAATTATGTTATCAATCCAAATAATGATGATGATAAATAATAATAAAATGCAAGTCATTATTTATAAAGAACAAGTAAACAATTTTATTAACAAATATTAATGAATAAATATTAAATAAGCATAATGTAAATAAAAATTAATATCTTTAATCATGTTCTCTAAAAAAATAAATAAATGAATTTAAATATATGCACTGTTATGAAATAAAAGCAGGTAGATTAAATGATGTTGGATTCTATGTATTGCTAAAACATACACAAATTTATCAAAGAAGGTTTTTAATATAAATAATATAAATCCTTAATATAGTAAAAATTAAAAAAATAAAAAGATTCATCTATGTTTTATAGATCCTAAATCTCGCCTATACACTCTATCTAAAATGGTATCTAGTTAGCTTTTAGCTCTTTTATTAAGGTACAACATTTAATTATTTATGAACAACTATAATGTCAATATGACCCAGTATTTTATATAACATGAGGGTCCTAAACATTAAATTCTATATTTGATCTTTAGCCATGGAATTAACCCTTTATGTATCATTTTCTAACATTGTTATTAAATGTACATTTTAAACACCATTTATATTAATAAGCACATTTATAATAAAATAACATTATTGTCATATGATTAACTAAGAAAAATAATATACAATGTATAAAACAAGAGCATTTCATAATCAATATAAAAATTAAATAATATTACTACTAATGATGATGATGATGATAATAATAATAATAATAATAATAATAATAATAATAATAATAATAATAATAATAATAATAATAATAATAATAATAATAATAATAATAATAATAATAATAATAATAATAATAATAATAATAATAATAATAATAATAATAATAATAGAAACCTCTCTCAATAGCACTTACACATGCAAAAATCTTATATTAATTAAATATTTAAACCATATTACCTGATTTTCAAATGATGAGAACATTGAGAACATATTAAATACATGCAATAAATTTTTTTTTTTTTACAATTTGTGTGGACGCATCATGAATGGTACTCAAAAGGTAGACTGGTTTTTTGTCTTGCCATTTCAAGGCCATAACCTTTCCAAGCCGAAAAGCTTGGATGTCACCTTTTCTCAGCTTACTTTTTGTCATTACAGCTGGCAGACCCTTTCTTCTGATATTGACGGTGCCGTAGATATCAGTCTTCTCATTTAGAAGTTTATCTACTAATTCCATTGATATACCAGTTGTCAACTGTCACACAGTAACCTTGACCCAAATATCTATCCATAAGATAAAGGACCCTTTTAGTCATCACTGGAAGTGCTGCATACTTTTGATTGTATGCTGTTCCTTTCCCAGTATATAAGAGAAAGTCACAAATATACCCAGTTTTCGATTCGCATATCACGAAAAATTTCAGACCAAAACGGGCCCTCTTTTTGATGTTATACATTTTCCATGATAACCGGCCTTTGTAGAGCATCAAGCTTTCATCTACACTAACATTTTGGTCTGGAATATATAATGAACTAAAGTGTCCTCTCAAATGCTCCATTACTTCATAGAACTTACAGAGCTTTGGATTAGGATGAGTATTTAGGTCAACGGATTCATTGTCAGAGAAATGCATAAATTTCATTAGCAATGAAAATCTGGCACCTGTCATCACCCCAGAAAATGCGGGTACATAAAAGATCCATCTTTTAGACCATGACCATTCCTGATGCGGCAGTTTGACAAGGCCCTGAAGCATCATCACTGCGAAAAACAACCTCATCTCTTTCACTGAGGTTGGTGTCCATTTTCTTGCTCTGGACAGTATCTTCAATATAGTCTTTCGAATATATTGAGCAGCATAAAGGTTAGTTTCCCTTATGACAATTTCCAGCATTTTTTCATCAGAGAATTGTAATGCTGTAGCATCTGGTGCCATTGCCTTAGTCATGCCTGGAGAGGCAGTAAATTAACCATGGGGGTGGTGGAGGAATTTTACTCATATTCACTGGTACCCAAGAACCTGACCCTCCCATGTCATCATCAGAATCATCACTGCTGTTGCTAGTGGTATCAGATAATTCTTCATCATAACTTGAGTCACTTGAGCCTTCATCTTCACTGGCCTCAAGCAGTGGCACATAGTCATGATCTGACTCATCAGAAGAAGAACGGCGACGGGACCCACCAGCAATAGCTTTGAAGAAGGATGCCATAACTATATATATAAAAGCAAAAATTTCAAATTATATTTTATGTAACACATATATCTACATGCTAATAATTATTTAGCAAGATCATATGAGAAAAACACATATATTTATAAGGCATAAAATACTTTTTATCAAAAAAAAAAAAAATGAGGCGGGAAAAATGAATGCAGACATATATATATATGATATCACGTGACTCAAAATATATCAAAAAGGAATGCTGCATATTTATTTATTGAAATACATTATAAAAGTTTTGAATAGCGCTCATCTATATACTAATAATTATTTATCAAGATCATATGAAAAAAAACATTTATTATTTTTTATAAAAAAAAACTATGGATATGATGGTAGGATGAATGAATGCAGACATATATATAGATGATATCACGTGACTCAAAATATATCAAAATGGAATGCTGCATATTTATTTATTGAAATACATTATAAAAGTTTTGAATAGCGCTCATCTATATACTAATAATTATTTATCAAGATCATATGAAAAAAAACATTTATTATTTTTTATAAAAAAAACTATGGATATGATGGTAGGATGAATGAATGCAGACATATATATAGATGATATCACGTGACTCAAAATATATCAAAATGGAATGCTGCATATTTATTTATTGAAATACATAATAAAAGTTTTGAATAGCGCTTATCTATATACTAATAATTATTTATCAAGACCATATGAAAAAAAACATTTATTATTTTTTATAAAAAAAAACTATGGATATGATGATGGGGTGAATGAATTGCAGACATATATATATAGGGGATATCACGTGACTCAAAATATATCAAAAATTGCTTATTTATTTATTGAAATACGTTTATCAAGTTTTGAATCATATATATTCTAAAAACTAAAATGTAATTTGTAATAAAATATATAATAGATATTGAAATCAGGCATTTACAAGTAAGAAAAACATCACGTGATTTTGAAAATTTTCAGTTTGATAAAATGATGCTGTAAACATCACGTGACTCAAAATATATCAAAAATTGCTTATTTATTTATTGAAATACGTTTATCAAGTTTTGAATCATATATATTCTAAAAACTAAAATGTAATTTGTAATAAAATATATAATAGATATTGAAATCAGGCATTTACAAGTAAGAAAAACATCACGTGATTTTGAAAATTTTCAGTTTGATAAAATGATGCTGTAAACATCACGTGACTCAAAATATATCAAAAATTGCTTATTTATTTATTGAAATACGTTTATCAAGTTTTGAATCATATATATTCTAAAAACTAAAATGTAATTTGTAATAAAATATATAATAGATATTGAAATCAGGCATTTACAAGTAAGAAAAACATCACATGATTTTGAAAATTTTCAGTTTGATAAAATGATGCTGTAAACATCACGTGATTTTTCAAAATTTTCATTCGGCAAAATGATGCTGAATATTTTCAAAATCTATGAAAGCAAATATGAAAAACATAATAATAGCATAATACACACTTGATTTCAAATAAAATTAGAAGGATAGGTATAGAAAAAGATGATCTGGGTATCAAATAAAATTGGATAGATTTAGAAAAAGATGATCCGGGTATCTACAAATAGATCGAAAGTCAAAGAATGTATTTTTATTTATAGAAATATTTTATTTTTATAGAAATATTTTATAAAAATAAATAATAATATGAAAAATATGATTATTATTTTTTGAAATATAATATAAAAATATTTAGTAATACATACTTGATTTCAAATAATATTACAAAAGATGTAAAAATGATCTGGGTATCTGTAATAGATAGAAAGTAAAAGAACTTATTTTTATAGAAATATTGTAGTTTTATAGAAATAATTTATAGAAATAAATCATAAATAATTATTATAACTTACCAATTTCAAGAATGATGAGAGATAGAATGAAAAAAATTATTTTTCTGGAAAGAAAAATGATTATTCTTGTTCTCTGGACTGCCTGGGAACAAAGTGAAAGTGGGGTGGCCTGATGACTTTCAGGGAAAATCGAATAAATTATTTATTATTACTGCCATCTACATGAAACTTTACAAACTAATATGGGAATACTGTACGCATGTGCTAAAATCGAAAAATGAACTTTTTTGTGCAAAACAGCTGAATAGTATCAATGCAAAAATCAAACGAATTAACTCGTTGGCTACGACACGGGACAGGTGGCGCTGCTGCGAGGCTTCTTGTAAGCCTCTCTTAAAAGGTTAATTGAAAGCTTGACATAATTCATCAAATCAGATGAAGGATATAAAGAATAGTTATTATTTAACAGATATTTTAAACATATTATATTGTATTTACTACATAATATAGCAAACATTTAATGTATTTTATTTATTAAAAGTACATATAATATATAAGTTATACAGTTGTAAATAGTACTTATATATTAGTAATTATGAAACATATAAATAAGAACAGTAAATAATTTAATAAGTTACATAAATTATTAATTTTTGAATCCAGATATTGTTTTTATATGTCTGTTAATTTAAACTATTTTCTTTAAATTTTGAAAGTTTATTATAGTATTGAATTTTATCATAGGGTATTAGACAAGAATATTATTTATTAATATTTTCAAAATGGTAAAATTTATCCATATTTATTTATTAATATTTTATTTATCTATTACATTATATTTTTTATTGTTTATTAAATATTGATTTATTAACTTGATCTCTTTGTCTAATCATTATTAAATTATATTATATATGTGCTAGTATTATAAATATCATATGAATATCAATTTTAGTTAATGCTTATATAAAGGCATATTAAATAATAACTTGTTTTGAAATTATCCCTGAAAAGAGCTAATTGCAAATTCTCCATGAGTTTGAATATCGTGGCATAATGGTGACTGAAAGAGGGATGAAAGATGGATGAACTAGTCTAAATTGTATTAAAACTTATTTAAAGATTATTGAGCTAGCATAATAAAGATATATATATAATCATGGACTTAGTATTTCATCAATTCATTTCTAGCATTCTACCTGAAGACACAAAGTCCGATTGTAGTGAAATGCTTTTCCTCTTTCTAGGGAATTTAGTCATCCCATTATATTTAACAAGACCAACTTAGACTGTAAATATAATCCATTCTGTTATATTTGGCAAACTTAACTGTGAATCATTAAGTTAATGTTTTCCAAGCATTAAATATAATCGATTCTGTTATATTTGATATATCAACTGGGATAATTAAATGCCATTCCGTTATATTTGGTGCCTCAACTAGGGCTATCAAATATGCTGTCCCATTATATTTGGCACCCAATGTGGGGCACCAAATATAACAGAATGGCATTTAATCATCCCAGTTGATATACCGAATATAACAGAATCGATTATATTTAATGCTTGGAAAACATTAACTTAATGATTCACAGTTAAGTTTGCCAAATATAACAGAATGGATTATATTTACAGTCTAAGTTGGTCTTGTTAAATATAATGGGATGACTAAATTCCCTAGAAAGAGGAAAAGCATTTCACTACAATCGGACTTTGTGTCTTCAGGTAGAATGCTAGAAATGAATTGATGAAATACTAAGTCCATGATATATATATATATATCTTTATTATGCTAGCTCAATAATCTTTAAATAAGTTTTAATACAATTTAGACTAGTTCATCCATATTTCATCCCTCTTTCAGTCACCATTATGCCACGATATTCAAACTCGTGGAGAATTTGCAATTAGCTCTTTTCAGGGATAATTTCAAAACAAGTTATTATTTAATATGCCTTTATATAAGCATTAACTAAAATTGATATTCATATGATATTTATAATACTAGCACATATATAATATAATTTAATAATGATTAGACAAAGAGATCAAGTTAATAAATCATTAGAAAAAGAAGTAGTGAATGATTTGGAAATTGTTGTTAAAGATCTTGATAAGATAAATGACCATAACTTAAAATCTATTTTATCATACCAGGTATTGTTTGAGGCAAGGAATGATTCTCTCAAAACTAATATAGATACCTATGATAATAGTAAAGAACAGAGTCATAGTTGGAATCATTTAGAATTTATTAAAAAAGATCCACAACAAATAATTATCTCTAATAATAGATTAAATTTTCAGTATTATATAATGCCTGAGACTGAAAATTATTTTATTAATATTGATTTAGAAGGATTAAATTTAACTATTAGTAGATTTAATTATGAAAATCAATCACTAATTTCCCAGATAAATATTTCAGAAATTCAAAAAGGTCATAAATTCCATAAGTTATGTAATACTTATGAAGGTCCATTTACATTCATTAAACACATGAATGATAGTACTTAATGAAGATAAGCACTTATTATGGAAGGACTTTCAAGGGTTGTGACCATTTAAAAATGAAAACAGACAATGAATAATGATTGAACCCATTATAGTTTGTTAAAAAAATGTATATATAGAAATTTTGATGACATAAACATTGATGAAGAAACTAGATATAGAAAAATTAAATTAAACATGTGTACACCTGTTTAATGAAATTTAATCTTTGGTTACTTTATCTAGAATAGGAAATAGACCAAATGGTTAATATGATAAAGTAATAAAATACCAACATAATTATAAATCTATAAAGTATAAATATACAATTATATATGTATATGTATATAAGTATGTATAAGAAGAATACTTACTAGTCATAGAGAAATATTTTCACCTATCCAACTATGCTTTTATTAAATTATACCTATATTATTTAAAAAAATATAAACTTATAATTTATGAACCCAAAATAAATGGAGAAAATAACATTCAACAAGCTCATAAACAACTTGTTAAAATGGCGAGTAATAGAAATCAGAATAAAAAATGTATTTATGAATTAAAAGTTGGAGATAGAGTATTTATAAAGACTTTCCATCTTAGTAAACCATTAGAGAATAAATATCACAAATTCTACAATACATACAAAGGACCTTATACTATCATTAAAAAGGCAGGTCCAAATGCAATTTGGATTAACCAAGAAGGAGCAATTCGTGGTATGTATAATTCACGAATTTTAAAACCTTATTTTGGCTGTTTATAATGTTATATAAAGAAATAAGGTGAATATCAAGATAAGTATTTGACAGTGTAAACCATACAGCTGTATAAAAAAATAATAGTGATCAATGTAAAGAGAAATATAGTTAAGAACATTAGCTTTGGTGAGGGTATTCTTTAATGCCTTGAAATAAGTAAAAACAATAGTCAATTTATATTAATAAATGTATACTCTAGTATTTATTTAGTTCTTTTCAAATCCATGTCTTAAAAAAGCAGGAATAAGGCTAGTAAATATATTTGTGTTGTCCAAGAAGAAAACACATTATTTTATTTATTTATTTATTTATTTTTGTTTTTTAAATTTTAACCATCAAAGTCCTTAATTTTTGATCATTATCAAAAGAATAGTATAACCCAAATATTAGGAAGATATAACAGTTAAAAAAAATATTCAACCCTTCATAAAATCCAAGTATAAATGCAATTAAACTATAAGAACATACTAAAATATTTGTAAGTATTTAAAATTTTAACTTAAATTAAAATTTTAATTTTCTAAGGGAAGGGGAAATATAATAGTAACTTCCAGTTATTATTATTAATTTAACATATTTTTATCTCTTATGAAATTATTTATAAATATAAAATTTATTTGACTATTTTATTATGTATACATATATATATATATATGTGAACTTTAAATAATACATACCTTAAGCTTTTGAGTAATTGCCAGATTTGAAGTTGAGTAATAAATAATTTTATATATATTTTATTCAATTTTAATGCACAAATCAGCGTATAACAGCAGAGCTTCTTCAAATTAAATCACAATTTATTATAAACTTAATATAAATTATAATACATAATAAATAATGCCCAAGCGCTTTCAAGAGAACTTAGCTCTCATAATCATGGGTAACAAAGAGTAAGCGTAACAAGGTTGCTATGTGTAAATATATGCAGATATATGTAAATTAATTGAACTATATGCGTAAATCTAATTAACCCATTTCTTAGAAATTTTATAACACGCATCTTTCCTATTCATAGCCTTATCATCCATGGCAATAAAACATGCCTCCTTCACCTTTCTCTTAACATCATTTCTTTCCCTACAAACTATTCTTGGATTTTCAGGTTCACATGAATGACCAGTTAATTTCTGATGCATTGCGAATATTGAGTTGTAAGCTGGGTCTGCTTGGGCCTTGTTGTAAGAATATCTGTGCTGGGACAATCTTGTTGAGAGAGTTGCTTTCATTTCTCCATAGTATGATGCCATGCAGTTATTTTCTGGGCATGAGATATTATAGACAGCCTGAGAAATGTTGTTGGGTGTTACAATATCTTTTGCATTGTTGATAATTCTATTGGTATTAGGGGGTATGTGAAAACATAGTTGAAATTCTCTATTAAACACTGAGTAAAGTTTTCTATGGGCATTTGCAAAGTATGGCAAAAATATTCTATTTTTCTGCTGCTTAATTGCATTGTTATTTAATTTACTGTAAAATTGTCTAATTTTCCTATCAATGCTATTTTGTTTGAAACCGATATTTAATAAATCGTTTCTATATAAAATCAAATTTGCCCTTTTGTCTGCTTCAAATCTGCAAAGGTGCTCATTCCTATGTAAGAAAGACATCAATCCTGCAAATTTATGAATAGGTGGTGTGTTCGAAAGGGGTTGTATATGGCCTCTTTTTTCTATTGGTTTTATAATCATCTTATAATTGAGTTGTTGACCTTCCCTTTGCACTTGAATATCCAAATATCTAGTTTTCTTGTCACAATCTTCCATTTCTGTATTTAGCTACCTTTGCAGATTTGAAGCAGACAAAAGGGCAAATTTGATTTTATATAGAAACGATTTATTAAATATCGGTTTCAAACAAAATAGCATTGATAGGAAAATTAGACAATTTTACAGTAAATTAAATAACAATGCAATTAAGCAGCAGAAAAATAGAATATTGTTGCCATACTTTGCAAATGCCCATAGAAAACTTTACTCAGTGTTTAATAGAGAATTTCAACTATGTTTTCACACACCCCCTAATACCAATAGAATTATCAACAATGCAAAAGATATTGTAACACCCAATAACATTTCTCAGGCTGTCTATAATATCTCATGCCCAGAAAATAACTGCATGGCATCATACTATGGAGAAACGAAAGCAACTCTCTCAACAAGATTGTCCCAGCACAGATATTCTTACAACAAGGCCCATGCAGACCCAGCTTACAACTCAATATTCACAATGCATCAGAAATTAACTGGTCATTCATGTGAACCTGAAAATCCAAGAATAGTTTGTAGGGAAAGAAATGATGTTAAGAGAAAGGTGAAGGAGGCATGTTTTATTGCCATGGATGATAAGGCTATGAATAGGAAAGATGCATGTTATAAAATTTCTAAGAAATGGGTTAATTAGATTTACGCATATAGTTCAATTAATTTACATATATCTGCATATATTTACACATAGCAACCTTGTTACGCTTACTCTTTGTTACCCATGATTATGAGAGCTAAGTTCTCTTGAAAGTGCTTGGGCATTATTTATTATGTATTATAATTTATATTAAGTTTATAATAAATTGTGATTTAATTTGAAGAAGCTCTGCTGTTATGTGTTGATTTGTGCATTAAAATTGTATATATATAGTAGGCAGCTGAGTGTGAAATAATTTCTTTTTATATATTTTATTATTAAATCTTAATGTCTATTGAACAATTAATATTTGAATTAAGCATGAACTTGTAACAACACATGAGCAGATTCATTCGTTTTCTTGTTATTAAAAGGGAAGAAAAAGAAAATCATTTCTCTTTAAAATAACTTTTTCTTTTATAAATATTACTGTTCAATGATTGGAATTTAAATATTAACTTTTCCAAGTTAAGATAATCTATGGATTAAAAGTCTGTAAGGAAAATATTTTAATTTTCTATTAAATCTTAAAGGAATAGCAATATAAAAGAAAAGAAAGTCTGTTTAAGTTTTTTGGAAACTAAGTTATATTAAAACTTCATTATTTTTAAAATGATATATATATAAAGAATATTCCAATGTGCTTTGTGTAGAACAGCATTATATCATAAAGGTTTCTAAACCAACTTTGCATGCTATTTTAAAATATTTTGAAATATTGGATATATAGAACGTCTAATGATAATAGAAAAATGGAGAATAAGAACATCTACATTCAAAGAATATTTACTTTATTTCATATCAATCAAATCATTGGATATTATTAACAGTTTATCAATTAAGGATAAATAAAATCATCATTATACCAATGGATTAATAATATACTTCGTAAAAGATCTTCATTAGGATTATGAACTATAGACTTCAATATCTACTCTTAACTCTGGAGAATAAGTTTTTCTTTCTTTATTTATATATATTATAATAATGCTTATATTATTTTAATATGTTTATTATTATTATTATTATTATTATTATTATTATTATTATTATTATTATTATTATTATTATTATTATTATTATTATTATTATTATTATTATTATTATTATTATTATTATTATTATTATTATTATTATTATTTCAAATTTGGCATCGCATCATTATATCTTAATAGGAAAATTATATTTAATATTAAATATAATTAATTGAAAGCTTGACATAATTCATCAAATTAGATGAAGGATATAAAGAATAGTTATTATTTAACAGATATTTTAAACAGGATTATATTGTATTTACTACATAATATAGTAAACATTTAATGTATTTTATTTATTAAAAGTACATATAATATATAAGTTATACAGTTGTAAATAGTACTTATATATTAGTAATTATGAAACATATAAATAAGAATGGTAAATAAGTTAATAAGTTACATAAATTATTAATTTTTGAATCCAGATATTGTTTTTATATGTCTGTTAATTTAAACTATTTTCTTTAAATTTTGAAAGTTTATTATAGTATTGAATTTTATCATAGGGTATTAGACAAGAATATTATTTATTAATATTTTTAAAACGGTAAAATTTATCCGTATTTATTTATTAATATTTTATTTATCTATTACATTATATTTTTTATTGTTTATTAAATATTGATTTATTAACTTGATCTCTTTGTCTAATCATTATTGAATTATATTATATATATGCTAGTATTATAAATATCATATGAATATCAATTATTAGTTAATGCTTATATAAAGGCATATTAAATAATAACTTGTTTTGAAATTATCCCTGAAAAGAGCTAATTGCAAATTCTCCATGAGTTTGAATATCGTGGCATAATGGTGACTGAAAGAGGGATGAAAGATGGATGAACTAGTCTAAATTGTATTAAAACTTATTTAAAGATTATTGAGCTAGCATAATAAAGATATATATAATCATGGACTTAGTATTTCATCAATTGATAGAAAAAAGTTCTAGCATTCTACCTGAAGACCCAAAGTCCGATTGTAAGTGAAATAAAGCATTTCCTCTTTCTAGGAGAATTTAGTCATCCCCATTATATTTAACAAGACCAACTATATTCTTTAAATATAATCTATTCTGTTATATTTGGGTGAACCTAACTGTGAATCATTAAGTTAATGTTTTCCAAGCATTAAATATAATCGATTCTGTATGTATTTGGTATATCAACTGGGATAATTAAATGCCATTTCGATATATTTGGTGCTCAACTAGAGTGCATCAAATAAGTTAAACTATGATATTCTAGTCAACCCAATGTGGTGTCACTTAATTCAACATGTTTAGCTATTGTAATATCCTAGTTTTTTAGTATGAAAAAGATGACAGAATTACTATTCATAATTCAGATAATCGGAAAAATCTATTATCTTACAAAATGATTTACATGGTTTTATTTTTGAATCCGATCAAGGTAATAAGCATTCTTTTAATGCTGAAACTTAGCTTGACACTGAATTTTCTACTGGTTGGATGATCTCAGATTCCTAATGATGGAATAGAAATGCATTTCACTATTAATCTTATTTTAGAGTATTCAGTAGAAGTTTCTAGAAATGAATCGATTAAATACAATCCATGAATTATATATATCCAGATTAATAGTCAATAATCAATTTAAGAACTCAAGCTTATATTGAATGTAATTATGAAATTCAGAGTGAATCCATTATTAATTCAACTGATTCAGTCACCATAATGCCAAGAAATTCAGAACCAATATGATATTATACAACAATAATGCTATATTAAGAGTCAGGATAACATTTCGAAATAAGTTAGTTTAAATCCTTTAAATAGAAAGAATTATGACAAATCATTGAATTCAATGAATTTCCAATACAAGCACAAGTCATGAATATAACTTAATAGAGATTAGACATAGAGACTCAAGATAATAAAATCAATAGAAAAAGAAGTAGTGAATGATTTGGAAATTGTTGTTAAAGATCTTAATAAGATAAATGACCTTAACCTAAAATCTATTTTTTCACATCAGGTATTGTTTGAGATAAAGGATAATTCTCTTAAAACTAATATAGATACCTATGATAATAGTAAAGAACAGAGTCTTAGTCGGAATCATTTAGAATTTATTAAAAAAGATCTTCAACAAATAATTGATTATAATAATAGATTAAATTTTCAGTATTATATAATGCCTGAAATTGAAAATTATTTTATTAATATTGATTTAGAAGGATTAAATTTAAATATTTGTAAATTTAATTATGAAAATCAATCATTAATCTCTCAGATGAATATTTCAGAAATTCAAAAAGGTCATACATTCCATAAATTGTGTAATACTTATGAAGGTCCATTTACATTCATTTAACACATGAATTATTGTGCTTAATGAAGATAAGCACATATTATGGAAGGACTTTCAAGGATTGTGACCATCAGAAAATGAAAACAGACAATGAGTAATGATTGAACCCATTATAGTTTGTTAAAGAAAAAAATGTATATATAGAAATTTTGATGACATAAATATTGATGAAGGAACTAGATATAGAAAAATTAAATTAAACATGTATACACTTGTTTAATGAAATTTAATCCTTGGTTACTTGATCTAGAATAGGAAGTAGACCAAATGGTTAATATAATAAGGTAATAAAATACCAACATAATTTATAAATCTATAAAGTATAGATATACAATTATAGATGTATATGTATATAAGTATGTATAAGAAAAATACTTACTAGTCTTGGAGAAATATTCTCACCCATATGACTACACTTTCATCAAATTATACCTATATTATTTAAAAAATATAAACCTATAATTTATGAACCCAAAATAAATGGAGAAAATGACATTTTACAAGCTCATAAACAACTTGTTAAAATGGCAAGTAATAGAAATCGGAATAAAAAAAATGTATTTATGAATTTAAAGTTGGAGATAGAGTATTGATAAAGACTTTCCATCCTAGTAAACCATTAGAGAATAAATATCACAAATTCTACAACACATACGAAGGACCTTATACTATCATTAAAAAGGCAGGTCCAAATGCATTTTGGATTAACCAAGAAGGAGAGATTCATGGTACGTATAATTCACGAATTTTAAAACCTTATTTTGGCTGTTTATAATGTTATATAAAGAAATAAGGTGAATATCAAGATAAGTATTGGGCAGTGTAAACCATACGGTTGTATAAAAAATAATAATAGTGATCAATGTAAAGAGAAATATAGTTAAGAACATTAGCTTTGGTGAGGGTATTCTTTAATGCCTTGAAATAAGTAAAAACAATAGAGTCAATTCATATTAATAAATGGATACTCTAGTATTTATTTAGTCCTTTTCAAATCCATAAGTCTTAAAGAAGCAGGAATAAGGCTAGTAAATATATTTGTGTTGTCCAAGAAGGAAACACATTATTTTATTTATTTATTTATTTTTTATTTTAAATTTTAACCATCAAAGTCCTTAATTTTTTTTTTGATCATTATCAAAAGAATAATATAGCCCAAGTATAAGGAAAGATGAAACAGTTAAAAAAAATATTCAACCCTTCATAAAATCCAAGTATAAATGTAATTAAACTATAAGAACATACTAAAATATTTGTAAGTATTTAAAATTTTAACTTAAATTAAAATTTTAAATTTCCGAAGGGAAGGGGAAATATAATAGTAACTTCTAGTTATTATTATTGGTCTAACGTGCTTTTATCTCTTATGAAATTATTTATAAATATAAAATTTATTTGACTATTTTATTATGTATACATATATATACTATTTATATATACATGTGAGCTTTAAATAATACATACCTTAAGCTTTTGAGTAAAATGCCAGATTTGAAGTTGAGTAATAAATAATTTTATATATATTTTATTATTAAATTTTAATGTCTATTGAACAATTAATATTTGAATTAAGCATGAACTTGTAACAACACATGAGCAGATTCATTCATTCTCTTGTTATTAAAAGGGAAGAAAAAGAAAATCATTTCTCTTTAAAATAACTTTTTCTTTTATAAATATTACTGTTCAATGATTGGAATTTAAATATTAACTTTTCCAAATTAAGATAATCTATGGATTAAAAGTCTGTAAGGAAAATATTTTAATTTTCTATTAAATCTTAAAGGAATAGCAATATAAAAGAAAAGAATGTCTGTTTAAGTTTTTTGGAAACTAAGTTATATTAAAACTTCATTATATTTAAAATAATTATATATATAAAGAATATTCCAATGTGCTTTGAGTAGAACAGCATTATATCGTAAAGGTTTCGAAACCAACCTTGCATGCTATTTTAAAATATTTTGAAATATTGGATATATAGAACGTCTAATGATAATAGAAAAATGGAGAATAAGAACATCTACATTCGAAGAATATTTACTTTATTTCATATCAATCAAATCATTGGATATTATTAACAGTTTATCAATTAAGGATAAATAAAATCATCATTATACCAATGGATTAATAATATACTTCGTAAAAGATCTTCATTAGGATTATGAACTATAGACTTCAATATCTACTCTTAACTCTGGAGAATAAGTTTTTCTTTCTTTATTTATATATATTATAATAATGCTTATATTATTTTAATATGTTTATTATTATTATTATTATTATTATTATTATTATTATTATTATTATTATTATTATTATTATTATTATTATTATTATTATCTTTATTTCAAATTTGGCATCGCATCATTATATCTTAATAGGAAAATTATATTTAATATTAAATATAATTAATTGAAAGCTTGACATAATTCATCAAATTAGATGAAGGATATAAAGAATAGTTATTATTTAACAGATATTTTAAACAGGATTATATTGTATTTACTACATAATATTGTAAACGTTTAATGTATTTTATTTATCAAAAATACATATAATATATAAGTTATACAATTGTAAATAGTACTTATATATTAGTAATTATGAAACATATAAATAAGAATGGTAAATAAATTAATAAGTTACATAAATTATTAATTTTTGAATCCAGATATTGTTTTTATATATCTGTTAATTTAAACTATTTTCTTTAATTTTTGAAAGTTTATTATAGTATTGAATTTTATCATAGGGTATTAAATAAGAATATTATTTATTAATATTTTTAAAATGGTAAAATTCATCCGTATTTATTTATTAATATTTTATTTATCTATTATATTATATTTTTTATTGTTTATTAAATATTGATTTATTAACTTGATCTCTTTGTCTAATCATTATTGAATTATATTATATATATGCTAGTATTATAAATATCATATGAATATCAATTATTAGTTAATGCTTATATAAAGGCATATTAAATAATAACTTGTTTTGAAATTATCCCTGAAAAGAGCTAATTGCAAATTCTCCATGAGTTTGAATATCGTGGCATAATGGTGACTGAAAGAGGGATGAAAGATGGATGAACTAGTCTAAATTATATTAAAACTTATTTAAAGATTATTGAGCTAGCATAATAAAGATATATATAATCATGGACTTAGTATTTCATCGATTCATTTCTAGCATTCTACCTGAAGACCCAAAGTCCGATTGTAGTGAAATGCATATCCTCTTTCTAGGGAATTTAATCATCTCATTATATTTAACAAGACCAACTTAGACTTTAAATATAATCCATTCTGTTATATTTGGTGAACCTAACTGTGAAGCATTAAGTTAATGATTTCCAAGCATTAAATATAATCGATTCTGTTATATTTGACGCATCAACTGGGATGATTAAATGCCATTCCGTTATATTTGGTGCCTCAACTAGTGCTATCAAATATGCCATTTCATTATATTATGTGTACACTATATATATATATATATATAGCCACACACAGCAAGCTAGAGTAATCAATGGATGTCAGAAGGCTTGTGCATATAATCCCCATCTAGTGCCTACTCATCCAATATCCCCAGTCTAGTTTCTGGCTTATGGCTTTTGTCAGTGAGAAGCCTTGGATTATATGCACAAGCCTTCTGGCATCCATTGATTACTCTAGCTTGCTGTGAGTGGCAATATATATAGTAAATTTTGCCTGTTTTAACAACAGTTATACACAAGCATAAGAGGAGTTGGTCATATGATGTTTATTGGCTTACATCCAATTTAATAAATAGATAAATATCAATAACTACTTCATCCAATAAACAGAAAATTGTCAGGTGAATCAGAAGAGGTAATATCATCATTCCAAAATATAGTGCATTATCTCATTATTCATCTTATAACTGCTATCCCACAAGGTATAACATCAATTCCATCTCATACTTTGACATAATGATGTTATCATGTCAGTGTATGAGTTAGAACTCACACTATACTTCCTGGTTCATTTAAGTTTTATTAATGAAATAATTATTATATAAATAAGGTAGTAGTTGATTTCTTTCCCTGCATTGATATGTATGACTAACTATTAATTCATTTTTATGTTTTTGTGTTGTTTCATTAATCAATTTTGCTAGATATATTTAAGCATATATAAATAGTTGCACACATTTACAATTCAAATTTAGTAATTCAAAACAATAAATGCTAAAATATTTTGACAGTGCTAGTTGTATTGCAAATACAACTTGTAATTTATATAGGTAAGCGGTTAGTTACCTTCTATTTATGCTGCTTTATTAAGTCTTTGTGTTTATAAATACAATTGGCGCTGCTAAATTATTTTAGCATTTATTGTATTGCTTTAATCATAAATTTATACATATCTTAATATAAATGACATATATATATAAATGTGTGTTTAATAATTAAATTTTAAATTGAAAAGATTTTATTGAGTTCTACTTCATTCATGATTTTGTTTTTCAGTAAATGATATCCTTATGTTTATGTTAAAAGATCAATTGGATTCTTATATCAATTATCCTTATCTTTTTAGCTTGTTATTAATAATATAAAAATTTATTACTTAACAAAATCTACTTTGAAAGTATTTGACTTAAATTAACAACAACTGTCAGAAAAGATTATTTAAAACAATTAGGTCTTGAGGTAATATAAAAATATTTTATTTACATTTAGAATCATTCTAATAATCCATTAGGCGTTTTATTGATTCATAAATATCGTGCGCATAATAGGTATGAATGCTAAATTCTCTGCTTGTATATAGATTGAGTAACTAGGTAACAGGATATTGCAACCAACCCATAATGTTTAATCATCATCTGTGATAATTTGCTATTTCCTTATCATAATAGATTCCACCATTTTATCTTGTCAGTCTTTCTATAAAAACAAACAAAACAAAAAAAATACTATCTCGTGCTTTCGATTCGAGTTTTAATTGTGATATAAAAATATTGATTAAAACACTATGAAATGCTTCAACATCTGTCGTAAAAATGTTTATAAATTTAAGTATTTTTTATATAATTTAAAAATGTAGATCAAATGTTACTAAGATGTTTAAATCTGTCAACAGAAGTATAATTATTTTTTTAAATAAGTGATTTGCACTTTTCTTGTTTAAATATAGTATTACTTTTTAAACACAGTGTATATATATATACACATACTGACATAAAAGCTCGTATGGTAATATTTAGCACATTAACGTATCGTAGTCGCAAGTCAAATTTGAAAATATTTTCAGATTATAAGCAAGCTTAATTTCTTTTTTTAATTTTGAGAAGAATAATACATCTTTTTGAGACTGAGATAATAATAAATTGTGGGCTTTAACGAAACCAAAATTCATAAAATCTTAAAATTGTTTGTTACTTTTTAATTTCTGGAGATCTTTATCCTATGACTTTTCACCAAAGCCTCATATTCCTATGCATAAATATGGTTCCGGATATCAGGTTGATAGCCAATTTAGTTAGCCTGAGTTATTTGAAAACTATTTTATTTTAATCTATACACAATGTTTAAAATGCCTACTATTTGAAATAAAACAAAATGCTCCTTCTAATTAATATGTTCATTTTATTTGTGATGTCCTGAATTTTTCTATAAGTAGCATTAATTTGCTTCCCAGAAAAGATTAAATTTTATTTCACAACTTAACTAATAACTCACTGGGAAATGTTTTCAATCTGGGAGGTCATAATAATAACACTCAATCTTATCACTAAACTGGTATTATTAGAAAAAAACATGACATTAATACATTGTGGTTAATATGTAAATTTATAATTTACATATTCCACTTTTGTGACAATGCTATACAAGGGTATTTTTTGTTGATTACATGGATGTTATTAGCAACAAACCATGCCTCTTTAAATTTTGTTTTCTGATTGTTGTGTTCTGCACATTGTTTTAATATTCCATGAATCAAAAGTTATGACCACATTTCATTTCATGCTCTATAAACATAAACTTCAAATTGGTATCATTTTTGCATGAGAATACATGTATTGATATTGTGCTAGCCAAGTGGTGCTGTTATCACACAATTCCCCATAGTATATTGCTTTGAAATTATGTTGTTTACAGCTGAATTTGAGCCTGGTCCAGAGACAACTTGTCTGAATTGTTGAAGGCTTATTCAGTGGAGAGTTTTTAAAGTTGATGCATCAGCATATAATATATTCTTTAATCATCACAATAATCCAGGCATACAGAGGAGACTTATCTACTTATTCATGTTACCATACTCTGCAGGGCAGGTATTTCATGTAGAATAAAATTTCTTAAGAACTCTAAATAAAATGTTACTCTTATAGCCCACAATACACAAACGTTTTATGTACATTTCAATGTTAATCTTTTGATCAGCTTTATATTTGCATAACATTTGATTTCTGTAGAGAAAATATTTAAAGCTGTCCAGCTTATGTGAGATGGGAGTATATGATTGGGGTTGAACTGCTCCAAAGAGATTGAAAGGATTTTATCACCATTTTATAGTTTACCTCACTGCCAGATCTTTGAATGTAAAGGTTCAAAATTTTATTCTCATATGCTTGGCTTCTTGTTCTAGTGTATACTGAATATGAGCTCTGCATTAAAACACACAATATTTTCTTAATATTATATTCCAATGTACAAGTTAGCACAACATCTACATAGCACATATAAAATGAATTATTCACTGTAGAAATATATTTGGTATAATAATTTCTGCATATTTATTTAATGTTATGTTACAGAGTATGCCACCTCTTGACAACTCTATAAGCCACCCATTCTCTATTCTGTAGAATTTGTTGTTAGATATTGCTATAATGTCACTATCAATCTACTTCAGAGAATCAATAATTGAACTCAAACTTGTTCTAGTTTTAGCCCAAATTTACTAATGCTTTGTAGATTATATTTATAGACCTATCACATGAGATTGAACTGTATTAGTCTGCTATATAAAATGATGCAAATTTAGACCGGAAACCCAGTTTGTGATCACTTAGTAGTCACACACAATCAAATGAGGACTTAGTTGTGAATCCATCAGATCCTATGTAACCAATAAGTCAATCATCTATCAGCTTTTCTGTTTTACAAATATATATATATATATATACATAAAATCTTTTAGCAGTCTGAGGGGTTATATATTTGTAAACTTTTATGTTTGAAAAAGTTCTTGGGGGAGTGGGACAGTCATTAAATAAATTTTCCAATATGCTGCCTTACTGACAGCCTTATTTTGATGCTTTCTTAATATGGACACCATGATTTTATCTTTCATTCACTTCTAAATGTAATTTTTTACTAGCTTAAATTTTATCAATTGCTCATTGACTTTACAGATGTATTCATCAATAGATATCACAATGATCCTGTTTCTCCTGACTTCTTTCAAATGTTTAATTTGACTAGTTTGCAAGTATTTTCTAATTGTTTGTATATTTTTTATCCATGTGTTTTTCTTTATTTCAGTTGTAAGCAACAATGCTTGCATTACATTCCTAGCTATGTCTTTTTTCTGGGGGATATCTTCATAACTAGCATCTATTTCAGCTATTACTTCCATACAAAGGTTGTTTATGTTCTCCAACCAAACATTGGAATGGAGACAAGCACATGTTTTGGAGAAGACAGTTTGTTAAATTAACACACATTTTACTAGTTTCATTATCTATTATTCTTCCCTGCATTTTTGCCAAAAATTTAAATTTTTTATATTTTATTCTCAACTTGTTTGTTATATTTTAGAATTTATCAGGACCTCCAGATTGTTTACAAAATTAGCTGCAATGAGCTTAATTGTAAAGCAATCTACTATGAGGAATTATGTGCTAACAATGCCACTAGGTTGGTGCAATATCAGTACACATATTCTCACACAATAAAATATTTCAATGTGGAGTCAGTATTTCTGGAGCATCAAGTGGAATCGGGCAATGTTTTAGTCCATGGAATATTAAACTATGTACAGAGTTCAGTGATAAAAAAAATTAAAAACCATGGTTTATCACTAATAACATTCATACAGTAAATAAAAAAAAAGACTTCTATATAGAATTGTAACAGAAGAGGAATATATAAATTAATTTATGTAGTAACAACTAAGCATTAATGTTATGTTTTCTCTTAATAATACTAGTTTAGCTGATAAGTTTAAGGGCTATGATTAAGACCTCCCAAGTCAAAAGCATTGCTCAACAAGTTAAGTTAAATAAAATTTAATCTTTTCTTGAAAGCAAATAAATGCTATTTATATAATTATATAGCTAAAGAAAAGAATCAAAATTTGGTAGAGTTATAAAATAATATTTATAAAAATAAGACATTCAAAATTAAGGCTTTTGTACTTTTCCTAGAAGAAAATAACTGTCAAAAGTAATCACATCCTAAAACTAAATAATATTGAAATAATTTCATAATAATATTGAAATAATATTTTATATAATTCAAGAATTCTATTTTTTTTTAAGTTCATTAAATGTTTAAATTTTCTTGCACATTATGTAACATTTTTACATAGGCATAAATAATCACTGTATCAGTTGTTGTAGAGATACACAGTTAATGCAGTCAAATAATTATCATCTGTAACTCTCATTTTATATTTTATCAAAATTAAAATCTTATCTGGTTTTGACAATCATAGGGACTACTAAAATCCCAAAAATATAAGATTGCCTTAATAACATAATGAAACAAAAAAAAAACATTGAAGATTTCACTCAAATGGAAAAAAACTCACATAGCATATATATTGCAGACTAATATTGTCAAAATTTGTCATTTATAATCATGCCCCCTTTTAATAAGATTTCCAAATAATCTTATATTTAATAAACAAACAATATGTAGTTAATTTATCTATTTATTTTGTTAAAGACATCTCTAGTAGCAATTACTATGCCAGATTTTTTTATTCAGAAAATGGCAGGTAAGATTCAGGTAATACTAACAAAATCAATTTTATATTTACATTTTACAAATTAAAAATAAATTATTATAAAAGCTTTCTCAATATAGTTTTTATTGCTATTGTTTTTTTAATGCAATTTTATAAAAAAGATTAGCACACCTGAAAAATAAAACAAGTAAAATTTGACATATGATGTTTAAATGGCTTCATCTCTTGATAAATCATGTAACTTAAATTTAAATGTTTGTTTTAATAAATATAAAAATTATAAATCAAACCAGTGTTGGCAGGGCCAATTTTTGTCAGATTGTTTTTTCCTATCAAATTTAATATTTAACAATTTCTCATTGTTATCAGAATTCCAGAAGGCACTTAATTCAATTAATTCAGAAGATTTGGGCAAATGTTGAAAATAACTGATGTTAGAAGTAAATAATGATATGAAAAAAAGCATTATTATTGTAATAAAAAATATAAAACATTTAAAATAAAAATTGTTTTAAATAGAGCTGACTCCATTATTATGGCAAAAAATCTTTGCAACATTTTATAAATAGCTTCATGATACTGATAAAAAAGTGTGGCATACAATTTTGTCACCTTGAATTATGCTGTTCTTGACAATTTAAATAATGACCTACAGACAGTTTTTAATAATTTTAAAAAGAATCTACAAAAAATTTAGTTTAATAATTAATTTTGAAAAACTTAAATATGACTTTTACAATTCCCTATTATTGAACTGTCATCAGAAATTTGTTCAAAATAATTTATTTTTAAAGTTTATATAGAATTGTTTTGCTATACATTAGAATGATAGAAAAAGAATAATCTAAAAAATGTGTTAATGTTTTGTAATTTTTGGAGATGTTTTTTTTTTATAATGCCCACTATTCCATTTCAGAGAACTTTGATTTCTGATTGTAGAAAATGATAGTTTTTATTACTTAATCTTAAATGAATATAGTCCTCATATTTGGATCTGTTCATCATATAACAGTTTAGCAGTTTTAAATATTGATTATCAAGATAAAAATGCATAGAAAGTGTATTTTACAAAATTCACATATAACCAACATTTTGTATATTTGATTATAAATTTGGAATCATTTTTCTTTCAGATATTTTCAACTAATATTGTAAAACTTTATTGGTAAAAAATGTTATATTAGTTATATTTTAGGTTGATAAGCATCTGATTAGTAAACATATTTAAGAGAATTTTAATATCTACATGAAATAAATTATGGTATTAATTTTTATGCTAAACTCATTAAAAAAATTATATTAATCAAAATCATTTAATGTGGGACCTATCATATGTATGCATAACACACGTGAATTTATAATCTAAAAATATAGCACAAATATAATAGATAATATATATTATTTTTTGTTTTTATTTACATGTTTATAAATAATATGTTTTTGTTTTTATTTACATGTTTATAAATAATATGTATGTCTATATATATATATATATTAAACTTAATCATAAACATATATTTATATATTAAATATAACACAAGTAAATAAAAATAATATTAATATTATCTCCTACCCTCTATAGAAAATTTCAAATTTTTTCAAATGATAGTATTTGATGAAAATATCTAATCTTTAAGCTGAATCTATGTTTCTGCACTTGTATGTCTAGGTACTTCACCTGTTTGCTATGGTCATCCCATTCAGTATTTAATGTTAATAATGAACTGCTATGCAATTCATTTTTGATTTTGTCTACATTAGCAGCTATGAACAAATCATCTACATATCATGTGTAAATTTTGGGATGTGCTGGATTCTTGTACAAAAATTTCTCTTCATGGTAGTTGAGCACTATGCTTGCCGTGATGCCACTTGTCATGAAAACACATCTGAACTACAAGATACAATGAAATATTTCGAAATAAGGGGTTATATTCATCCCAGTTCCAACAGTCCCACCAACTATAAACTGGCAGGCCTCACATCTCTCCTCCACAGAAATCAACTATGTAAATTTGAGGCAGACAAGAAATCAAACTTAGCAGCATACAGAGAAGAATTATTACACACAGGTTTCAAGCAAGGCACCATCAACAGAAATATTAGGCAGTTGCAAAACAGATTTACCAACAACACAGTAAATGCAGACACACACTGGCTATTATAATCACATATACCAAACATGCACAAAAAACTATTCAATTTTTGGCAGAACATTTCAGTTATGTTTTCACACCCCTCCCAACAGATTAATTACCAACACAAATGACTGATTAATGCCCTCTCAAACACCATAAGCTGTCTACAACATTATATGCCCTCAAAAGAATTGCAAAACTTCATATTATGGGGAGACCAAGGCATCATTAGAAACTAGACTGTCCCAGCATAAATACTTATACACCAAGGCACAAGCAAATCCTGCATATAATTACATCTTCATGCAGCACCAAAATAATGCAGGACATCCATGTGAACTGCACACAATCAGCTTGGCTTGCAGGGAAGCAATTGATGTAAAAATCAAGGTGAAAGAGCCTGCTATATCACAATGGATTCCAGCACCATCAACCGGAAGGAATCATGTTACTCCATATCCAAGAAATGGAATGCTTAAAAGTTGCATACATTTGCATACAATTAAACTAACAGCCATTATACAATAAAAGCTATAAATATGAGAGCTGTGTTTCTTGAAAGCACTCAGCATATGATTTAATAAAATACTATACCTTTTTATCTTTGCAGTTATTGTGTTTTTAGTGCTATATTGATTTACTATAGCAAGCAGATTTTAAAAATATTGGAATACCATGATGTTAATGAAATTCCATGTTGGATCTGCTACCTTTTATATATTAAGTAGAATGGAGAATGAATATTAGAAAAAGACAATTTATTTTTGTTGTTATGGAAAAATTTAGTTCATCAAACATTTATACACATATTGAATTAACTAAATATGATATAAATTTTCATTCTGGTTATAAAAGTTGCCAATATAATTAGCTTTTTAAAAATCCAATGATATGAATAAAAAGTTTGAATTAAAATAAATTTGCTTTGAATCTTGCTTAGTTTACTACGATGGAAAATGTCAGAAACTGGAGCTCAATGAAGATGGAAATAAAGAATATAAATAAAGAACATACTCTTTTAATTTAGGAAAAAAATATTGCAATTGCATGAAAATGTTAGCCATTTTTAATTTAACTTGTTCTTTAAATTATTTTACTTGGTTGCCAACATCTATTTTGATGAAAATATGGAAAATGTATTCATTAAGACTCATAAGGCATTGCAGGAAAATAGATCAAATCCCATTTTTTAGACATATAGTAAGTACAATCAAGGCAGTTTTAAAACTTATATGAAATCTCCCAATAAATAATTCTAAATAATCATCATTATCCATGAATATATTCAGATTAACTCTCTCTATATATATATATAATACATTTTGCGGGTTCATCCATGTTAAAAACTTTTAATATTAATGCACTGACATTTCGACTTGGTCACACAAGCCATCCACAGAGTTATAAAAGGTAGAAAAACGGTTGTAGAGGCGCTACAATCACTGATTTGAATAAAATGTTAAAATTCCACCAATAGCAAAAAATGTTAAATTTAGGAATGTTTTTTAAAAAATCTTTCCAAATAGGAGGAAGTTTACATGTATCATCTCGCTTATTGATACAATCTGGCCTTTTAAGTATCTCAATGGCTTCTCTAATTTTGCATTGGTAGAGATTATCACATCTGGATATGATCCTGGTACTAGAAAAATCAATTTTATGACCTGAATCTATAGTATGGAGTGAGAGTGCTGTAAAGCTTCTTACATAGGTATGAGTAATCGTCAAATCAGTTTTAGGAGAGATGAGCATGCTAATGCAGTTAAACAACACTCATCATCATCAGCACTCTCACTCCATACTATAGATTCAGGTCATAAAATTGATTTTTCTAGTACCAGGATCATATCCAGATGTAATAATCTCTACCAATGCAAAATTAGAGAAGCCATTGAGATACTTAAAAGGCCAGATTGTATCAATAAGCGAGATGATACATGTAAACTTCCTCCTATTTGGAAAGATTTTTTTAAAAAACATTCCTAAATTTAACATTTTTTGCTATTGGTGGAATTTTAACATTTTATTCAAATCAGTGATTGTAGCGCCTCTACAACCGTCTTTCTACCTTTTATAACTCTGTGGATGGCTTGTGTGACCAAGTCGAAACGTCAGTGTATTAATATTAAAAGTTTTTAACACGGATGAACCCGCAAAATATGTATTTTATATATTTAACCCGTGCAAATCTTCGTTTTAACATATATATATATATATTAAAAACAAAAATTAAAAAGAGGAATATATTTTATAAAATTCAGTATATTAAAAAATAAAATCTAATGCATTTATCGATATCTTTCTAGCAAAAGAGCAATATAAAATTTAAATCATTGCCATGTGTAGTTACTGAACTAAATGTACTTTACTATGCAAATAAGTTAATTGCCTTGGGTACAAAGCATTAAGATTTTTTAATATAAGGTTTTTAATTTAAATAGTGTAAAAATTTAAAAGGTGATTGCAAGGTATAGAATGCATTAGTTGTAGCTAGAATTCTACATTTTCGCTAAAGTAAAAAAATAGCTACAATTTTATCTAAAATATAAATTATATAGCATATCATTTAGTGTCTTGCTCACATTATGTCTTTATAATAGAATGAAAAGAACAGTGGAATGCTTTTGTTTAGTGTAAACTAAAAAAATTATGTGATATTTGTAAATATTAAAATACTTACTTAAACAATGACCATCCAGTAATATTTATGAATGCAAACTTTACATCAATAGATTAATATTATTTGATCAATGATGAAGAACTAATTTTATTACTTTTACTTTTTTTAAAAAAAAATTATTATTATCTGATTCAATAATATATAGGGTATATGAGCACAGACTTTCAAACGACCCACCACTCTCCACTCTATCTAATAACATTTGCATATGTATTAAATGGATTATGTACTGTACATGTGGGGTTCAGATTGACTTTAGATCATCATGGGTGTGACAAGAATCTCGGCCTCATGGTGGCCTTCGAGCATTCCATCATCAGATTTCCAATTGGATGGACGGTTGAAGAGTTGGAGTGTGTAGTAGTTTGGAGCCTGTCCATTAAAGTATGAAGATTGTCTATCTTAATATATATATGAGCACTTATAGTATATATGTGTGGGAGATGATAATCTGGACCAACTGATGATTGCTGGTTTAGCATGAAATACGTTTATTGGTGATTATTTATCTTTTCAGCATATATGTGCTTGAGTGTATCAGTGTAATTAGATAGAGTGGAGAGTGATGGGTCGTTTGAAAGTCTGTGCTCATATACCCTATATATTACATATATAGACACAAGTATATTATAATCCTGTGTTTCAGTTATTACTGATTGAATAATATTTATTCCATTAGTTATATATATTGTTTACATTTTTCTGCATTATGCATGCATTTGGATAAACAGTTCGTGTGTGTGTAAATAAAATTCATGCTATTTGCCATACTTTTAAAAGTAAAAGTATTAAATAGAAAACGTTATAATAAATTTAAAAATTAAAAGTATTAAATATTCATATATGATCAACTTTGTTTATAATTTTTTTTAAAATTGAAATTCTGCATTCAGCTTTTTAATGTTCTTCTATGTTGAATCTCCTACTGATTATAATAGTTTCCTACTGATTATTTAATCAGTGAGATTCAATTAAAATGTTCATCAGTTCTATAGCTTTTAAAAAGTCTAAGTCAACATTTATGGATTTATTACATTTTAATCTTTCAAAGAAGGAAAATACTTTTTTTTGGCTTGTTTAAGCAATATTGTATTGGCTTTATAATTTTTTTATCGGAAATAAATGTCAAAACATAAATATAATTATTATTTTAAATAAAATATTACGATTTCATTATTATTTTCAAAATTTTTTAAATCCATGTATTTAAGTTGAACAGACAAATATATGTCTTAGCCATTCTTTCTATCAATGTTTTATTTTCAATCTTTGTATAGGAATGTTGATAAATAAGTAGATACGTAGAACAATTCCTCTATATTTTGTCTTGGGATTATCATTATATTTTAGTTGCATATTCTTTTAATTATAGCTTGTTTTCATTTCATTAAACAATGCAACAAAGGCTGAGAATCTTTCTAATGAATGCCTATAATGAAACATTGTAAAATCATTATTTGATTTCCAGATCACCTAGGATGTTATATCCTCTAACAAAAATTATCTAATATTATTGCAAATTTGTGGGCAATGCAATGATAAATTCATTCCAGTTATTGTCTAGATTAATTGGTTATCTAAATACAATTGGATATTGCCAAAAATAGGCAGTCTCTAGGACTCATTTTGTAATCAATATTGATCATTGCACTATAATGTTTTAAAATATATGCTAAAATTTACATTTAATCAAGTATAGTTGCAAAAGATTTTTTCTCTAATATAATTATAGTAAATTAATTAATCATATCCTGAGTTGTTAACATCTTTATTTTCTATTCAACTTTCCCATCTATCAGACAGTGAATTATTTGATCATTGACTGATCAAAATGAAAATGTAGTTTACCTAAAGATTTCATCTGAATTAATACATTGAGACATACATGTTTGTAAGAGTAAATTATTTTGAAATGAGTGTAGAATATGAAAATTTAGGGTTTCCAATGTATATATAATAAAAATATGAAAATTTAGGGTTTCCAATAATAGATAGAGGTCTTAACTTCTCATGAAACAAAATCTCAAAAAGATAACTGTGTCCCAGTGTTAACTTTGTTCATCTATGCAAAAATGATGATAATAATCTCAAACTGTAAAATATTTAATTAGTTAATTGTATATTTTATCGTTGAACATTTAACAAAATGTACTTTTAATAAGGGTAATGCATATAAATATAATAAGTTCATTTTGATATAATTTTTCAAATATAAATTGACAAATAGTTTTTATAAAGATTGAATAATACATTCAAATATCAGCCTTTTAAGCTAATTGTGCATACGCTTTGCGAGTGTTAATAATAAATGAATACTTTCTCACCAACACTCGCAAAGCGTATGCACAATTAGCTTAAAAGGCTGATATTTGAATGTATACAATTGTAAATATACGCTATATAAAATAAATGCTTATTTACATAAAGATTGAATAATATAAAAATTTATATTATTTTTTAAAATAAAAACCCAAATAACAGATATATAATAACAACATATTACATATTGAAATGGTTTTCATGGATTAACATTTCTTGACGATTAGTCATTTATAAGGCAAGATATGTTTATAATAATAATAATAATAATAATAATGATGATGATGATGATGATAATAATAATGATGATGATGATAATAATAATAATAATAATAATAATAATAATAATAATAATAATAATAATAATAATAATAATAATAATATAAATTCAAACACTTTTACAATCATTTGTTAAAGATAGCTACCACTATTTTATTAGGCAGGATTGGTTTTAAGCCAATAAACATCAAATGACCACCACCTTTTATGCTTGTGTATAACTGTCGATTACTCTAGCTTGCTGTGTGTGGCAATACGTACAGTGAGTTTTACTTGTTTTAACAACAGTTATACACAAGCATAAGAGGTGGTGGTCATGTGATGTTTATTGGCTTAAAACCAATCCTGCCTAATAGGATAGTGGTGGCTATGGTTATTAAAGAACCAAAGACACCAAAATGTATGGGTACTGAACTGGGTTCAGACCCATATGACTATATAAGCTAATGGGCTTGGATTGAAAACATTAAAGTGTTTTCAGTTTAAGACTCATAGTTTTGTAGTTAAATGGAGATAAAAGGTGGTTGCTGGAGGGTTGCATTAGATCCTAAGATCTAGGTGCAGTGCTCTCAGATCCAAGGCTCCTCACTGATGAAGGCCACAAGCCAGAAACTAGTCTGGGGATATTGGATGAGTAGGCACTAGATTGGGGATTTTATGCACAAGCCTTCTGGCATCCATTGATTACTCTAGCTTGTTGTGTGTGGCAATACATATAGTGAGTTTTGCCTGTTTTAAGATTGTCATAGTATATAACATAAGAGAGGAATGATTAATATTTCTATATGTAGTAGAGATCACCTAGCTTAAACAGATGCATATTTAAGGTGGAATAAAAGTTACAATAGTGAAAACGATTTTGAATGATATGATGAATATGAGTGTATAAAAACAAAAGAAATACAAATGTCAAGCAATATAATTTATGGATAGTTCTTTAAATTTTATTATAAATAATTTAAACTTTTAAATTACAAAAAAATTATGAAATTATCTCTTAAGAATTTTGTATAAATAGTTAATTTTTATAGAGGGAGATATTCATTTTTTTTTTGTATATTTTTTTCTGATATTCAAATATTAGGATCATACTTTGCTAAACTGCAAAGAAAGACTTTAATTTATTTATTTATTGAAAATATTTTACTTGCTGAATTTTAAGAAGTGTATTTTAAATATAAACTTATATTGATGCACTACATCATAAGAAGTATATTTTATAACAGTATAAGTGTGATATTAAGTTTTTTTACAAATTGGAAAATTTATAGTAACTATTCCCAACACAAATAATACAATACTATTTTATTGAATGAGGATTGCATATTGTCATTACTCTTGAAAGTTTTATTTTATATTGAAATGACCAGAGTGAAGGCTATCTTAATTTATTTCTTGTATTTATTGATAAGATTTCCTGTAAATATATTTTTTTATGTTAAATAATGTCAATTCTTATATTACTTTTGTAAATATTTTTTTATATTATGTTATAAACTTATTGTAAGAGTATAATATTGTTAATTTAAAAATAAAGTTGTTAACTTTTTTGAAACATATATTCTAATCGAGTTGTGATTTATCTGCCATGTTGTTTATTTGATTTTTCATTTAACATGCATGATCCACAGAAATAAATAATTGGAAATATTACTTATTTTTCACATGATCCATAAAGATTACTTAGGTATTATTTATTATATTTGATTGAATAATAAAGTGTAATATTATTGTTATCATAGGAGATATGATCATTGATAATTATATTTAAAAGATACAACACGAATGAGAGATATACTTGATATTGCCACAATATTCAAATATATTATACTTTAGGAATGCCACATTAAACAAAGAAAGATTCTAAAATGTTTAATTAAAATATTATTATATTATTTATATTTTATTGCTAAACTTTAATCATTAAATAGATTCAATGTAGATAGTCATTAAGTTATTTTACTTGCTTATTGTTGTTATTATTTTGTAAGAGTAGTTAGATATCATGTAAAATCCCTGATTATATTTAACTACAGGGTGTCAATTAATTAATTAATTTATTTTATCATTATTCTTGGAAATGAATCTGAGATTATTATTATTTTTGGGTGAATTGTAAACTTTCTCTTAAAAGATGATAAATAAGAAATTATTAGTTAATGTTAAATGTCCAATTAGTATTTTATTAAAGGATATTAAATAATTTATTGTTATTTCTGTAATAAGTTTATAAATCATACTTTAGGATTATTATGTGTGTGTGTCTATGACATGAGTGTATTACATGGTAGTTTTTATGTGAATTTGGTGGGGTAATATTCTTATGCCATTAGGAATGTATTTTTTGTGATGTATTCTCAATGTTTAGCCAGAATACCTTACTGAACATCTCATGTTAAGAGTGTCACAATTATATTTTTTATTTTGATAGAATCATATTTTATTTATAATATTGAGCAAGTTTTATAAATTGAATTCGTTAGTAAAATGAATGGATTGAGTATTATAGTCGGAACCCTAATTATTTATAGTAAATATAAGTTGTATTATATTTAATCTATTAAATATCTTATATTTAATTATTGAAAGACATTATTTTATTAGATATTGTATCTTAGTAATGTATCTTGAGCTACTCAGAGCATTATTATTTTAATAGTCATAGTCATTGTTTATGTAATCCAATTGCAGTTTAATAATGTTATATCCTATTGAACCAGATTCTTTTAACAGTATTTCATTTAAGGAAGGGTACAATATTGTAACAGTCATATTTGTACATTCACATAATAAAATTCAGAGTTCTGGAAAATTATCACATGGCTGATCTAGATGAAGGGTTGAGACCTTGAATCCAATCACATAACACCTCCTACACCAATAAACCAAGATTTACTGCCCTATGAATGACATATATGAGGCCACACTTGGATTCTTTTAGTTCACATGCAGCAGTAGCAAATGATGGAACATAAGACTCAGGAAATAAATGACTAAATTACTACATAATTAACTAAACACACACACCTATGGATAATTAGATAATGTTTATTCATATTCTAATGTAATATAAACTAAATTAGTGAAATATGGAGGAAATTGCAGCAGATTCAGAAAAGATGCTACACCATCTTAAAATTCAGGGCAGTTTAATTAGACAGATTAATTTAACAAAGATAAATAATAATAAGTACATTGATTTCATTCACAGGTGTTCACAATAATGATGAGTGAGTCATTACGGAATTCATCATTATGCGTTTAGAATTAGATTAATATATTAAGAGTTTATTAACAATTTTAATATCATTATCATCTATGATCATTCATTCCTTATTTAGACTATCCCCTTCCTAGAGGTTTGCTATGGTTAAATATGCAAGAGTGATTAATAATAATTGCATATCTCTATTAACAATACAAATTAAGCATTAATGGGCTCCCTATGCAGATTATTATATACATAACTAGATTATGGATTCAGATCAATGCTGAACTATTCTTAACATTATGAAGGGATGAACTGGAGCTTTGTAGTATGACTTCAGATACAATGCCATTATATATATATATATATATATATATATAATATATATATATATATATATATATATTATAACTTACTAGAAATGTGTGATCGTGGCCATACTCATGGGATTTCTTTTCATGTGAATGGTTTCTGAGGACCATACAACTTGCTGTGAATTATGAGAACATTTAGTTCAGCAATTTGAGCAACTTATATAACAATCTGGACATTCATGTTCCAGTTCTAAAAAAGAGCTGATTGAACTCATAAAAAATGGGTTGACATTAAATCAGAAGCATACTAAAAGGTTATTTAAAGTAATCAAATTTATTGACAAATCTGCATAGTTTATACTACAACTCAAATAAGGACTAAAGCATATCTGGGACTTAAGCAATACTTATGATATGCCTTACATTCTTGCATTTATTAACTAATTATTTTATTAATGTGCAAACCTGATTCAAACAACAATAATATGCTAAAAATAATAGCTTAATGAATATATTTAGATTTCCAGAGTGGAGATTTATGTGTGTTTGCTAAAGAGTGACATTACTGAATTATGAGAAAGCTTCTAATCATCTCTCCCCAAAATTTTATTCATAGAATCGATCTCCATTCTGAACTGGACATAGCATAATTTAGGAAACAATATAAAATGAACTAAATAAGAAAGGCATGACTACAGAGTAGCAATCAATAGAATAATAACTGAACACAGTTTTTTTTAAAAAGCATTTACAGTTTTAGAATTCATTTATATCAAATAGGCATTGTTTACAGATATTATTTTATCAGAATTTAAATTATATTTTACAGATTTAAATTATCTTTACTTATTAAAACATTATTATGATTTAGAAGTTTGTGCACAATTAACATTAACTAGCTTAGAAATTTTAGGGAATTGACAAATAAATTTAGTCAAAAGCACTCTGAGTTGAATATTACCAATCTTTTCCTTGATGAGACCTTTTCTTGGCATCAGGCACTGCTATCTGTAGATGATCTGGTTCATCTTCCCCTTCTGAGCTGGTGGCTTAATTACACCCTCTCCATAGCTATATGCCTCTCCCTACAAGGCATACAGCAACTGTCAGCCTTTTTAGCCTTGGTTCTCCATAGTAAAACTGGTCAGAATTGCCAACCAATTACAAGCTAAATTATATAGAGTGAAGAGCCTCTAATCCACACACCTCAGGTTAATATACCCATTCAGTAACCTAGACAGCTCATGGCATAACCTGTTTTTAATTTTATTAAGATTAGCTATAATTTCATCTGGAGCCTAAAATATATAAAATAAAAATATTGGCCTCTTTCTTTGTTAAACTAGCATCTTTCACTAGTTCAAGCATTGTTCTTAGTTTAGCATTATTAAAATCTATATAGAAGTTCAATCTTACTTCTTTTAATTTGATGACCCAGGTCTTTCTAAGATTTATAACTTTATTTTAAAACAGAGTCAGGTTCAAGCATTGGTCTTAGCTTATTATCTTCTCTTCCCTTTTTTTTAACAATTTAAAATTTCAATATGAGTTTTATTAATTATTTGCAGGTGTCTTTCTAAGAACCTACAACTTTTTTTAAAACATATTTTAAGTTTTGTCAACATCTTATTATATATGTGTGAAAGACACCCCCCCCCACAGGAATTGAAATTTATATGTTAAGGCAAGTAAATGAAAAGTTTTTTTAAAACTTATGATACTTTAAATCTATATTGATTGAAAAGAGTGGTAATGACTTTAAATCTATTGCATTATAGCTTCCTTCATTAAAATAATATATATATATATATATATATATATATATATATATATATATATGGGTGGTTCCACACATATAACAATGTCCACACAACTTATTTTAATTCCTCGTTTTAAATTTATTTAATATACATGCTTTAAACATGTACACATAATTATTACAATATACACTAAAGTTAAATATGCACACACACAAATATCCATTATATATACTATTTACAATCAAGTTGAGTTAATATATGTGGACTTGGGAAGGTTTGAAATGGCAAAAAGATGCTACTATGTGACATAGTAGGGGAAACAAGATAGTATATAAAACAGACTGTTTCAATATATATATATATATATATATATATATATATATATATATATATATATATATATATATATATATATATATATATATATATATATATATTTCATAAAAGAAAGAGAAGAGAGTCAACATTTATACATCAAAATTGTAACCTAAAAATAATAGAGCACAACTGTAACCTCTGTGGACCAAAAATTGTAATTGTAGTAATGCATACAGAAGGAAAGTATAACATATAGGCTAAAATCTCATGTAATAACTAAGCTTATTGGATATATACAATAAATACCATATTC
Source organism: Epiperipatus broadwayi (assembly GCA_028023455.1). Lineage (NCBI taxonomy): Eukaryota > Metazoa > Onychophora > Udeonychophora > Euonychophora > Peripatidae > Epiperipatus > Epiperipatus broadwayi. The sequence goes on from JAQFVV010006347.1 coordinate 1,439,959, forward strand.
TACAATAAGAAGTATATAAGAGTAGGTGAGTGTAATAAAATATAATTAAAATACTAAGCAATTTTATTAATACTTTAAGAGGAGGAGGATTCTCAACACACTCTAGCCAAATAATAAATTCTTAATATTGTGGGCATATACCAGTGATATTATATGTAAGATCATTCTCTTATATACCTAGTACAGCTTTAATCATTGTTATCATCTTCTATGAATTTCATTGCCATGATTAGATAAAACATTTATTTAGTTTTATTAAATTGAAAAATGTTCTTTTAAATCTTTGCCACATAAAATTACCTTCTGAAAATACATTTCTTAATTAACAAGATAAACTGTAAATTATATGGTTCATGAATCAAATTCAGGATATGTCAGGGTCAGTATGATTTCATTTAATCATAAATAAATTATTTTTGACTCTGGAGATCTATTCTATATTGAATGGTATTCTAGAAAACAAAAATAAGACATACAATTGCCCCTAAATTAATATCTTATTGCAATAATAATAATAATAATAATAATAATAATAATAATAATAATAATAATAATAATAACAACAACAACAACAATAATAATAATAATAATAATAATAATAATAATAATAATAATAATAATAATAATAATAATAATAATAATAATAATAATAATAATAATAATAATAAAAAATGTGGAGAAATAGACCAACCAGATAAAGAAAATATAATTGAAGAGACAGAAAATAAAACAAGGGCAGACAAGAAGGTAAAGCACATCAAACACATTGAGGCTGACCAAGAACTAGATGATTTAAAAGTGAAAAATAAGGAACTGGATGACATACAAGATAATAAACAAAGTAAGCAAAAAACAGATAAAGAAGATATAATTGAAGCAATGGCAGACAAGAAGTTAAAACACATCAAACACATTGAGGCCGACCGAGAACTAGATGACTTAAAAGTGGAAAATAAGCCACTGGATGACATACAAGACAATAATAACCAAAGTAAGCTTAAAATTGCACACCAGGAAGGGCCAGCTCAGCTCTATGAGCAAGAGAGATTAAACAAGACAAAAAAGGATAAGAGAATTGCAGCAAAGGTAAGCCATATGAAATGTGACCAAAATAATCAGTCAGAGAGTGCAAATAAAGATTACACACAAATAATGACACTTGAGACTGAAACTGAAGACATGAGTGATGTACATAAAAGATGCAGAATTTCAACCAAAGTCAAACCATGGCCAACAATTATGAATAAAACATCGACTGAAGTAATGGAAGCTATCACTCTGGATCTGCCTACCCAAATAGAAACACACACTAAATATAGGTGCAAACCAGGGCGACCAGCAAAACAAGATAGAAGATGTAAAAAGGTGAGAATTGAACAAGAGAACCCTCACAGTGAGCAGGAGATATATCATTGGGCTGTAGCAGTGGATGAAGAGAGTGGCTTGGTGTTTCAAGATGCTGTGGAAATTGAGGAAGAACAGAAGCAAGACATGAGTGCCTAAACTTAAACAAGATTATTAATGAAACTTAAAATTGCTGTTTTAAATGTCAGAGGACTTAATTCAATCAATAAAAATTTCAAAGTTAAACATTGGATAAATCAAATCTGAGTGCATATAACAGGATTATTAGAAACAAAGATATATGCAGGCTCACCAATAAATTCAGCTACCTACCTAAGGGGTCAGGGCTTCTCTGCATGTTCCAGAGATTCATCCTCTCCATCTGCAGGAACTGGAATAGTAATTGCTCAAGATTGTCCTTTTGAAAATTTCAAAATACTTTACATTGATTCAAACCTCCTAATAATAACACTGACTCAAAAAATAATTACAATGAATATAGTGCTTGTATATATGCCAGTACAAAAGCAAAAGATAGAATCTATAATTTCCAATATAAATTCAATTCTTGCCATGAATGCAAGCCCCACTGTTCTGGTTGGGGACTGCAACTCATCTTATGAAGAATTTATACAGAAATCACTACATAAAATAGCCATACCATTGATTAGTGGACAAGGTTTTCTGCCAGAAGGGGCTGTCTCCTTTCATAATGGTCAGTTTGCAACATTAATAGATCTGAACTTTTACTCACCATCACTGCATCACCTCATGGAGGTAAAATTGGTCCTGACCATGTTTTCTGATCATTCTGCCCAGTTAATCATGATCAATCTAGAAAAACTGCAAGTAGTTAATCATAAGCTAACAAAAATGATGAGAGTACTTATCCCAACAAATGCAACAGAATTCCTCTTCTCAGAGACATATATTCTGTTGCAGAAGGTTAAAGGGATGAGCCTTGATCCTATACAGCAATACCTGACTTTTATAAACATCTTGTCCTTCAATATTGATCATGTAACAAGAAATCAACCACCACCATCAAGGCTTCTGCAATATGCCAATCAGCTACATCAGAGACTAATGATGATGGCTCCAACACACAACACCAAAACACAGAAAGCTGACTGATGCTTATAACAAGGCCTGTGAATCACTGAAAGAATATCTGAAGATAAAGAAAAGTAAGCTTTGCATGGCACAACAGCACACATGGACCTGCAAATTTATCAAGTGGGCTTTAGGTTATGTACCTGACCTAAAGGTGCCAATGGCCATCCAGACTGAGGATGGTATGTTCAATGGCCATAACATGATTATGCCATTGTTCAAATACTTTCAAGATAAGTTAAGTGCTGAGCCCCACATTTTCTTCTCACCAAAATGTTTGGAGAGGTTGAGAGTGAATTACCAGTTAGTGAAAATGATATAATGGAGAAAATGAGAACTATCAGCAATGCTTGTCACCCAGGTGGCCATGGGATACCACTGTTCATTTTCAAGCATTTAATTTTTGACAGCTAAATACCTCAAGGATTTTAGCAAACCATCTTGCTCAAGAAATTAAGCCAACCACAGGGATATACCCCATGGCAATAGTGCCATATAATAAAAAAAGAAAGGCATACCAATGTCAGATGAGCTTAGACCAATATCTATGAGGCCACTTCCTATTAAAATATTGGAAAAGATTAAAAAAGATAAGATTGAGCCCTATAGTTTACCAACCATCAGTGAATCACAATTTGCAAAGAAGACATCATCAACAGTGCAAGCAGCATTGTTATTCAAGACCATGATGATAGCCACTAGGGTGAGGAAGAAATACAGCACAGTGGTGGTGCAGATAGATATTGCTTCAGCTTTCGATTCAGTGAGAAATCCCTGTGCTACTGGATATGCTCAAGCAGACTAAAATACCCAAAACTCTGCTATATTTGACTGCAAACTTGATACTGAGCAGAGAACTTAATGTTACTATGAATGGCAAAAATTCACCCTCATTCATCCCAATGCAATCACTATCCCAGGGGTCTCCTCTGAGTACATTAATGTTTATTTATTATATCAATCCACTTATTGAAAAAATCAATAGCACATTCATTGGAGTTCAAATACCTGGTACAACACAAAAGATTGTATGTCTCGCATACATGGATAATATTACAGTCTTCTTGACATCCAAGAAGCAAATACCACAGCTTCAGGCAGTGCTTGAACAATTCTCAAAACAATACAGAATGAGAATAAACCTAGAAAAGACTGCAGCCTGGACACTACTCACTGGAAGGCCATGTGGGCCAATGTATCAAGCAAAACCTACTCCATTTTTAGGCTTTCCTTTTTTTCTAGGAGCCACTGGAATGAGATGTCAGATCCAAGCCAAGCTCAAAAAAGAAGTCAAAAGCATAGCTGAATCATTCTCAAAAACATATTTGTCCATATATGCAAAGGTGCAACTGATTAGCAAGCTTATAATAACCAAGATAACATATTATATGCCTGTGGTTGAATTTTCAAAAAAAAATATGGCATGCATTTGATCCATATGTTGCAAGCTCATCTGGGGAAAAAAGACAGTGGCAATTACAATGGCAAAACTCAATCACCCTCTTATAGCAAATGGACTGGGATTGCATAGCCTACAAACATTTCAAACATTAATTGCTATACTCACTCAATTTCCTAAATTAAGACCCTTAGAGCAGATAACACCCACAGATAGGCCTCCTCCAAAAGATTGTTTTTGGCAGTCACCATCTACCAATGCAGGAGAGAAAGAACAATCCCAGATCAATTTGAACAAAAGTATAAATATTGGGGAAATATATAAGTTTATACATCAAAATAATCTCAATGAGGAGATCCCATCAATACTAGAAATAGGAAACAAATATCTGATCAAGCAATACAAAAGATGGCAACTAGAACCTAAGTTTCTAGATTTTATAATCAAAATGAATTTGAATGCTTTACCTACTAAATATTTTTTACATCAAAGAAGAATGTACAGGTCAGTTGATCCTTTCTGTGGCCTTTGCCATATGGCTGAGGAGACTTTACAGCATATAATTTTCAACTGCAAGGCCATGGAGCAGACTAGATGCATTCTGCAGGGGAAATATAGAAAACAAAACACTACAATGATGCAAATTATGACAACTTACAAAGGTAGGTCTCAACCAGCCATAAGGGCCTCAATGTTTGTCTTATATGCACTTTAGTGCACTAGGGGTGTGTTTGTATTGGGTAATAATCCCAGAAAACATCCAGCCACATTTAAGAATAAGTTAATTAAAATTCAAGTTAGAGACAAACAGATCACCAGCCTGGATATTTATGCAGCTACTTGGTCCCTGCTCATACAAACAGGAAAGTTATAAAGACTGGACAATCCAATATATTATATGTAGACAAGAACTATGTTTTAAGCTCATGTAAATTCAGAAAGAACTCTATCAAAATGACAATGTAAATGTTAAAATTTGTAATCAACTTGTAGCAGTTAATTTACTATGTAACCACTAATGTTGTATTCTTTTGAGACAATAAAGGCCTTTTGAAACATAATAATAATAATAATAATAATAATAATAATAATAATAATAATAATAATAATAATAATAATAATAATAATAATAATAATAATAATAATAATAATAATAATAATAATAATAATAATAATAATAATAATAATAATAATAATAATAATAATAATAATAATAATAATAATAATAATAATAATAATAATAATAACAACAACAACAACAACAAGCTGAATAGGGAGAAATTCATTTCCACAATTATTAGAGCTCACAAAGATAAAGGCATATTGAGAGCAGAATATTATAGGATTTATCCTTCTGCTACCAGGCCACCTAGAATGTTTGCTAATTCTAAGCTACATAAACCCCAAGAACCTTTAAGACTTATGTTGGATTTTGGAGGTGTGCACTATTTCGAAATGGCCAAGCTGGTAAATCAGTGGTTAGTTGACTATGTGGGTTTTGGTTACTTCACCATCAAATCTTCATTTGAATTTGTTAGAAGAATCAAGGATATATTAATAGATCAGAATTTTGTAACTGCAGCCATGGACGTGACCGAATTATATGGATCGATTAATAGGAAATGGTCAATTGAAATCATCCACAAAGAATTAATAAATAAGCATTGCCCAAATGAGCGCATAAACTTCATTTTATCCTTCCTCAACTGATTGGACAATAACATCTTTACAACTTTTGAGGGTCGTTGGTATGATATGAAAGAAGGTTGGCCTATGGGTCTTCCCCTAAGTGGAATAATATCCAGCATCTTCTTAAACTTTTTTGAAAAACATACCATTGTTAAACACACCGCTAACGTTGCTGGATTAATTTACATGCGCTATGTAGACGATGTATTTATGGTAGCACCAAAAATGTAATTGTCAATATTCAAAATGAATTACAACTACAATCTAAATTGATCATAAACACCACTTGGGAGAACGAGGGGCAGAAGCTTAAATATCTGGATTTGCTGGTCCATAGAGAAAACAGAGATCTGCATTATAGTATGATAGTTAAACCCCTTGAGATCTGAGGCTTTACTCACCCGAAATCCATGTCACCTACTGCACATAAATTCGCAGGGCTCAATGCGTTTTTATTTAGAAATCAAAATTTATGTAAATTTGAAGCCGATAGAAAGACCAACATCGCAATTTATATAAATGATTTGCTTAGCGTAGGTTTCAGCTACAGATCAATTGCAAAGAAAATTAAGCAATTTCACAGTAAACTAATAGCTAACCACAAAAATAAGGATAAGCCTCAAATTACACTCCCTTATATTCCCAAAGTATCACAACAGATAATAAAGACTCTAACTGGGGAATTTATGGTTGGTTTTCGTACTCCCCATAATTCTAACAGACTCATTAATAATTCAAAGGATAGAACAGACCCATCTCAAACATCCCAGGTGATCTACAGCATGTCATGTCCACAGGCCGGATGCAAAGCCATATACTATGGGGAAACTAAGGCCACTGTTCACAACAGAGCAGCTCAACACTTGTATAACTATAGAAGAGCAAAGAAGAACAGTGATAACTTTTCAATATTTCTGGAACATGAAAAGCAGACTGGCCATGTGTTCGAACCAGGCAACCCCAGGATTGTATGCCCTGAAACCAACGACTGTAAGAGAAAGATCAAAGAGGCGTACTTCATTGTTTGCGACAACAATTCTATCAATAGACGTGACATGTGTTTTTCCATTTCAAAAAAATGGTCAAACTGATTTGCATTTACATTTGCATATTTGTTATTTAATAACACTACGTAAAGATTTATTACGTTCGTCGGCCATGAATATGAGGGCAAACCTCGAAAGCGCTTGGCCCATTTAATAGTTTTATGCGAAATTTGTTTTGTTTATTTGGAAGCTTCTTCGTCAGCGAGTAAATCGTTTTTATGCTAATAATAATAATAATAATAATAATAATAACAATAATAATAATAATAATAATAATAATAATAATAATAATAATAATAATAATAATAATAATAATAATAATAATAATAATAATAATAATAATAATAATAATAATAATAATAATAATAATTAAGAATGTGTAAAGGATTTTATAGCCATTGCAAATACCTTAGAATAAATCTCCTTAAACATTTTCTAAATTTGAATTACGTTCTACAATTTAACTTTATCATGGAATAATAAATATGATTTAATATGGAAAATATTTTTGTAATAAATAAGCACCATGATCCAAAGTATTAATCTAATTATAGATTTTTATTATGCAAATATATATGTTTTAGGTGTAATTATAATATTCAAATATAATTCAATAAAGAGACTCTGATTAGTTCCAATATTCATGTAATCTTTTAACAAATGCAATCAAAATAATGTAATACTATCTTATATAATTATTTAGATTTTTGATTCACAAATGGAATAATTTCTGGTTGAGAAGTGGAATGGTGTGAACAAATGACTATGATAAATTTTTTAAATAACAACAACAACAAATATTTATTTACAGAAAACAAACACAAAATCACAAATACTAAATATAATTTAAGTCCACATTGCCAAAGACCCTTATAGTGTTACTTTCTCAAAATTTATAACAGAAAGATTAAAATTTATATTGTGTTTTACAAAAAAAGTACATTCAACCTAACTAAACAAAATAATCCAGCAGATTAATTAAACTTTCTATTGCTTAATTATCAAAAATTTCATGCTTATCAATGCATTCATACAATGATAATAATATTTATATAAGTAGTGTCTCTTTTATGAATATTGATCATACTCAATAATAATATTAGCTTACTAATCCAGTAATGAAGAAGTGATAAAAAAAGATGTACATTGTCTATTTATTCCTAAAATATAATTTTACACATTTTGAAAATAATTATTTATCATATTTTTATCTCAGAACTAGTAAAACTTAAATATAGGACTTACACATCAACAATAAATTATTTATATCTAGATAAACCAAGAGATACTAAAGAGGTAAGATAGAATTTCTATATACCTTGATAAAAATAGCTAAAATGCATGATATGACATAGTGAAATATTATACATGCTTCATGACATCATTCACAACAAAGTCCATCTACAAATAACTGAGTAAGGTAAAGTAAAAAGTATGATGGCATAACTCATAAAATGCATTTACTTTAGAGGGCTAATAAGAAGAGAACCTAAGACTTTGTCACTAGTCAGCAAAATAATAAAATTGCACATCAGAAACAAAATATTAAATAAAGATAGCCTTCAAATAGAAAGATCTAAACTACTATCCCCAAAATATATGCATATGTGCCTATTAGCAGAACAATAAATATAGAAGAAAAACTAATGATTGTATCTCAACATACAATGGCATAAATAAGTATTGCTAAAATAAAGACTAAACTACTATCTCTAGACTAAAGCATTATAGCTAATGAATGTGAAAGATGATAAACAATAACTAATGCCAAGTGTGGCTTAAATAAAATTAGATAATAATTATGCATGAAATAAAAAATAGAAACAGACATTTATTTATTCAGCATACAAAATATACCTTTATAAATAAATGATTTGTATGCAACTGAGAACACATACTAATTTAAAATATGCAAATATAATAGAGTGCTATATTGAGAACTTTAATTCAAAATATTTCAAAAATAGCATATAAAAATATAAAATAATATGCATTTGAAATAAAACATAGTATGCAAAAATCATAAATACAAGTAAAATTTAACTGTACAATTTATTATAATAAAATAAATAAAAGTCCTTTTATTTTATTTTATCTTTTTTGATCTCTCACCATTAAACTGGAACATTAATAGAAATGTTTGGCAACAAAATGCAATATAATTATAATATAAAAAGCTAAAATATAAATTATGAAATATGAAAAGAGCTTCTTAGATATCCTTAATAAAATATCAAAAAATTATTCTAACAAGTAATATAATACATGTATGTTTCTTCATTGACTAAATAAATATCCATTGATTTTATGATACATATTTATTATTGCAGTAAATATATGATGCCAATTTCCAAATTATGTCATCATAAATCTCTTAACTCATTGTAATAAATAAATATTTTGCATAATACTTCTTTAAAATTATATTTATCCAAAATTAGAAAATATTCAGCAGGAGAAAGGTATTTATTTCAAATGTTACATTCATAATGATATTGGTCTCCAAGGTAATGCTTATGGAAAAAAATAGAGCCTGCTGGATTTTTCGACATTTATAAATTAATTAAAATATAAGAAAATCATTTACGTTCACTTAATATAAAGTCTTTTTGCAGGTATATTTTATATTTCCTTTTTATCAAAGTGAAAAACTTAAATTTTATATATTTATTAAACAGTTTATAGCAAGTTGATTTTTTATTACCCTTGCCTTAAAAAAATGATACTTTCAGGGGGAGAAAACAGTCATAATAATTCAATTCTTTAACATGTGCTGTCATAAGTTAACAATATAATGTTGTTCATTTAAATAAGCACAAATACATTTTTATTGAAAATATAAAATGTTATTAATTGAAATATTTCTTTTATAAACTTAAATAAATTCTATTAAATGTCTGATAAAATAAAATCGTCATATAAATATATAGTTTTTATCCTGAATTAAAAATCTTTTACTCAAGATAAATAAATTCTAGATAACATTTAATATGAATGCATGTTTTAAATAAAATATCACGAAATTATTAATACTTTCTGTGACATTCTTGCCAATAATAAATTTAAATATTCTATGGCAACACATTAAATATACTTTTGCTCTTGCATCATTATAAAAATAGTAACAACAATTTTTGAAGTTCTCCAATATAAAAAATTTACCAGATAATATTTCAAACATTATAATAAGTAAATTATATTATCAATAAATCTGGCTAGGAAATGAAGATTTCACTGATTTTGGTGCTGTTTTAATTCTGATAATTGTGTCTATATAGTATTTAAATTATCCTAACATATTTAAGCTCAAAAAATAATAAAGTTTAAATAAAATTACATTTTTAAAATTTAACTGGAGTCTGAATTACAACAGTTACAAAAAATAAAAATAAAATAATTGAAAAGAGAAATTCAGTAATCATGTCAGGTGTCAATTTTAGCTTCATTAACTTAGTAGTCAGATGATCATTGTACAAGACTTATTATTAATCTTTTAACCTATAACCTCTTCCCAAATTAGTGTGAATCCCTGGTGTAATGTAACTAGGAAATATTACCAACTAAAAATTAATTAATTATTATTCAATTTTTTAAACATAAATTAACCATGTCTACATATTTAAAAATTAATTAAAAAAAATTATGGTACAAATAAAATAACTACTTAAAATTACTTACATCAGAATAAAACAAAATATTACATAATGAAATTTACATTATATTAAAAAAATAAAAAAAATATTACAAATAATATTTAATATACTTATTTATCATTGTTTTAATCTCAACAAATTTCTCAGAATAAAATATTTAAATTGTCTTTTAAAATTAGATACTAAATATTTTAAACATAAATAATTTTAAAATTAAATATAATATTTATTTATTCATTCAGACATTCAATTATTTATTACTTTAAAAATCCTATCTTTATTTATTAATTCTATTGAACCTTTATAAATAAATAAATTTAAAATATTTAACTATAATATTATGTCAAAATTAAAATGAACTAATATATTACCGATTTAATATAAGTTGCCCACATAACCAACATACATGGTTTGAACATGGCTTCAAAATTTAAAATTGATATGAGCTTTTAAAAACATTTTAGATGATTTAATCATGACTACCTTAATATTATTTTTTAAATACAGCATTTACCATTCTACACTAACAAATATGTAATTTTGAAATATTTTAACATGATAAATACTTATTTAAGCTTTAAATTATTATAATATAAGTTGTCAAAAATTATTTTACAATAATAAAATTATTGATATAATAACTTTTCTATACAAAAATTATGGCATTATAATGCCCTAATAAAAATATAAAAAAATTTTAAGATATTTTAGCACAAACTTGACTTGGCATTTAGCTTCTGATAAAGCTGAAGGTCACAATGTGTGGGTGTGCTAAATTAAATATTTTTATGGATTAATCATGATGTAAACAAAGAAGTGAATGGGTGAATTTCAATATAATAATTAAAAAAATATGTTATTAGTTGTGTTTAGATAAACATTATTTACTATTAAAAACATTTGATCTACTTTCCAACATTAGCTTCATCTGGATTTTACTTAGAAACAAAAATAGGTTTATCTTTCATTTCTAATCTCAAGTCTTATACAGATTTAAATTCAGACATATTTTCAATGTGAAAAAGTATATGCAAAGCTATAAGTTATTCATAATAAATCTGTTTAATAAGCATAAAATAATCAGATAAGTAATATCAAGATACTGTAAAATAGAGAAGTCAATGTATCTTTACAAATAATCCTCTCATTTATATATCAGCATTAAGATTTAATTTATTTTTTAATATTATGTGACAATATTCTATCATAGATATTATGCATCTATTTTATTTGTAATTAAATGGATGGCCATTAAGTATTTTCAGTAAAATATACCAATTTTTGAATGCCTGTTCAAAAAGTGATTCATTCAGTCAGTATTAACTAGCCTTTGATATGTTTTTGTCTGACAATAGACATTAACTTTCATTGAAGCAGCCACTTTATAGAGTTTATTTACATAAAATTTTACACATATATACATTCTTCTCCTTACAAGAAATAAAAAGCTTATTAAAAGTTTTATCTTCTTTTGCAATAAAATAAATATATATTTAAGTGAATGTGCCTTTTTAAAAGATCTCTCTATATAACTTTGTTGAATGGTATAATCATTGTTGCCACAGTTATCCAATTGGTTTGCTTGAAGTTATCTTTAGAATATTTTATTAAGCAATTATCATTGCTACTAAACATTTCTTTTTTTTCAAAATTAGTTACATGCCTATAAACAAAGATTTATACATGTGAAGGTGTTATTTATTGTTTATTCATTAATATTTCTACTGGGATATATGTGTACACACACAATATATATATATATATATATATATATATATATATATGTATGTACATTATTTTATATATATATATATATATATATATATATATATATGATGGCTAATACTGAGTAAAATAATGCACATAAAAATAATTTTTTCTCTGTATGATCCTGTTTTAGTTTGGGGGCCTATCCAGATGGTACAATATACTGTAACATTTTACATTTTGATTTAGGTCTGTTATTGTGCACTATAAAGTGCTAGTTAATCAAACTATGAAAAAGAAGAATCTTCCATTTATATATGAGTTTAGGTATCTCAAGAACGTAGTTATATTTCTTGATTAACTGACCAAATATCTTATTACTATTCAAATTTCCAGTGGAATCAGTTTTATATTTATTTATAAGGGCACCAAGGTTGTAGACCCACTGATATCCATCACATCGCACCATCAATTTGAAACAAATAACTAAAATAAAATCAGGAATTAGATTTCTCCATCAATTAATTTATATGAATTATCCTTGGATTTAACTATTAAACAAACATATTGGTGAAAGGTAATTTATACAATTCTCTAAAATTAATAATCTTTTTAATAATAAAATATAAATAACTAAAATTAAGAATGTACAGTCAAAAGTTGATATCAATGTTAAATATTTTATTAAAACCAATTAAAATTTTTAAATGATAAATTATTAATAAAATTGTAAAACACATACACATGCTCATGCAGGTAATACTAATCAAATTATTCAACGGTTAATATTTTACTTCTTTTAAGTTCTTTTAGAATCCATGGAAAAAATATGAAAGTCTCTTTATAGGTGTTTGAATTTTTTAATTAATGTTAATGAACTTTATGGCTCTATTAACAGAAATAAATCCATTACCCTCATCAAACATGAATTAATTAAGAAATATTATCCAAAAAATCGAATTGATTTTATAATAGAATTTTTGAAGTGGCTGGATAACAACATAGTTGCTAAATTTGAAAACAAATGGTATGTGATGAATGATGGTTGTCCCATGTGACTGCCTATGAGTGGAGTTGTTGCTAGCATTGTCATAAACCATTATGAGAACCAAATTCTTCCAAAATATTTCACAACGGATCCAACTTTCATATACTCTCGATATGTTGATGACATTTTTATTGCAGCAAAACCTTCCACCACTATTAACATACAAAATGAATTTCAAGCCATCTCAGGATTAACCCTTGGTAGAACAGAGGAAAACAAGGAACAAGAAATAAAATACCTAGACTTGTTAGTAAAAAGAGAGAATACACACTTGGATTATAAAATGATGATTAAACCACTGAACATATGAGGTTACACAAGTCCAAAATCTAACACCCCCAACACATATAAATGGGCAGGTATGAATGTGTTCCTTTTTAGAAATCACCAATTATGTAAATATATAGTGGATAGGAAAAACAATATAGACAAATATACAAAGGAAATGACTAATATAGGCTTCAAATCTAATACAATCAATCAGAAAATAAAAATATTTTATAGAAAAGTAAGAAATAAATTGCCTAAAGATAATATGAAATACCTAACAATTCCTTTTGTACCTAATGTAACACCAAATATTGCAAAAACATTGGCTAACAATTTTAAATTTAGTTTCAGAACACCTCCCAACACTAACCGGCTGATAAATAATGCTAAAGATAAAACAGATAGAGATCAAGCCCCTCATGTGGTCTATAAAATGGCATGCCCTCAATTAGGCTGCCATGCATCATATTATGGTGAAACTCGGGCTAACCTGAACACAAGAATTTATCAACATAGGTATTCTACAATAGGGTCAAAAATAAAAATGAAGGATCATCAGTATTCTGGGACCACCAAGCAGCTACAGGCCATGTATTTGAACCTAGTTCTGCCCAAATAATTTGTACAGAAAAAATGATGCCAAAAGAAAAGTTAAAGAAGCTTTCTATATAGCAAATGACATTAATGCCACTAATAGAAGAGAGGCATATTTTGCTCTCTCTAAACAATGGACTAATTAAAAATTCAAACGCATTTGCATAATCATAACAATCGTTAGTTACAAAGCTATGAGTATGAGATTCAAACATGAAATCTCGAAAGCGCTTAGCAAAGCTATTATAAATTAGAGTAAAATTATAGCTTCACTATTTAATGCGAAAAAAAAAGTTGCATACTTATAATTAAAGTTTATGATTAAATTTAGTTTGCAAACATTTAATGAGACATAAGTTAGGTATGAATAATAACTTCCTGGTAAGTTTGTGTAGACCATAGATTTTTGTATCATACATGTATTTCTAGGAATCCCCAGATTATTAGAAGTTGATTGATTTTTTCTGTTGAAATTTTCACATTTCTGATTAGTTTCAAGGTATTGCTAGATTCAAAGCTTTTCGAGTGACCTCTTTGTGATGAGAGAAGGTGTCTAAAAATGCTCCAGTTTCTATTCCCACCTGATGTATTGGTTCAGCAAATAAATATTCCTGAATTTTTATTATGGTTGTGAGAACAAGAGAGCCACAATTAGGTCCTGTCCTCTCACCCATCTAGGATGCATAAAACCTTTAGCACAAATAATCCAGTTTGTAGTTTTTCTGCCTTTTATAACATCAGGTCAGTTTTTTTCTATTTTTGTGAATACATTTTTATCTTTTTTGTTATCAGAATACAAGATGTACATTTTTTTTTTATTTCCAAAATCCTTTTTTATGAATTACATTTGCCATCTTTAATTAGCATATAAAAAGTTTTTTTCTAATTGTAATCTCTTGCATTTATAATTTATTTTGTTTATCTGGATAAGCAATCTGTCTGCATTTCTACTCTTTCCAGTTTTAACTTTAATTAAATAAATCATATCAAACACAAAATAACTTTCCTCATACTTATCTAAAATAAATTATATTAACTAAAAAAAAAAGAAATCTCGTCCATTGATGATTTTTAAATTTCACTTTTAGCTTTTAAAATATTGCCAATTTTCAAAACACTCATGAACTATAGATATTTTACTATGGTTCAATATATATATATATATATATATATATATATATATATATATTGAACGATATTTTGAATAAATATATATATATATATATATATATATATATTTATTCAAACAGTAAATATTGCAGATATATATCATACAAACATACACCTTTAATTTATCACAATAAAACAAATTTAATTATATATTCATTTAGAGTTGTAAAACAAAGCATTTAAATTTGAGAAGTAAAACAAAGATTGATTATAATGTTAAAAAACAATATTAAAAAAAAAATGGGTTGAAAATTCAAGATAAAAAAATGATAATATTATTATTGTGTTAAGGATACAATAAACATGTATTAGCTCAGCATATAATACAAGTGAATTATTTATGGACTAAATAAATTATTGGTTAGGTATTAAGAGATGAAAGACATCCATAAAAAATCAAATTTAACCTAGAATGATCGATTAAATTGTTCACTAGATCATTATGAAAAAAGTTTATAATACTGATATGCAGATTAATATTATAATTATATATCATCATTTAATATTTAAATTTTTCAATAACTGTTTTTTTTATAAAGACTATAACCTTAAGACAATGCACCTAGATGCAACAGTAAAGACCTTTACAAATCTTAACACATAGTCTTAAGGTTATAGACTTAATATATATTACTTAGGTAATGAGTATGTGATTAACAAATTATTAATTACAACTTTAAATAGCTGTTTTTGTAATCTAGAATTTTATATAGTATTGCTAAAAAATATAGACATTGGGTGTCTTCTTATTTGCCATATTTAATTCCAAAAAAGTTTTGCAAATATTGCAATATTTCATCATAACTACACTTATTATTTAAATAATACTTTGAGTGCAATTTGAAAATTATAATTGCAGTTTGTAATGTTATAGCTGATTATTTATTCGTCTGTATTCATAACAAGTTATATTTACCTATTTAAGAAGATTTATTTAAACTTTTTATCAATAATTTCAATCTTAGTGGTCAAGTTGAAATCTTTACTATCTATATAAATATATTGGACCATAAATAAAAATGGGATTCCATCTTTATTGTGAAAACGAGGTTGCCTTGAGAACAGTTTGAAATTGTTTATTGTTATTGGTATTGCCTAAGTGTTGACTGTTTTTAATATATATATATATATATTAATGCATAATTATTATGCTTCTAAATAAAACTGCCAATATGCACACAAACATACATACATTTATTTTAGTACATCATTAATTTCTAGTAATAACTGCAATGACTATAATAGCAATTTCAATTTCTTTATTGTGCCACTACATTTAAAAGAACAATAGAAAGTGAAGGTATTGTAGACATTTATACGTCATCAAATTGATAAAGTATTAAAATTTTTCTTTTTATATTTCACTCACTTTAAATGAAAAATGTTGCTGACAAAAACAGAATTTTATAGAGTTAATGAATTTTCCCTAGAAATGTAATTTTTTTTTTTTTTCATGAGTCCATTTAGAAAAATACATAAAATATATAAAATAAGAATTCCAAAATATAAGTAATAAAATATTCCAATAATTTTGATAAATTTATAAACAATGACCATTAATTATGTTGCACAAATAATACATAGAAATATTTAAGAAGTATTGTATTTCAAATGCCATACCATAACAATAATTTACAAGTCAAACTATCCAGAATCATTTTAATAAAATTGCAAATAATATACTCTTATATGGATATTAATTCAACATTCAGATTTTAAAAAGTCTAGCATGTAAATTATTCTTATGGTATGAACATTCAGAGATTATTACTTCATAATATTATTATTGCAGATATATTATTGCAGAGCCTATCTTATCACTTACCTTTCTATTATGGTTGCTCCAAAACTGTTGACTAAGTAAAAATTTCTTTGAGAATTATAAATGGTAATATAGTACTTTAATTTTGTCATAACATACAATTTTATATTACTATATGATATAAACCTATTAAAATACTATATTATTATTTATATTTGAAGAAGACCTAATCAAAATATTGGAGAGAAAAACTTAATAATAAAAGACTTAAAATAAATAGCTTAAATTGCCATTTTAAGACTCATATCATGATACCCAAAATAATAAAAGAAAATTCAATTAATAAATATGTGATGCAAAAATTTTCATAAAAATTTGTATTGTATTATTAAATATGAGATGTTAAATTAGACTTCATTTAGAATGTTATATACATTGACATAGTTGATAAAGACATCAAACATTGATAAAAAGATATTCTAAAAACACCACTGACCATTCCAGTTTTTACATAATTAAACTGTAACAATATTTTTTCAATTCTAGAAGCTATAATGTAAAGTAATGAGTAAGCACTAAATAAATGTGAAATCAGATTTTTAATTACATGATCAACTTTATAAAAAATATATTTAAAAAAATGTTACATGATTTCTGCAAGTATATGATTACAATTCAAATTTAATAAACATTGTTAATGTAAATGTGCATCTTGGCATTGAAAGTGACAAAGTTAAATAGACTAAAGCCTTATTTGAATTGTTATTTATCTATTAATTTTTGAATTACAAAGTAACATATATACAGAGGTTTATTAACGAAAAATGTTTTTATTGTGTTTCCCAACAACTCCAGAAAGAAAACATTTTCAAATTGTTCTCAAATACTTGTCAGAATATTGTTTGGGACAGCAAGTTGATTCCTATTTAATTATAGCTCATCTTTACATATAACTTATATTAGAAGTTATTTATTATATATTATCTCTGTTAAATATTGTTGGTCAAATGAAGATTTGTGTACATTATTTTATAGAAGAAAATCAAAGCTTTCCCCATTTTCTTCCAATTATATATGATAATTTGATTAGTTCAATCAAAGCCTGGATTAAAAATATTATCATTATAATCCAAATTTTTAATATATTAAACTTTCCTTGTTATATTGTAAGGGAAGTTTTTAAAAAAATATTGATTTTTTTTTTTTTAGCTCCTAAATTATAGGTCTGATAGATTTTGTATTTTGTAGATGTAGAGTAGTTATTTAAAGTTATAATTAAATATCAGTGCTGTAAATTGTCATTTTTATTAAAAGAAAACTTTTAATCATTCAAATAGTATAAATATAGTTGCATAAATGAATCAATAAAAGCTTTATCTTTACATGATCAACCAAAATTAATTCCTTATTTTTATCATTTCCTTCCAGATAATTTGAACTCATCTATTTTTTAATTTTTTTTTTTTTGGAATACAAATATATGGTGTATTTACAATGCACATTCAGACGTTTTCCTATCATGTGGAACATGAAATTATTTTGGTCTTATATATGTTTAGATTGAAATTAAAAATCATTTTTCTTAAAAATGTAATTTTGCAATAATTTTTTTTTATATTTCAACAGTTATTTAGTATAGTTGTTTGAAGGGAAGCGTCATTTATCTTTCCAATTCTCAAGATAATTTAAGTTTACCTTTTTATTTTTATAAGTTTTTAAAATAAACAAATATAGCTTACTTGTAATTTGATTTTTTATTTATTTAAATTAATACACTTTATTTCAAAACACTGTTGGCTTTGCTTATGCTAACAAAAAGAAAAACTTGATTAATCTGAAATCTTCCTAAAATTGTGCTAAAAATAAAGAAAATCTATTGAATTTTATTTAATTGCTATTATAAGATGAATGAAAAAAATAGAGACCCTTTATTTTATACACTATGATAATTACTATTAAGATATTAACGTCAGTCAATATCTCATAACTTTCTCATAGTCATATTCATACGTTTTTAAGAGCAGTTGTTTTAATCCCTATTCTAGTTACATTTTCTGTAATTTTGACTAATTAATAAACATTTAATGATAGTTTTTTTTAATACGCCTAAAAATGTCTGGGAATGATTATATTATAACACTATACTTTTTTAGTGTTATTGATTATTCAAGTTTAAAATAGATGATGCTAGAATAGAATGAAAATAATTTAAATGTTAAATTTTAATACTAGTTTTATTTATTGCATACTAGGTGTACTCAGGGCTTTGTTGTGTTATTATATTGAATGAATGTAGAAAATATATTTAAATAATATTTAAATAAAATAATAATAAGAGTTATCAACAGCAGACAAAAATAACTATTGTAATACATTTTTATAACAATGTTATAGGTTAGAATTAAGTGTAGCATGTTTATATAACTTATTTATTATTATTTTATGTAAATATTCTAAAAAATATATTTTATTTATTAACTATATTGGATTTTCTCACATTAGTAAAATAATAATTAAAATAAGAGCATAAAAGAATATAATGCAGTTAATAATTAAAATGTTTATTATATATATATATATTCTGAATATTAGACATTATTTAATGTTTTATTATCTAATTTCTATTTTTTTTCCATTTTTTGGTGAATTGAATAGCAAATAAAAATGTTCCTCACTAATTATTTCCATTTTTCTAGGTGTCATCTCATGTCATTAAAAGATCTGATGATTAAAATATATTTATGTATTCTACTTTTAAAGTCTAGCTGTCTCCTCACATTAGTAAAAAGTTTGATGGTTAAAAATATATTTATGTACTCCAATTTTTGATGTATTGAATATCAAATAAAACTTTTACTTGCTAATTTTCTCCATTTCTCTGTCCCATTGCATTATGTAGAATGTCTTATATTTAAAATATATTTACATTATGTATTCGTGAAATAATTATCGACAGCAATATCACAAAAACATAACTTTTATTAAATACAATAAAGAATAATTTTAAAATAAATTATTTTTTATTTTTCAAATAATAATAATATTTAAAATGTCTATAAACTTTTGTCATTGTAATATATGAAAGTGAAAAATTAAATACATGGTCCAAATGAAATTTAAAATAATATTTATGCAATAAAATTTTATCTGGATTATCAAATACTAAGTTCTCTCCATTTCTCTAGTATACATTTCAATACATAGGCCACAACATCTTATTTTATCATGTGAGAATACACTTAAAAGGAAATTACTTATCTTTCTGTAGCTGTGGAATTTTAAAATTTACTTTTTCACATGTTAAATATATTTAAATTGACATTCCTAAAATTTTATCAATTTCCTAATAAAAGTTTATCATATTCAGTAGTATTTTTCTTGGTATCCCCATGCCATTTTAAATTTTATTTCTAAAATGTCTTAAATATATATTTAATCTAAAATTTTAAAAGTTTACCAAATTCATTGTTATAGCTGATCTAAACTATCATTAAATATGTAGTACAAATGGAATTTAATTAATTAAAAATATATTTACAAAATCAATTTTTACCTTGCTTTACCAAAATTGTTCAACTCTCTAATCTTTTCATCAGCACTGCTCTCCTTTTGATTTTTTTTATGCCATCGTTAATATCAATTACAATAGAGATTTTCCACATATTTTTATAACGCAAGTTACAAATATTTTAAACAAAGCAAAAATTTATATGCTAGTAAAATTCTATATATAAAAAGAAAGAAAATCATGCAAGATTCTTTAATATTGGTGCAATATTTGTTGAGTTATAAAGTCATAAACAACTTTTACTTCCATCTCTCACATTAATAAAATAAAAAAAAATATGTATTGTAGTTGAACCTTAAAATATATTTAAACAATATTTGCATGATATATTACAATCCAGCAGAAAGAAGTCTAAACTCTTAACATTAAACATGTTTTTATTCTACTAACATGAAAGCCACAGTTATATCTAGTTTTTCCATAAAATAAATTTGTAAGAATTGACATTATCATCTGTACAATATAATTGCTCTGATTCTATGATATATTTATTTTTGAATTAAGAAAGTTGGTGAAAATCCAGATTGGGTGATTGTTTGGTCAGCTCTGAAAAATGTCAATTGAAAACATGAATTATATTTGTAGCATATATTAAGGCTATAAGCTTAAGACTATGCACCTGAAAAATGATAGTAAGGACCTCTACAAATCTTAATACAAGATTTATTTAAAAGACAAGAACAGACAATATGAGTAAGAAAATACTTTAAATTATCAGACTGATTCTATTTTTTTAAAGATAGTAATTGTTTTAATTAAATTTCATTTACTTGCTTTTTAAAATTTGGTTTAAATAAAAATCCTAAAAAGAAAAGCTTCAAATGTCTTCATTCTTTTAATCAGTACTGCTCTCTTTTTGATTACATCTCATGTCAATTGATTTTCCATGCACTCTTATATTGCAAATCATCAATGTTTTTAAACAAGTAAGTACCGTAAAGCAAAAATTTACAGCCTATAAATTATATACCAAAAAAAATAATAATAATAATTCAAGGTTCATCTAGATCAATATTTGTAGAGGTACAAAAATCAAGTAATGGTGGTCTAGCGGTTAGCATAGCTGCCTTCCAAGCAGCCGGCCCGGGTTCGTTTCCCAGTCAATGCTTTGACATATAAAAAAAACTTTCATATTTAAGTATTAATATATAGATAATAATTGACATTTTGTTTGCATATTAACATTATTTTCTTTTTTCTCCTCAGAAACAAACGTATATAAAATAAAAAATAAGACTATATCTAAAGTACTATCCTTTTTCTTACAGAGAACTATATATCAAAATGTTTCTAATTCTATGATTGATAGTTTTTAGTAAACATTTGTTACTGATTGTTTCAGTTCCAATTAGTATAAAAAATATTTATACACAGTATTGATGTGTGGGTAAGAAGTGTGTCTTTGTGAAAGTTAAATTAAATTTCAGCTCCCTTCCCTAATCTCATGAAATTAAATTTGTAAATAAAACAAAATGATGCTATAAAATTTTAGTTAATAAAAAATACCAAAACAGTGAACATTAAAAAGTTATAATTATTTATATTATTTAAACTTTTACCTTTTTATTTTTTTATAATTTTTACAAATTTCTCTCCACTTGATAAATAATGAGTTGATTCTGAAAACTTGTAACCACAATTGTCTTTAGAATAATTTTTATTAATTACATGTCTAAAAGAATTTTCAACTAATTTTTATGTTCACAATTTTGAGCCATGTACCTGAATGATTAACATTAAAATTTAATGTAAAATCCGAAGTTTCAGAGTTTTTTATTCTCATAATCACAACTTTCTTCAATTTCTTTCTCTGTTTCGAATTTTTTGTTATTGTTGTTGTATGCTTGACTGGGGAAATCAAAACAAATGAATATAAATCTTACACAAAATAGAATAAGACATATACACAAAACACAATGACTCAACAACAAGATGAATAATTTAACGTAAATTTAATGCAAACAATTAATTATATATACAAAAGAATTAATATACATATTTGAAATTGATTATAAATTTATGCAGTAAGTTAAATATATAAAAAACCTGATATATCCTTAGGTAAATTGATTATTAATAGAAAACCTGATATATATATATATATATATATATATATATATATTGTAACTGATTGAATTGAAGAATGCTGTATTCCATTTAAATTGAAGAAAGAAGACCCCAAACATTGGTGCCATTTTGTAACTGATGGAATTTGATCAATGCTGGGTGATGGGTAGAATGATTAATCTGATCTGATGAAAAATCTAAAATCTAATTTAAATTAATCTAGTCTAGCTCAATCGGGTCGCCATTATGTAATAAACCATCACAAAGCACAAATAATCTCTCTTAAAGTCTAATTTGTTTAAGCTATATGTGAAACGAAAGAATAATGAGATTATCTGCTCCAGACATCAACAAATCCATCACAATTACAACATAAACTGCAATGAGCAGTGAAACCGTCTACTATTGCCCTAGACAATAATATATGATTAGGTTAACTACTTGATTATCAATCTAATGAAAATCAAATCCAATCAATAACTAAAACAGATTTCAATATATATATATATATATATATATTATCAGCCTATTACTATTGTAGTAATTTAAATGTACTTCATTATTTAAAGATGCTGCATTTTATCTTAACGGATAAGCTTCTAAATACCTATAATTGTATTTTACAAAACATTTTTACATATAGACACTATTTAAATATCAAAACAAAATAATACTTGACTCAAATATATATCTAGTTTAATAAACGCTAAATAGAAAGTATAAACATTCGTTTCAATAAGCGATACACAATTATTCTACTCCAATATTTAATTAATAATTTTCTATTGAAATCAACTAGTTTTTATATCATTTTATAAACACTTTGAAAACCTATGCACTCCTTTAAAAGTCAAACAAATTAATCACAAGCTATAAAGTAATGTACAAATAATTTATTCATATCTTCCAATAAAGCACTGCTTAATTATTGCTTCGTTTATGTGTTAAAATAGAATACTTCACTAGAATTTATTATCAACACTCTATTAGCTCATTTTCTATCTTTATAATGTCCAATCATATTATATAAAAGATATATTAAGTTTCTATTGGATGTTTATTTACCTATGAGTATTAATATTATTTATTTGAATCTTTAAACAATTGAATATAAAATTGGTTGGCAATAATTAAAATATATGATTATAATTGATATTTATACAAATCAAAACAATATTCAATTAAACCGGTCAATGAAATTTGTACTCTTTATTTTAGAGAAGTTAAAGAAGAAATATCTAAGACGAGTTATTCTGAACCAACGATAAAGCACGATCTATTTAGATTTTTCTGACGGAATCAGACAAACCTAGAAATGATTGATTTGTAATATTAACTAAGATAAATGATAATATATATAATATTCGAATGCAAATATAAATATAAAATTCATATGGGGATAAAATAAAATGCTAATATGCAAAACATACCATATCTTATATTCTAGCTCACTTACCAAGCTGAGTTTGAACCTTGTCATTTAAATAGCTACATCATCTTATGCAATCCAAATAATAATAAAAATTAAGGGAGACTTGTCATTTGAATCACTCAATTTATTTGATTATATAAAAGAAAGTTGGCAAAATTAATAACAAAATACATTGGAAATTAATTTATATTTCAGATTGATTGAATAAATAAAAATGATAAAATTACTATGTGTATCTCTAAAATGTGCTGCGAAAACAATAATGACATAAAAAAAATGAATGAATGAATGAATGAATGGAGAGACTTTTGGATATTTTACTGAAAAATTTATATATAACAGATACCAAAGATATGAAATAGAATGAGATTGAAGTCTATTTGTTTATAAAAATAATAACCGATAAATGAATATGAAATAATATGATATATTTGAATCTCTCCAATCATTTTCATTTAATAAATTATATTACTCTTAAAGATAATTTAAATAAAATACAAATCATCCTTTTTAAATACATGTAAAAAAAATTAATAAGCACACATTTTTATATAAAAAAAATCATACCATATATAATAGTCTGTCCGTTTTCACTATTTATTTGTCCATTGCAATTTACTTATCCTCAGTTTCTATGATGCAAAGAGAAGTTTATTTCTCAGAAAAGATAAGTCGAACTTTATAATGCATCACTAACAGTCCTTTTTCTTTCCAAAGAGGAGAGTGCAATTTAATTAGCCTTTTTATGATACAAATTAATCCAGTTGATCCTGAGTGTTTCTTAGCTTGTGACACGATATTTATCCAAATCCAACGGTGGTTATACGCCAAACTTTAAACCAGAAATATCTTTGTTTTTAAAACTAAAATAGCCGATTTTTATATAAAGCATTTTTTTTTTCATAGGTTTCCTTTTTTTTTTTTTTTTACATTTTTTTACACTTTGTTGCCTTTCCCTTGGAAATCCTTCGCAACTGCTCTTCAAATGATTGAATGGGCAGATAATTGAAGTTTATTTTTTCATGTTTTATGGTTTAACAGTTTAAAAAAATATATTGAAAAACTTTTATTTATAAGAACATAGAAAATACATCTGTTCGTGGCAATCACCAAAAGATGATAGTCTACACTTCTAGTCTTTTGTGGCTTTTTATATGTTCTCTTTCTGATGTTCTGGTATCATAACAACCACTGAATACTACTAGAATAAAGCTCAAACCAAACAAAATTTTTACAGCAGTTTTCGCTTGGTTTGTAATGTAAGTTTGGAGAAAAAGATACATGGAAATTAAATCCAAATTCGATTAGGTTTTTCCTATTATTTGTAAACCAAAATACAAAACTGATATTACAACCTTTATTCACTTTATAAACACAAATAATTTACAAATAATATTTTTTTAATAACAATAATAATTTTTAATTCATTTATAAACAGATATATATGACATAAAACATTGAATTATATGTAATAATGTTACTATGGTGACTGCATTGACAGAAAAATAAAATATGTAAAATAATATCGATCCTATTTAAGTAAACTTATATTGTACTGAATTGTTTTCAAAATTTATTTATTTACCTATATGTTTTTCCTGAGTTTGATTATAGCGAATTTATTATTTTAAAGCTAGAATCAACAGTAAAAAATTCTATTTAAAAGCTTTAGGTTGCCATAGTGATCAATTTAAATCCATATTTCCAAGATCTTCCATTATCTATCTATCAAGCAAAAGAAAAATCAATCAAGATCAACAAATTTCTTTATTTTTTTTAAATACCTTGATATATATATATGAAAAAATAACAAAAGAGCATTTGTTATTATTAAAAAGGATTCAAAATACAAAAAAAAATTATAAAAATAATGATAATTTATCAGCTTCCATTTTTTATGACCATAATAATTCTTGTATATATCGTTTTGATTTTAATTATAGTAATGTAAAAATATTGGAGTGACTTGTCCCCATTTTTATTTCTGGAGAACATTTGTTATAAAAAGGCTGATATAATTTTTAGATTTCTTTATTAATAAATAGGTCACCTTTAACCAGTATGTCAATTAGTTAGTTAAAAATAGTTATTGTTTGTTTTAAAACACATTATTTAGTTACTTTTAATTTAAATCAAAATTTCTCATGCATAACCTGCTTATATTTTTTATTAACAATTATATTCCTTCAATTATAGAATATTCATACCATTATTAAATTTTCATGTTTTTATACTATAGTTTATTATCTACATATCATACAGTTCAATATTTAATTTTTTTTATACTTATATTGTTTATTCAATAAATTTTTTAGAAGCCATTAACTTGCATATTAACTTTGTTTAATGTTAGATTATGTTGGATAATTATTAAAAAAATCAAATACTTGATTTGTTTCATTAGATAACAATTGTTTTTGTAACTTTCCCAATAGATCAACCATTTAAAAGAGCTTTCAAATAATATTATATGATTGTTTCATTCAACAGAGTGACATTAAAATACAGATATAATCAAGTTTGTTGAAAAATAAATATTTTAAAGCACAATAACTTCTTTAAAAATAATCTGTTTTTTTTTACAAATTCTTTTTCTTGAATTTGAGTCATCATGTAACTAAAGTGAGCAACAGGGCCATAATCGAAATCAATAATTTTTGAATATATTTGGATAATGTTATGAATCAATTACAAATTTTTAATGAGATAAATTCATGACAATCCAATTTCAGAAAAAAGATATTAGGAAAACATTTATAAAAATGATATTATCAGTATTAAAAAAATATAATATTAGTGTTAAAAAAAGATAATATTGGTATTAAAAAAGCAAATTCAAAAAAAAGGTCATCTTACATTTTTGAAGTCACATTTTACTGCTGTGGTATAATGAAAACAGGATACTTATAGTCATAAAATATGACTGATAAAAGTAATTATTGACTGTTACCCAATGATCTGCTGAATTACTGTAATTATTATGAAACAATATTTTTAAATAACTTTTTTATAGTAAATTATCAATAGTAATGTATCATGTTTTATATAAAATTGGATGTTTAAATAAAATCGAACTGAAAATCTTTTTTTTTTTCATTTCGATATAAATTTTGTTAAGTATCATAGTATCATGGAATAAATTTTCTTAGTTTAGCACAGTGATAGAATATACAATGTATATTGTAGTACATTTCAAGCTACTATCTCAAGACTAAGTAAAATGCAATCCTCTCATATTTAAATAAAATAATTTTCTAATCAGAGAAAATATTTCTAACAATATAGTGATTCAGAATTCTAAATATTTTCATTTATATATAAATTTTATTACTTATTATGGTGATATGTTTTCCTCAGTGATGAAACACCTTTGTGCCTTATTCAACCTAAATCTGTGGCTCTGTTAATATGTAGCTGGTCAGAGGCAGATGTTATCGTTAGACAGATGTTGAGGAGGAGAATATGGAAGGCATCTGATTAAGAATATCTTCAGCAGTTAAAAATGCTATACATGTTGTTTAAGTATTACCATTTACTTACTTATTTATTATTTGTTTGTTGATTTTTTTTTATTCCCAAAATTATTTTTAACCAATATATATACAATTGCATCACCAAATATCATTATTTATTTTAAAAAATATTAATAATATTTTGAGTAATACATTAGTTGTTCAAGCAAAAAAAATGTCAGTATTTATTATATGTTGGTTTATTTTTATCATCTAGTATTTAATATTGAATGTCTTTAGAAAAAATTTAAACTTTATTTAAACTTTCCAAATACATTCAACTGTTAATAATAGCACATGTTAGTATATAACATAACACTGTGAGTAATAGTATTCTCCTCTCTTTCTCAGAATGATGGTACTACCTGGAAATTTAACCTGGATCTTTGGGTTCATGAATATTAAATTTTGAGTTATTCTGTCAAAGGCAGTGATCTGTAAAAATTGTATATACTTATTTTTGAGAGACCGCCTGATCTCTACTTTTTTTCTAATAGCAAGATTAAATACTGGATTACAGATCTGTATTATCAAATTGAGTTAACTTATGGGGTTATTTGTTATTGGCATGTGAGCAGCTTCTTTGAATTTTTCTTTGTATCCCCCCCCCTCTATGAAATATTTATGTATTTTCCCAATAAAACATATGTTCATTGGTTCATACATAGTCTGCTACTTTAGATATGTGTTTTCTCTTTTCTAATCATCAGCTTATGCTCTTTTAATCACTGTTCAATAGGTAGACTGAACCCACAAATATACATTCTCTTACATTCATATGATACTCCACAGATGGACTATTTATTTTTCAGCATTTCAAGTTAAGTTTTCTAGATGTCACAATTGTTGGTGCAGTGAGTTTGTCTGGTCAATTTTAATTCAAAGTAATTAAACATTGTTATTGATCCATCCTTACAGGTCCATTTGATCCCTGAAAACACTTTCAAAGCTTTCTTGTTTAGAAACTTTAAATGGTGCAACTTTATGCCTGGTGGCAAAGACAATCTGGAAGCTTATAAGAGAGACCTAATTCAAGCAGGTTATTTTCTCTCTATGCTTGACAATCAAATTATGGCATTTTATAATAGACATGTCAAACCCCTTGATCTGTAACCCTGTCTCAATATGGCTTTTATCACTGACAACCATATAAAATTAACCACCATCCTTTCTAAAGAACTTAATATCGGTTTTCGATGTCTTCCTTCTCTCAACACTCTCATCAATAATTCTAAGGACAAGCTTAACTGTGATGACAAAGGTCAACTATTTTATTTCCATAGCCTGCCTCTTCTGCAATAGCAAATACTTCGGGGGAACTTGTGCCAACTTAAAATCCAGGATATCTTTACATACTTATCTATATAATAGAGCTAAAACAAATTTGCCATATCATTCAGTGTTTGTAGAACACGAAAAAATCGCCGGTCACGCTTTTGAATCTGTTTTACCAAGATTGTTTGCCTCGAAAGTAATCAACATAAAATAAAAGAGAGTTAACATATAATTAATTCTACACATATAATAAACATACGAAGCAATAATAGGGTTTAAAATTCGATATTTTTTTACCGGTACTAACCGATTTCTAAAAATAATGGTAACGTTACCTAAATAACTATTACTGAGATTACCGGCTTTAAAAACAAAATTTTACTTTAGTTAAGTCTGCCATAATTATAATTTTTTTTCAAACATTTTAATTTAAAAAAAAAAAATTAAAGTCATTTTAAGTTTGTGAAAAGCAATTGAATTTTATTTCATCCTCGTTCTAAACCTATCTATTTAGTATTTATGTAGATTATGATAGTCTAGGATTATACTCAAAATTGAACTTTGTTAAAATATTCTCAAGATATAAATCCTAATCTTTTCCTCTCCATTATTTTCAAATATGTATTTGTTTTGCTAAATCGCCGAATTAAACTCTTTAAAATTTGATGCTCGACTCTGTGTAGTGCATACATATGTAACTATTGTATTACTAATAAGAAGTCATATTTTGATTTGAACATTTCCAAAAAAAAAGCTAAATCTAAACGCATTATCTCCCACAGTTTTTTGAGGTTACTGGAGAATGATCTGAGCGTCTAGAAAAACTGTAACAAAGTTTAAATACTATGAAAGAGACCAGTGTTGAATTGGAAAGAACTTTTTCAAGTACGGGATAGTTTGTTTCAAAGATAAGATCTCTCTTATCACCAAATACATTAGATAGTTTATGCTTTTTAAATCTTATTTCAATAAAAATTCTTGTGAATAGAATAGAGTGCTATTTTTCCATAACATTAAAGAACTATTTTTTTTACAAAATCATTTTTATTTTCTTAAAAAAAAAGTTCATTTTTTTTGTTCAATAAAAGAAAATTTTTCTATATTTTTTTATTCAATTTTTTTTTTTTTTTCTGTTAAATAACGCATTTTTTATTTATTTATTTATTTAATATCCTAATTAAAAATAAATTTATTGTCGGAAATTACCCAAATTTATTTCATTATTTAACGATAAAAAAATGCCAGTAACTTTCGAATTCTCGCCAATAGTGTTTGCCTTAACAAACATTGGTGTTCAATTCCGAAACACAGGCGGCAATTATTCAAATCTCCTAATCTGGGCTAATTCAACTTTTTATCATCAGAAACACTGTTACTTCTGCCAATTATCTCTCAGTTATGCTTTGATACAAACACTCCTATAAAAGCTGACTTAGCAGATTATTAAACATGTTACTCCAGCCGTATTTATTATTTATTCATCGTTTACATATTTTCTATGGCTTCAACCGTTGTGTGTGTTATGTGTGATATGGAAAAAATGTGTTCATATAGCTAACTACATGTAGAGCAAAGGTCACTGGAGCTTCTCTCTTCAGAAAAAATGTGATTCAAAAAACAATTTTCACATGGATCCTCAATTTGGATGGTGATTTTGAATTTTTCACAGTTCAAACTCTTTTTCTATTCTGTACATAATAATAATTGGATTCTTATGTATTGACTAATATTTGAGATAGATATCAAAAATCAAAAGGCTTTGATTTATCTATTAATCCATCCATACATCAATCTCTTCATTCTTCCATGCTGACAATTTGTTTGCTTGGTTGTATTCCTAACAATTCATCGAACTGCTGCCTTTTTAACCTATTAACACATGTTGCTATCTATTTCACTATACATCCTATCTATCTATCTAACTAATAATATAATCTCTATCAATATAATTTATCTATCTATCTATTTATCCGTTTGTCTATCTATTTGTCTGTCTATCTATCTATCTATCTATCTATCTATCTATCTATCTATCTATCTATCTATCTATCTATCTATCTATCTATCTATCTATCTATCTATTTATCTATCTATCTATCTATCTATCTATCTATCTATCTATCTATCTATCTATCTATCTATCTATCTATCTATCTATCTATCTATCTATCTATCTATCTATCTATCTATCTATCTATCTATCTATCTATCTATCTATCTATCTATCTATCTATCTATCTATCTATCTATCTATCTATCTATCTATCTATCTATCTATCTATCTATCTATCTATCTATCTATCTATCTATCTATCTATCTATCTATCTATCCGTATGTCTATCTATCTATCTATCTATCTATCTATCTATCTATCTATCTATCTATCTATCTATCTATCTATCTATCTATCTATCTATCTATCTATCTATCTATCTATCTATCTATCTATCTATCTATCTATCTATCTATCTATCTATCTATCTATGCAGTTATAATTTTACATTCATTAGTGCAACTATTAGAATTCAGTTTGAGGTTAAGACTTACTTTTATTGTTAAATAGATTTATTAAAAATTCCCTACCTTCTACAAAAATCTAGGTAGATCATCATGATTGACAGATTGCCTAGTTAAACAATTAAAATAATTGTAATAACTATAATGGTAACATTCAAGTAGAAGATAGCGGCGAAAATAGTATTAAATATTTCCATTTATTTATAATTAAAAGTACATGCAAATATTGCATTAGAAAAACTTCAAAATCTGTTTTATACATCAGTAGTTGTAATTAAAAAATTATCAGTTTAAGATTGATATAGTTGCTTTAAAGTGACACTTATATTCTATAGTGAAGATGTTTATGTGAACAGATGAATAAAAATGATTGAAATGATTCTGTGTAGTGTTGTGTACAATAAATTTTAACATGCTATCCCCCATTCTATATATATATATATATATATATATATATATATATATATATATATATATATATATATATATATATGCAGAAAGGAGTTTGCTATTAACTGAAAGGAGACCCTTTGTTTTCTCTTGGAGGCCTTAAAGGAACCGAGCAGGGCAAATTCCTAATGTCCACTCCATACGTTCTTGTCGTTGCAGCTGTTATTACTATGTGATTATTCATATAGTATACGAACATGGATGGGCTGCTCACCAACATGCATTAGCCAGCATGGTGAGTTTATTGGCTTTTTACCTCTGAGTTTAAGATCAAGAAACACCATGGTCTTTCTTCTCAGTGCCTGATAAGGCAGAATGAATGTTTGTGTAAATGATAAATATTTTTCCAATACATATATCCAATTATGACAGACAAAAATAAAGCATGGCCCTTATTCCCAGGAGGCTGTAAAGTCACCAACCAAGGCAGCAGTTGGTGGCCGAAGGCGGAGGGTGCTAAGAATCCCCTGATTGCGGACCCAGGCTGCCATTTGATGATGACTTTTTATTTAGGTACTTACAACTGCAGATCACTTTCAAGTGAAGGAAGATTGCAAGAATTAGAAGAAGAACTGTCTTATATTAAATGGGACATTATTGGACTTTGTGAAGTTAGAAGAAAAGGTAAAGAAACAATTGATTTAAAAAGTGGACATATACTCTATTATAAAGGCACACATATTGGAAATACAAGTGGAGTAGGATTCATTATAAATAAAAAGTGGAAGAACAATATTGTGGAGATTGATGGTGTATCGGACAGAGTGGCAAGATTAGTTATACAACTTAATAGCAGATACCAAATGCAGATAATTCAGGTTTATGCCCCAACCTGTTCTCATAGTGATGAAGTAGTAGAAGATTTTTATATGGATGTACAAAAGGCTTTTGATCAGAGTAAACAACATTTTAAAATTGTTATGGGAGACTTTAATGCTAGAATTGGTAGACAAATGAAAGATGAAATTGCTGTAGGTAATTTTGGTTATGGTAATAGAAATGAGAGAGGACATAGACTTGTGGAGTTTGCAGAAAAAGAAAAAACTTTATATTATGAATTCATTTTTTGAGAAAAATATTAAAAGGAAATGGACATGGAAGCATCCAAATGAAGGTACAGCAGAATTGGATTATATTTTGACTAACAGAAAATACATATTTCAAGATTGTAATGTTCTTAATAAATTTAACACAGGAAGTGATCATCGATTAGTAAGGTGTAAGTTACGTGTTAATGTAAAACTAGAGAGACAAAAATTATTAAGAAAAACAATATTTACAGTTGATATTCCTAATCTTCAGAAACATTCTAATGAATTTAAATTAGAACTTACAAATAGGTTTCAAGTGTTAGGAGATTTTGAACATGATTCAGATTTGAATGAAATTAATATGAAAATAGCTGATACACTTTTAAAAACTGCAACAAACATAGCTGGTAGAAAAAAGCAGCAATTGACTAATAAAATTTCTACTGAGACTAGAGAATTTATGAAGAAAAGAAGGAATATGAAGATATACAAAAATGATGTATTAAAAAGAATTGAATATCTCGAGTTTTGTAAAATGGTACGGAAAAGAGTTGAAAATGATATAAGAAAGTATAACTGTGAAATAGCAAGGAAAGCTGTAGAAGAAAATAAAAGTCTCAAAAATGTTAAACAACATTTTGGTATTGGTAGGAAATTTATATCTGCAATAAGAAAAAAAGATGGAATTATTACTAAAAAGAGAGATGACATCATGAAATTGGTAGAAGATTTTTATCAAGAATTATATAGTAATAAAGAACAAGTACCTCCTATATCTATTACATCTTCCGAATTGCCCAGAATTTTAAATGAAGAAGTGAGACATGCAATTAAGTGTATGAAGAAAGGAAAGGCTCCAGGAAATGATGGAATTATAATTGATATATTAAAAGAAGCAGGTGAAGAAATAGAAACAATTTTAGCAAAGTTATATACCAAATGTCTAAATGATAAAGATGTACCGGAAGATTGGAAGAATGCAGTAATAATATTAATATTTAAAAAAGGTGATAAAGAAGATATTAGAAATTACAGACCTATCAGCCTTTTATCAGTTTTATATAAAATTTTTACCAAGATAATTACAACTCGTCTACAGAGAACTTTGGATTTCCACCAACCAAGAGAACAAGCTGGATTTAAAAGTGGTTTTAGTACAATAGATCATATCCAGGTATTGAGAGAAGTCATAGAAAGGACAAATGAATATGAGTTGTCATTATGTTTTGGATTTGTAGATTATGAAAAGGCATTCGATTCTATACACATTTCTTCAGTGATTAAAGCATTGGATCATCAAGGTATAGATCCAGGATATTGTCATATTTTAAAGAATATTTATAAAAATGCAACAGCAACAATTAGATTACATAATGATACTGGAAAAATCAACATTGAGAAAGGTGTAAGACAAGGTGACTCCATATCTCCAAAACTCTTTACAGCAGTGCTGCAAGAAGTATTTTGTGGATTAAAATGGGAAACTAAAGGAGTGAAAGTAAATGGAGAGTATTTAAGTCATTTAGATTTCGCAGATGATGTAGTTGTTTTTGCAAATAATGCTTCAGAGCTGCAGGAAATGTTGCAGGAGTTAGCAGATGAAAGTAGAAAAGTAGGACTAAAGATAAATGTTAAAAAGACTAAAATAATGTTTAATCGATTTGCTCAAAATATGAAAATAAAGATTGATTATGAAGAATTAGAAGAAGTTAACAGTTACAAATACCTTGGTCAGATTATTAATACAGATGGAAACATAATGGAGGAAATTAATCATAGAATTAAACTTGGTTGGAGTGCTTTTGGTAGAAATAACTTGATACTAAAAGGAAATATGCCTATGTGTTTGAAAAGGATGGTTTTTAACAAATGTGTTTTACCAGTTCTTACTTATGGATCTGAGACTTGGACACTTAATAGAAGAGCAATACAGAGACTTCAGACCACTCAAAGGAGTATGGAGAGATGTATGTTGGGAGTAACAAGAAGAGATCGAAAACGCAATGTATGGGTAAGACAACAAACAGGTGTTACTGACCTTATTGAAAAAATTAAAAGATTGAAATGGAGTTGGGCTGGACATATTGCTAGAAGAGATGATAATAGATGGACAATTGAAATTTTAAACTGGATTCCAAGAGATTGTAAAAGACCCAGAAAGAGACCACATGTGAGATGGATGGATGAAATAAGAAAATGTGCAGGGGTGTTGTGGAGAAGAGAAGCTAAAGATCGGAGAAGATGGATTAAACTTGGAGAGACCTTCATCCTGCAGTGGATTGATAATGGTTGATGATGATGATGATGACACAAAAAATGATAGTGTATATTCAACCACCTGCTAGCTAAGCTTATGTTTTAAAAGGGTTTGATTGAGTGGTGTGGATAAATAAAGGCTGGTCTTGATAGTATTGTAAGCTAGCCTTACAACTCTTTAAAAAGTTTATACATTATAACAAGATTGTATGCATAAAAGTAAATAAAGATAACCACTTTGTGCTAATGAATAGGAATGAATATATACAAAAAAAATAAGACAGCAAATTGAAAAACTAAAGCCGAATAAAAGCAAAATATTATATATATATATATATAAGTCATGAAAGACAAATTTATAAACATATTACTAACAAAGCATACTTTAAAGCTGAATATGCCACTGAGCTAGTGACTTGGGCTAACGATCTGAATATTTAAATAAAGTGGAATCTTAACAGTGCGTATCTGCCTACTCTATAAATTTTTCTAGGTTTAAATGCCTAGATGGCGCCTCGTAGAGCAGATATCATAGTTTGCAGTTAGATTCAATCTTCACTTTCATTTCGATCGTTATAACTGGCGCCCCATGTTGGGCACCATTTTTCTGTAACGGTCGCTGCCTCTCTCTGTACTGCATTGAGCATGACATGCGTTTTCTGAGAGTGAGCAGCAATTAAGAAATATTCAAAGGCATCCAAAATATACGTTACTATAATCATACCTTTGAAAGGTTCGTTTACTGCAACCTTTATGTGCCACCTTAAGAAAGAGATTGCTCCCCTGCCCAAGGGATATGATCATGTAATAAGTAAAGAGCTATAATCTCTTATAAAAAATCAATAGAAAGTGAATGCCTAACAAATGATTCCCGATCCTGGTAAGTTTAATCCCTGACTAGCTCAATCAACTCATGATCTCGAGATGGTAGTTTGTTGCTTCGTTAACAGAAAAGGTCAACCAATAATATCATTATCAAATACACAGCACAACTCCATACTTTAAAATTAGATATTAAATTTATTAAGCCCTCTATGATTATATAAATATTTACAAAATAATAAACACACATATAAATGATAGTAATTAAAATTCAAGAGTATAATAAATTCTAAAGTTTCATGAATGGGAAAGGAATGGTCTGAAATTCTCCCCTGCTTACACTTTAAACTCAAAACAAAATTTCTTATAAAACAATGTGTATTGGCCATGGTATGTACATGTTTCAATATATATATATATATATATATATATATATATATATATATATATATATATATATATATATATATATATATATATATATATATATATATGTTTACACAAAAAATGATAGTGTATATTCAACCACCTGCTAGCTAAGCTTATGTTTTAAATGGGTTTGATTGAGTGGTGTGGATAAATAAAGGCTGGTCTTGATAGTATTGTAAGCTAGCCTTACAACTCTTTAAAAAGTTTATACATTATAACAAGATTGTATGCATAAAAGTAAATAAAGATAACCACTTTGTGCTAATGGATAGGAATGAATATATACAAAAAAAATGAGACAGCAAATTGAAAAACTAAAACCTAATAAAAGCAAAATATTCTCTCTCTCTCTCTCTCTCTCTCTCTCTCTCTCTACAATATATATATATATATATATATATATATATATATATATATATATATATATATATATATATATATATAAGTCATGAAAGACAAATTTATAAACATATTATTAAAAAAGCATTGCAACAAAGCATACTTTAAAGCTGAATATGCCAATTCCAAAATGTTTGCAAATATAAAATAGCATTAAGTTTTACTCACTATAATTAATGGTTGATTTTGGAGGCATTTACTATTACAGAGCTATGAGTATAATTTTTTGAACTTGTATGATTTATAGGAAAAGCAAACACTAAAGAAAAATATAAGCCACCCTCACTAATAGATATAGGTTCAGTACCTTGAATAATGCTTATAACACACAAAAAACATGTCTACTATAGATGTTCTAAACTGGATTGACAAGGATATAATGACAAAATTTAATAATGAGTTTTACAGAATGCAAAGAGCATGTTCAATGAGCCTGCCCACTGACAATATTATAAGCAGCCTAACATTGGCTAATACAGAACATAAAATCCATACCAGAATTTATAGAAAATAATTAAGGCATTATATAATAGATACATTGATGATATAACTAGTGTGTGCTCCAAACAAAATATTATATAGATGCATAAATTACTGGTGAAAAAATCAGCTTTAACATGGAGAATTAAACATGAAATTCATGCACACAGCTTAAAAATTTTAAATATTTTAATTCAAAGAAATAAAAATATTTTGAGTATAAAATGTTAGTAAAGTAACTTCAAGAAAATAGCACTATCCATTTCAGTCTAAACCACCATTAATGCATAAATTATAATATTTTAAAGCATTCCTTAATAGATATGTGATACTTTGTATATACAAGTGGAAAGAAAAAAACATGTAGATTAATATGTTAGACATTTATGTAGCATTAATTATATCAAAGATATACTTATAAATGTAATTAAAAGATTCTACAGAAATATAAAGTGAAATTTAAAACTGCAAGATGATACTAAACCATGGATCAACATGCCTTCTATTTCAAAATTGATGAAAAATATAAAGGTTTGTGAGCTAACTTTTAAAGTTATCTCCCTCTCTATCCTATCTCATTAGGTTGATTAACAACACTAAAGATAAACTATAAAACAACATACCACAATAGTATATGTGATTCTCTGCAACAGCTCACATTTACCATAAAGATTCTGGGGACATTTCAACCAGAATACTGCTACATATATATCTATATAGGCATCCTAATGGCAATCTAGAATTTAAATGTCTTTTGGGACTATGAGAGAAATAGTATGGTCATAATTTTAATTTACATAGTCAACTTTGTGTGTATAGAACGTAATGATTGGAAATGGACATTGAAAGAATCATTGTTTATTGCCAACCATAATACTGTAATAATCAAAAGAGAAAACAGCTTCAAGGTATCACATAAATAAAATTACTTAAATGACTTAATTTATATCATATTAGCATGCTCTTAATTTTACATATTTGTAAGTGCAAGCTATATAAGTCATGTGACATCTGACTTGTTATTATTACTATCATGTATTTATGTAACTTGTATAATTAGATCAAACTATAAATACAACAGCCAGAATGAGAGCTATTATTATGGTGCTCATCACTGAAAATACATTTAGCTTTATTATATAAAGACAAGATAGAAACTGCTTTGTTATGCATATGTATAATTATATGCTAAACAATTTAATGTTTGTAATTGGGCCTGTGAATAGTGATTCAGAGAATCAATTATTATAAAGATGCATAATCATTAGATTCGACATCTAAAGTAAATGAAGAGAAACAAATTTCCTAAAAAAGTATTCTTTGTTAATATTAATATAGTTTATGAAAGAGGCACAGTATAAAGCTTCTTTCATGAACACTTTAAAGAGATACATAATAAATTTTATTAGCAGTATATTGCTGAAAGTAGAATACAATGGAGAATTCAATAATGCATCTATAGTTCACAAGGCATTTTCTTTTTGCTATCCAAGATAGTCATTTGAGATTAAAACACTCCAAAGATTTGAATCCAGACAATTTGCTTATATTATCTAAAATTTGGATATGATGCTACTATTTGGTGTAGACTAATTATTAGGATCAGGAATAAATAATTCTGGATTAAATTATTGTTTTAATAATAAAAAGCCTAATGCAAAGCATAGCAATGTATCAAACAAATGAACTGCAAAATCACCATTATAGTAAACGTCCTCATAGTTTATAGAATCGTTTGCACAATCATTCTAAAATACATTTTTAACTTTTAGTTCTTTTTTCTCATAAGACAATTTAAATCAAGTATAAGATTTTATTCTGCCATTGAATATAAACTCAGTGTTTGTGTACCGGTATGCAAGAATAGATTAATGCTTAAAATAAAGTGGAGATAAGTTCACTGTTTGTTTGTTTTTTTTTTTGCTTTTTCTTTTTTATTATATATATATATATATATATATATGAATTATAATTTATAAATTAAGTTAATTTCCAGAAATGATGTCTATAGTGAATGTTTTTTTCAATAAATTGCAAATGCAGTAATTAGAAAATAGATTATTATAGCCAATCAATTCTATTTAATCACCATTAATGATAATTTGCTATAATTTGTCTCCTTTTTAACAGAGTTTAAGCAGTAATGATGTTTAGAATTTTATCATTGAATAATGAATACTAATGTTGTTTGAACTAAACCATAAAATAACGAATTTTTACAGCAATTTATCTATATATATACATATATTTGCATATGTATTAATATATATATATATATATATATATATATATAAAATATACAAACCATCATACAATTACAAATATCCAGTAAAGCCCTCTGTTTAAAGATCTATATCTCAATAATAGCAAACCTTAAAATGATACCACTTTAAGGTTGTATGCTAAACGATGTTAAATATTGAAATACAGACCTACTCAAACACAGAGCATGAAATTTTAAATAAGCAAACGATCTTAAATTTTGCTAATAAACTAACAAGTTTACAAAGTTATTAAAGACAAACTAAACATTAGATTTTAATCTTTAAATTCCTCCCAAACTATAAATGAAAAGAAAGTTACTGTTAACACTAACTGAAATAATTATAGAAAATATACAAACCATCATACAATTACAAATATCCAGTAACGCCCTCTGTTTAAAGATCTATATCTCAATACTTAAAGTGGTATCATTTTAAGGTTTGCTATTATTGAGATATAGATCTTTAAACAGAGGGCGTTACTGGATATTTGTAATTGTATGATGGTTTGTATATTTTCTATAATTATTTCAGTTAGTGTTAACAGTAACTTTCTTTTCATTTATAGTTTGGGAGGAATTTAAAGATTAAAATCTAATGTTTAGTTTGTCTTTAATAACTTTGTAAACTTGTTAGTTTATTAGCAAAATTTAAGATCGTTTGCTTATTTAAAATTTCATGCTCTGTGTTTGAGTAGGTCTGTATTTCAATATTTAACATCGTTTAGCATACAACCTTAAAGTGGTATCATTTTAAGGTTTGCTATTATTGAGATATAGATCTTTAAACAGAGGGCGTTACTGGATATTTGTAATTGTATGATGGTTTGTATATTTTCTATAATTATTTCAGTTAGTGTTAACAGTAACTTTCTTTTCATTTATAGTTTGGGAGGAATTTAAAGATTAAAATCTAATGTTTAGTTTGTCTTTAATAACTTTGTAAACTTGTTAGTTTATTAGCAAAATTTAAGATCGTTTGCTTATTTAAAATTTCATGCTCTGTGTTTGAGTAGGTCTGTATTTCAATATTTAACATCGTTTAGCATACAACCTTAAAGTGGTATCATTTTAAGGTTTGCTATTATTGAGATATAGATCTTTAAACAGAGGGCGTTACTGGATATTTGTAATTGTATGATGGTTTGTATATTTTCTATAATTATTTCAGTTAGTGTTAACAGTAACTTTCTTTTCATTTATAGTTTGGGAGGAATTTAAAGATTAAAATCTAATGTTTAGTTTGTCTTTAATAACTTTGTAAACTTGTTAGTTTATTAGCAAAATTTAAGATCGTTTGCTTATTTAAAATTTCATGCTCTGTGTTTGAGTAGGTCTGTATTTCAATATTTAACATCGTTTAGCATACAACCTTAAAGTGGTATCATTTTAAGGTTTGCTATTATTGAGATATAGATCTTTAAACAGAGGGCGTTACTGGATATTTGTAATTGTATGATGGTTTGTATATTTTCTATAATTATTTCAGTTAGTGTTAACAGTAACTTTCTTTTTATATATATACATATATGGTTAGTGTTCAAATAAATATATCAACATTAAATTGCCTGCCCAGGATGGATATAAATTTTTACATAAAAGATATGATGAATAATAAATAAAAAAACATTGTTTTTAAAGTGTTTTTTGTCACAGTTAAATTTGACGACTCAGATTTAAAGATATCCCATAAATTATGTTATAAATTTGAGAAAAGTCTTAAATCATAGACTATCTGTCATACTTATTATGACACAAAAATGATTTCCAATGATATAGATGGCTGAAGTGTTAGAAGGTGGAGAAGACTGAAGATTGTCTTTTAAAGTTTGATTAAAGTTAATATAAATTGAGCACTGATTATTATATATATGTATGGGAGATAGTAATTGGGACCAAATGATGAGTGCTTGTTTAGCATGAAATACATATAGTGGAGATCATTTACCTTTTTCACATGTATGTGGTCATGTGTATCAGTTGTATAAAATGGAGTGAGTGCATAGATGTAGGGAGATTAAAAGTCTGAGTTCAAATTCCTTCTAATTACATTATGTTCACTATAAACAATATACTTATACTTAATATTATATATATATATATATATATATATATATATATATATATATATATATATATATATATATATATATATATATATATATATATATATATATATATATATATATGACAGAGAATGGTAGTGAGCAGTGATGTAAATAAACATCAGTAAATGAATGTGAACAGGGTAAACAGTGAGCATTAAAAGTAATATAAGTAATAAATATAGCATTATTATCAAATAACAACACCCAAACAAAGAAATTGTAAAATCTTAAGTTAATCATCATCTATCCAATGCCAAACTTGATGCAAATATTATAAATGCAATCACCAGTATTTCTACTGCATTCACATAAATGCTAATATAACTATAACAATAAGAAAATGTTTACATCATTATATTCATGCTGATTATCAGTACACACAGTCATATAATTAGTGTGAGTGTACTAAGCTCAATGAAATAATTATAATTAACCTATAGTATAGAGTGAGTGGACTTCAAAGGTTACTTTCCTTAACTAAGCACTATCTAAATAATTCTACAGAGATCCATACAAATGTCAACATATACTTTTCACAAAGCAGTAGTCTGGAACTAACATTGAAAGTATAAGAACCCAGAT
The DNA here is from genome assembly GCA_028023455.1 of Epiperipatus broadwayi. Lineage (NCBI taxonomy): Eukaryota > Metazoa > Onychophora > Udeonychophora > Euonychophora > Peripatidae > Epiperipatus > Epiperipatus broadwayi. The sequence continues at coordinate 1,481,946 of JAQFVV010006347.1, forward strand.
AAATGTAAACAAGAGAAAATATATACAACTAATATTGTTCTAGTATTAAATAACTTCTTTGGAATAATAATAATAATAATAATAATAATAATAATAATAATAATAATAATAATAATAATAATAATAATAATAATAATAATAATAATAATAATAATAATAATAATAATAATAATAATAATAATAATAATAATAATAATAATAATAATAATAATAATAATAATAATAATAATAATAATAATAATAATAATAATAATAATAATAAAAAATGTGGTTTTAATTTCTCCTTATATGTAAAAACAAAAAATACTTAATTGTAATTAATTAGAGAAAATATAACTTACTATTAAACATTTTCGGCTGAACGTTTTCGAGGAACCATGCCTCATACTCATAGCCTTCATGAAAAGTGTAATAAATATATGCAAATGTAAATATTCAAATAAGCTACTGTTACGTAGCCCATTTTTTCGAGATCTTGAAGCATGTGTCCTTTCTGTTAATGGCGTGGATGTCTCTATTAATATAGAATGCCTCCTTTATTTTTCTCCTGTAATCATTTGCCTCTGAACATAAAATAATGGGGTTGGCAGGTATGAAGTTGTGCCCAGATTGTTTACTATGTTCAAAAAATACAGAGGATGTGCTGCTGTTCGTTTGAGCTCTGTTGAATGTGTAACGATGTTGTGCCAATCTGGTATTAATAATAATAATAATAATAATAATAATAATAATAATAATAATAATAATAATAATAATAATAATAATAATAATAATAATAATAATAATAATAATAATAATAATAATAATAATAATAATAATAATAATAATAATAATAATAATAATAATAATAATAATAATAATAATAATAATAATAATAATAATAATAATAATAATAATAATAATAATAATAATAATAATAATAATAATAATAATAATAATAATAATAATAATAATAATAATAATAATAATAATAATAATAATAATAAAAACTCTGAAAATATTATACATTACAAATAAATCATTCTGATTTTGACATTTTACAAATATTAAAAATTATTTCAATAAATTGAAAAGCCAAACATTACATGTAATATAGTTTAAATTGTATTTTATAGAAATACCAAAGATGTAAGTGATCAAAAAAATCATGTATATGTAGACACACCTATATCCCATTCTTTAATCAATTAGTAAATATTATTTTAACCAAATATAAATAATTAAATGTCAAATGTATATACAATATGTACACACATATATGTTATTTTAATTATTAATTCATAAATTTCTTTATTTATAAACTTAATTATTTTTACACTCATTAACCCAATCCACAATCTGTATTTTCACCTGCCATTAAAATACACATTTCTTTACATTTTTTGTATTCTAAAATAAGTCTTTTATGATTGACAAAAAATTGAATGAAAATATACCAGTGTTTTTATTCTCTGGAAGCTTGTAACTTGCATATAGTCAATCACTTTTTATTTTTTTTTTGGTGAACACTTTCTGTCATTAGTACACTAATTTATTCAGTTTATTTAAGTTTTTTACTTTTAAAATAAAACAGTATAGTAGAAATTAAACAATTTTATTTTAGGCAATAAATAAAAGTAGATTCTTATTAACACCAGTTAGTGTATGCAATAAAATGTGAATATTAATCTATATTTTATTTAGTAGCCAGTTTTTTATATTTCTATTTCATACATTTGTAAAATGGATCTCATGTGTAAACTATATATATATATATATAGTTTACACATCTATATATATATATATATATATATATATATATATATATATATATATATATATACTAAGATACTAGGATAATAGAAAGTCCTCCTAAATGGATAAAAATTTTAATTATCTAAGGCATAAGCTTGTGGTTAAGACCTGTAGAGGTCCCTAATATCACATTTTACACACATATTCTTGAGGTTAAAGCCTTAGTAAATATTACTTATCTAATTACTGTATTTATAAATATTCAATTATATAATTATATATATTGCTTTGAAAAAATACAGACATTGAATAATAATATTATATTTATATAGATGACACGATAGATTGCTTTTATTTGTACTTTCTTTTAAATTTAAAGCAGTATAAATATAAAGTATATCAATGGAGTCTCAAGATTTAATGGTTTATGTAGTTTAACAGTGTAGCATGCCCTGGTTAATAAATATGAGGCAAATGCTGATGATCTTTAATTCAGTTCAGTTCCTGTAATTTCATCAATTTTAGTTAGGCAAGTTGTGTCTATATCATGGACCTGCTTCATTTCTCCAGAAATTCGATCTTGCCTAACATGGAGACTAACATGTAACTGCTTTTTTAAAGCTGACTTGCTGTACACTTTCCAATTACTAGTTAAATTGGACTATTATTTATAAAAGATACAATGGAATTTATAAGCAAAATGAGCAATGATAAATCTTTTTTGATTAATAAAAAGATAATTAAATCACTATTGTCCTGTTTTTTAAAATTTACATTTATCAAAACCAGTTTTTAAAGTCTTTCTTAATCTTTTAAGTAAAAAAATATTATAGAATTAACTCTATAATTAATGTGTATTACAAAAAACATCATTGTTTTTTGATAAAGAGATTTCTTTGTTACATTAAAAACTTAGATTTTTGATAAATTCAGAAGTAAAATATTTGTACTAAAGAATGATTTTTTTCTATAATTTCAAATAATATAATATTTCAAAAAAATACAACAAGTATTATTACTAAAATATTTCTGTTATTCAATACTTCATTTTAAAAATATATATGTAAATCTTGCTGTATTTATTTTTTTTTTAAACTTTAAATATATATGGCTCATATACAAAATTGTTCACCATAAGATTAATCCATTTCATTGTGTATATATTGACTAGTTTAACTTTTTTTTTTATTTAGAAGATCAAAATAAACATGCTCTGAAGAAGACTGCAGGTCAGTCAAAATGCAGGTATATGTGTATGTACAAATAGAGTTTTGCTAAAAAGTGTTTGAAGTGGTTTGGATAAATTGTATTTATAGGATATTATGGCAAACATAAAGAAAAGTGTGATTTTGGTAATATTTACAACTGATATTATTATTACTATTTTTATTCTTTCTACCCCTGAAATCAGTAATCCACCAGATATAACAACCTAGCCACACTGTGTGAGACAGGTCATTTTAGGCCACATTTTCTAGTCCCTTCCTTGGTATGTAGGGCGGTCTCTACATAGGGCTGACTAAATATACAATATTTACTAGCCAAAACTCCTGTGTCACTTAAATTCAGTTCCAAACTGACTCATTAGTAATTGTACTGCCTTAAATAAAAATCACAACTAGGGAGTTCCAACCTATTAATAAAACTACATATCACTTTGCCAGTGATCTCACTTAAATCTATTTTCAAACTGACTCATTAGTAATTTTTACTGCCTCAAGCAAAGACCACAACTAATGGCTGGCAGCCAATATTAAGCCTCTCCACATCATTGCTTCCTTAATTATTGAAGGTTTGAGCTTTTTTTAAAAAAAAAAGGGGGGGGGATTATTGGAGTCAGAAATGTTGTGTATGTAGTTAAAGGATGGAAGTGTTGTTGCATAAAAACATAATTCCATTGTCACAGTTATTATAAAAAAGATGACTAATGGCATGAGGGGTTGAGGATGACTGTCTCTACTTATGATTGAAGGAGAAAAAGAGGAGACATGAATTATAACTGAAGTACTTAGTGTTTGATGACCAATATCCTATTCCACAAGGCAGTAGGCGCTCTTGGTCAGACACTGTTTATTTGATATTCACAGTTAGGCTTTATAACTAAAGACCATTCTACTTTCTAACATCTGTTAACTCTATTAACCAAAAATTCTATTCTTCACTTTCAATTTAATGTCCTCAATCTATTGTTCTTCAGCTCTTATTATAATATCTTCTGTTATCATTTGAGTTTACACTCAGTATATAACTCCCTCTTTCTCTCACTGTTATGCATATTTTGCTTATTTTTATTAAACTTCATTCTTATCTTAAATCTACAACACCAACAAATAAATATTTACACTTTTTCTGTATAAGTTTTGGTTTATTGTTAACTTTAAAACATTTTTCTTTTAATTGATTTCATACATTTTAGCCTAAGAATAATCATAATCTCAATAATGCTTGTCATAAATTTTATAAAACTTAAAACGCTTCACCTTTTGTTGTTATTGTTTTCCTTTTTTTTAAATCATTTTTTCTTGCCTTTGAAACTGTTTTACTATATATATATACTTATTATATTTTTATTACTATTATTATTATTACTCCAAGTTTATAAATAATGTTTTTTGTTTTTAAAAATCTGGTAAATGATTAATTAAATATAATATAAAAAAAAATCCTCTAGACTTCAAAATATAATTTTATTAAATTATCATATATTTAAAAAAAAAAACAGCATTTTTTTTAAAAATTTTAATTTGAAGTAAATATATATACAAAAATATTTAAATTTAATATATATGTTTGCTTATGATTTTTTAATTGAAACTATGTACACGTCGTCGTCGAAAACTATTTTCCCAAGTAATACAATCTGGCAATTAAATTATCTTGAAAGAGATGAGTATTTTCAAAATGAACAGAAAGATTGTTAAATATTGACAGTAAACTTATGAAAATAGAAAACAAATTTAAGTGTCAGATTGTTCTACTAACCAACATAATTTCGTCATAAATATATATGGAGTGATCATTAAAAAAATCATAAGCAAATATAATTTAAAATTTCTTTTACATAATTGTATGAAATTAAAATAATAAGTTATATACATTTTAAAAAAACACACACATGACAAAGAATTATAGTAGTTCAAAGGCTTTTGAGTGGGGGGGGGGTATTAGGATATATATATATAAATATATATATATATATATATATATATATAGAGAGAGAGAGAGAGAGAGAGAGAGAAGGAGAAAGTGGTAGAGAAAAAGAGATGTAGGAAAAGTAAATCGATGTTTTAGCTTGATCACAATATAGATTCTTTAAAATGTATGCTTGTATATTTTGTAAGAATAAACTAGTACTTTAAATCATTATTTTTTTAAGTTCTTGAAAGTTTTTAAAACTCAAATGATCTATCTTTATGTTGTAGTTTTGATCTGTATTAATGATCTAATTTATTTAAAATCTGTTGTATATTTTTGTAGTTATCCAATACATTTTTATGTTACATTAATTCTATTGTTTTTGTAACTATTTTTCTTTGCTGAACTGCTATGATTTAGGGTCATTAAATTATGTATTGTTTTATACTTCAATGTATTTATATTTCTTTTTAGTTTTTAAATGTGTTGGTAATAAATTATTTTACTTTTGATTTATATTTTAGTACTTTTATGTTTCAAAGGATTTTACTGAACAAATCTTACACTGAGTTTTTTTCTTTCACATCAATAGGATGGTAATAGGACTTGCAAGAAGGTTATATTTTATAATATGCAAAGTTACATATATTTATATGTTTTACATATTTACATTAAGAAAGTAAACAATGTTTTATTACTTATAATCTATGAATTTTTTTTTTTTTTTTATAATGGTGTTACCAATAACTTTTAATTTTATGATGGCAAGTTTATTTTTGAGAAAAAAAATTTGGTTAATGTTTTTTTATTAAAGCATTAGATTGTGACTATAAGGAGAGTTTGTTACTGTTTAAGTAGCTTGGAAATGTTGATCATGTGATATTTTCGTAATTAAAATTGAATATATATATACATGAATGTTATGTGATGATTTCTAAATATTATTAATAAATAAATAAGACCATCTAGTTGCAATGTCCAGCAACTTTTTACTGTAAATAAATGGTTCTTTTTTATTTTACCACAAGATATATATATATATATATATATATATATATATATGTATATATATATATATATATATATATATATATAATATTATAAATCGATATATATATCTCATACACAAATAAACAGTGAAAAAAAGTTTGATTTTTGGGTTCTTAACTTATTATTCGAGACCTTCAAGGAATTGAGCAAGATGAATTTTGAATGATCTCTTCTTACATTCTGTTAATGATGATTTATTCACCAACAGGCATCAACCAACATGGAAAACTTACTGGCTTTTATCTTTCTGTTTAGAACCAAGAAAAACACCATAGTTTTCTTTAAAGGCAGATAATTTTTAACTGGGATATTTATTGTATTTTTAAATAGAAAAAAAAGTGTGGATGACTTTTTTTTTATATATATTTACAACAACAACAGTCAGCAATATAATATGATTTTCATGTTGTAGAGTCTATAAAAACATCATTCAAAGCAGTGGTAACTGATTGAAGGAAGAAGCTACTATCACTCACCTGTTTACAAATATAGACTGCCATTTATTGATATTTTATTTGAGTATTTATAGATCACTTTCAGTTTAAGAATGATTTTATATGTTGGATGAATTCTCTAATATTCAATTCATTTTGTCAAATATGTAAAGTTATAAAAAAGTTTTTAAAAAATCATACAAAATGAAATATGTACTTTAAAAAAATAAAAGGACATTTATTTTGATGCACAAGTGAAATAAAAATTCATTAAAAAAAAAGAAAACACCAAAAAGATTAATGCTATAAAGTAGTCAAAATTACTTATTCTGTTTAATAAATGCCACCAAGATTTCAATCTAGTAAAATAAAAATTAAAAATTATTTTATATAGATCTACAAAATTATTTTAAACAGTGCCAAGGAAATGTTCTTCAGTTAAAGGAAATCAGAAGTTTCTCCTCAGGGAAATATGTCTCATATCTACACTTGGAACTACCCAAGCTATCATCGAACAAGGGAAAGAAGGATTTATTGAGCTAGCTGAGGATATCAAAAAGTCAATGGAACAAATAGAGGATTTACACCAGCAGTCTCAAGAAAAATCATGTAAGAACTTTGACCACATGGAAAAAGTTGAACCACTGATCAATCAGGGTAATTATGAACTTAATAAAAAACTTTTTTTTTTGATTGGCATAATAGAGTAGTAGAATCCATTAACTTAAGTGTATAAAAAGCTTCAACAATAGAGGTGGGTCTTAAGGGGGATTATTATTTTTATATCATTTTGTATTAAGTAAAGGGGGGGGGTGTATGCTTTTAAATTACTGACTTTTTATTGATCAAAACTTTTTTATATAACTTTCCTTCATTTATTATGTTCAAAATATAGATTTAAGTTTAAAAATGAATGTTAATTCCTTAATCTAGAAAGTCAAACAGGGAGAGTGGAGGAAGGTAAAACTGTTAATTAAGTTAAGAGTTTCAACAATAAGTAAACTCAGGAACCTTATGTGGGAATCTGATGTTTGAAGTAGAGATGTTCAATGGTTACAAGCAAACAGTGGACACTTATGCTGTCCCTTAAAGTTTGAATAAAAGTATTTATCCTAAAATTGAGAGGGTTTCAATGGGGCAAAATAATCCCATTCTCAATAGTAAGTTGATCTTCAGTCACACCTATAGAGACAGACATCCAAATAAATTTGGATCACTGTCTCTAGCAGTGTTTGTGTGATTCATGTTTCCTTGGAAAAGATATTAAATGATTAATTAGGGATCGTAATTATTAAAATGAAAAAGAAATGGAAATAATATTTTTGATTGACTTTCTTCTTAAATTTCTGATCAAGTTAGTTGGAGGGCCTGAAAAAAAGAAATTAGGAAAGTGATTAGTAAGAGAAAAGAATATAATAAATATCTAAACTTTACTTAAGTGCCTCTATGTTTTAATCTATCTTATTAGTTTAATAATTGTATCCATGTGCTTTAATCAAAGTATAATTAGGCTAGTTCACACAAGATTACATTTTAAAATCTAATAAGTTACCACTGTATGTAAGTGAATTATCACTATGATCATTGATGTTGCATTTCAATCTAGTACTAAGCAATAGGTCTAGTGGTGCCCTCACTGTGATCATCATAACTTTGGTGATCTTAGTAAAATTGTGAACAGAGTCTCAATTTTACTAAGATTACCAAAGTTACAATGACTGGTAAAAATGCATCACTAGACTTATAGCCTAGCACTAGATCAAGAAGCAGCTTTAACAATCATAGTGATAATGTTTTATGTGCATCAGTCACCAAATAGATTTAAAAATATAATCTTACATGAACTAGGCTAATTATACTTTGATGAAACGAAATGTACACTTAATTATTAAACTAATAAGATAGATTAAGATGCATAAGCATTTAAGTAATGTTTAGATGTTTATTATAGTCTTTTCTCTCATTAATAGCTTTCCTAATTTGCTTTTTTTGGGCCCTCCAACTAAATGAGAAATTTACAAAGAAACTCAAATGAAATATTAATTCCATTCTTTTTTCCAATTTAATAATTACAATTCCTAATTACCCATTTAATATCTTTTCCAAGGGAACATGCACCATACAAACAGTATGAGAGACAGTGATCCAGCCTTATTCAGGATGTCTGTCAACATAGACTGACTTATTATTGAAAAATTGGATTATCTTACCCATTTCAAACTCTCTCAATTTTACAATTAATAATTTTATCCAAACCTTAAGGAATGGTGCAGGTGTCCATTGTTTGTTTACAACTGTCAAACATCCCTATTTCAAACACCTGGTTCCGACCTAAGGTTTCTGTGTTTACATATTATTGAAACTTTTAACTTAACCTTTTTTACCTCCCTTCACTCTTTCTGTTTGATTTTCTCGATCAAGAAGTTAACATTCATTTTTAAACTTAAACCTGCACATATTTTGAACACAATAAATGAAGGAAAGTTATAAAAAAAACAATTTTGATTAATAATAAATTAGTAATATGTAAATAAGCATTTATTATATATATATATATATATATATATATATATATAATATATGCTTATATATATATATATATATATATATATATAGCATATGTAAACAATTGTATTACATTCAAATATCAGCCTTTCATGCTAATTGTGCATATGCTTTGTGAGTGTTAATAATAAATGAATACTTTCTCACCAATACAAGATATAGTATTTATGCAGGAATAAAAGGAATCCTCTTATTCCTACAACTCACGCTTATATATGAGCAAATCTGAAGTACTGGCAAAGAAAGCGTGACGATGGAACAGTCACTTTAAATTACTATATACGATGTCTGTATTGGTGAGAAAGTATTCATTTATTATTAACACTCGCAAAGTGTATGCACAATTAGTGTGAAAGGCTGATATTTGAATGTAATAAATTAGTAATGTAAATGCCTCCTCCCCGCCCATTTTTACTTAATATAAAATGATATAAAAATAATAATCCCTCTTAAAACCCACCTCTGCTGTTGAAACTTTTTATACACTTAAGTTAATAAAGTTTACTACTCTATTATGCCAATCAAAAAAAGTTCTTTAATAAAAGTTCTCCATGTAGTCAAGGTTTTTATATGATTTTTCTTGAGACTGCTGGTATGAATACTCTGTTTGTTACATTGGCTTTTTGATATCCTCAACTAGCTCAATAAATATTTTCTTCCCTTGCTTGATGATTACTAGAATAGCTCCAGGTATGGCTATGAAATGTATTTCCCCAAAGGAAAAAGTTCTGATATCCTTTAGCCAGTGAACATTTTCTTGGCACTGTGTAATATTATATTTTCAATATCTCTCCAATATGCTTTCAATGTACAAGTCCAAAAGAAATTCTGTAATTTATATGCTTTTTTTCTTTCATAACAGGATTCACATCTTGCATTTTTTTATTTATATTTTTACACTTCTAATTTTTGTTCTTTTTTGGTCATTTTCTTTTTTTTTAATTAGTGGAAAATGTTCTGCTAAAGTCTTTCCTTTTTTTTTTTCCCCTAACCCATATCTTTCCAAGAATTACAATTTAAAACAAAAAAACTTTTAGTAAAAAAGAAATCTCAAGATCTTTGATTTATAATGGATTTAAATAAATAATTATAATGAAGAAATTCTGATTTCTTCAAGATAAATAAAAAAAACTACTTCAAAAATATTTCAAAAATTATTTTAAAATAATCTAATAAGTATGCACTTTTAATAAAATATACACCTGGGTCTCTTTTTACACTGACTTATTTAACACAGTTATTATTATTATTATTATTATTATTATTATTATTAGTATTATTATTAGTAGTAGTAGTAGTATTATTATTATTATTATTATTATTATTATTATTATTAGTATTATTATTAGTAGTAGTAGTAGTAGTAGTAGTAGTAGTAGTAGTAGTAGTAGTAGTAGTAGTAGTAGTAGTAGTAGTAGTAGTAGTAGTAGTAGTAGTAGTAGTAGTAGTAGTAGTAGTAGTAGTAGTAGTAGTAGTAGTAGTAGTAGTAGTAGTAGTAGTAGTAGTAGTAGTAGTAGTAGTAGTAGTAGTAGTAGTAGTAGTAGTAGTAGTAGTAGTAGTAGTAGTAGTAGTAGTAGTAGTAGTAGTAGTAGTAGTAGTAGTAGTAGTAGTAGTAGTAGTAGTAGTAGTAGTAGTAGTAGTAGTAGTAGTAGTAGTAGTAGTAGTAGTAGTAGTAGTAGTAGTAGTAGTAGTAGTAGTAGTAGTAGTAGTAGTAGTAGTAGTAGTAGTAGTAGTAGTATTATTATTATTATTATTCTTCAAAGCAAAACTTTATTGAGTCTAAAAAGTTACAGAGTCACATCTAGTAATATATTGATTTGTTACAAATGCAAAGCAAATTACAATTTTCAGTATATAAGTCTTTATCATTTCTTCATACTTTTTTGTTTGTTTTTAAATTTGGTCTTCTATTTAGTTCAGTTTATGCTTGCATCTCTTTGAAGTTGGAAAAAATGCTGAAGCTGAAAATGTCATCATCTATTATATTGGACTTATATTTCATAGACTGGATCTTTATTTCAAGTGTGACCATGTGGCTGCAAACACATCTGGTTGAGCTAGGATGCTGTCTCTTTTTCTGAAAACTTCTAGTGTTATTGAATATGTTGCTGAGTGGCATTGAGGGTTATTAGCAAGTGCAAAAGTGCATCTGGTACACCGGTAGGCATAAAGGCTGTACGTTTCTGCATGAATAGCAGGAATGTTGCCTTTTTTAAATGTTTTATTATTTCATCAATTGAAATGATAGCCTTTCTATATGTGGTAAACATTGTGTGATGTACTGTCTGTCTCTTCTTTTCTATGACATAGCTCACACATGGGGCTATATTTGTAAAGAATCTATGAAATATAAAGAAATGTGTTGTGAGTAGAGCATTAAGATTATGCTTAAGTAGAAAATCAAATAATTTTGGTCCTAGTGACCATTTTCTGAATTGTTGCAGTAGTTGCCTGTTGTCTATCCCAAGAACTGATGGATGGAGATTAGGTGTCTGGTTTGGGTATAGTATATTATAAATGTCCCAGTATGTATACTTGTTGTCATTATTGAGTGATATTTTGTTGTATATTGGTTTGAGCTCTTCAATCAATGTGAATAGATATCCATATAAAGGGCTCTGTGTCTGTTGGGATTATACTGATCACACACTCCAGGTCTGAAAATCTTTTTATGGTTGCTGTTATTAGATTTAATGATTTCTGTATGTGAAAAACATTGATTGTATAGAATCCAAGTCCATTGCTATGTGGTGGTCGGCTCAGATTTTTTAAAGAGATTGCCACTGTCTTTCATCTTCCATATTAGTTTGTTACAGATTGATGAGATTTTAGATATGAATGTTTTTGCAAATTTTATTATAGGTGTGTAGTAGGTAATTTTTGTAATTATAAGTTGATTAAATAGTGCTACCTTTGTGTATATTGACAGGTATGATTTTTCAAGTGAGTCTGTGATTTTTTCAGCATCTTTTTTAATTTATTTTGAATTTTTTGCCTCATCTCATTGGTTCCAAGGTAGAATGGGAAACCAAGCAAAGCAGATGGTTTACCATTAAACATCTCTGTATAGTGCTTGCCTGTGTATATTGACCATGCAGCATCTTTATTTGTGTTAATTTTTAAATTAAAATTTGAGATATAATTCTTGATTATCTCTTGTAATATGAGGAGGTTCTTTTTAGAGGAGAGGAAAATGGTTACATCACCCATATAGGCTATACATGATATATTTAAAGCAGTGTTTGGTATTTGAATGCCTTTTATTTTTTCTGTAAATTAATAAAGGATTTATGTATATTGTAAAGAGCAAGGCACTGAGGGAGGATCTTTGTGGGATGGATTGACTCAGTCTGAAGGCTGGTGATTTTTTTTATTCAATGTGATGTGAATTTCACAGCTGAGTAGCAAATTGGCTATTATATATACTAGGGATGGAGGTGTTGTTGTTTTTTTCAGCACATCTAATAATTTGGCTATAGGCACTGAGTTAAATGCTGCCTCAATGTCTAGTTGAACTATAATTGGTGCATATTTCTTTCTTTTTTTTTACTACTTCAATAATTGTTTTGCACATTAAGGCACCCTGGCCAATGGATGATCCTTTTTTGGCATATTGTGCTGATGATAACATAGGGAGTATGTGTTGTTCTACTTTCTTATTTATTACTCTTTCAAGAATTTTTATTCTTAAAGGTCCCATTGAAATTGGTCATAGATTAGATAAAGATGATATTGCTGTTGGTTTTTTGTTAAATGGAACCATTGCAATTGGGTATAGACTTTGTATGTTGTAAATTTTTGTAATATGTAATTGGGTATTCCTTGTGGTCCTGGGTGACATGTGTTTGTTATTGTTGCAAAAAAATACAATGTCAGTTGTTGTTATTGGTGTGTATGTCTTCATTTGATATGTACACTCTTTGTTTTTGCAGTTTTTTTAAAGTGTTGATATATTGGGTTTATCATGTTATGTCCAGCTGTTATAGAGCAATCTATTTCAAGTGCCATAGGCACTCTGACTGTGGATGGGTATCCCAATGCCCACCATATGTATGCTCTAGTCCAAGTGTGTTGTTGTGTAAGGTATATATTTTTCTTTTTTATTGCTACATATTGTTTTAGTGTGTTGCATGTATTGTTGTACATTTCTGTAAGTCTTTTAATTTGTGTTTGATTATCTGTAGTTGGTCTGGAAATGGTTATTCTTTTATGTAGTTCATCTGCCAAAGCTAATAATCTGGTGGGGGGTGTTAAATTGCAGGTAATATGATTGATGTTGAAAGAAAGTATATTGGTGAATGCTATATGCTTTTGTACTGGATCGAGTGACATGTTTTGAAGTTTTTGGAGCATAATATATGTTTCTGAATATAGGAATTCAGTTGTTTGTGCTGGAAGAAGTATTTGCATAGTCTTTTGAAGGGCTATTGTTGTATTCTGTATTTTTGTTAGGTCGAGGGTGGTGAACTGGGCAGCATGATCTGAGATTATAGGTGGACAGAGTTCAAGATTAAGATAATGATGTAATATTGGTGAGTAAAAACACAAATCTATAAGTGACTTATATCTATTGTTATTAAAAGATATTGAGTTTGATGGAAGAAAACCTTTAGCACTCATAAGTGGGATTGTTATTTGATGGATCCATTTAGTGACAAAAGTTTGGTAGGTCATGTTGAAATCTCCCAGGAGTATTATGGGATTTGGTGTTGCTGAAAGCATCGAATTTATTGTTGCTACTATTCTGGAGATGATGACAGGGCCTGGTGGCATATAGACAAATACTAGGTTAAGTGTGATATTTTTATGATGGAGTGTTATTATGATAAGATTAGAGTCAATATATATAATTTTAAAAGAATCAAAAGGGCAGTTGTGGGATATAATTATACCTGTGCCACCTGATGGTGATGATGATTACCTTGATCAGGCACAAAACCCTTGGCTGATTAAATATTTTGATAGATCAATTTAAGACCTGCTATATATTTTTGTTTCCAATAGGCCCAGTATGTGTTTCTGTTGTATGTAACCATTTTTTGAGTTCAAAAAGTTTTTTGTGGCATTTAAGCCTCTAAGGTTGAGAGATCCAATTTTTATCTTCATGTTTTTTGGATAATTTTATAACAGGGTATTGATTTTTATTGATTTTTGAATTCTAAATTTTTGTTTATATTGCAGTAGATGGATGCTGATACATATTTAAGACTTTGTAGGGTTTGTTATCAGTTTTCCTTTCGTTTAATATTGGTTCAGACTCTATACAGGAAATTTGTGTTGAAACTGAACAGTTGTCCATTTGTTGTTGGCTTATATCCATTTTTATTTCATCATTTTCTAGGTTGTATATGTCTGATGAGTTGTGCTTTTTGGTCTGTTTTTTTGCATTTTTGGATTCATGGTTTTTAGGTGGTCTACCTGGCTTTCTTTTTTCCTCTGGTGTATTCTCTTGAATGGGTGGAAGAGGGGGTTCTATTGCATCCATTATGTTTGATGCAGTTTTGTTATTATTGTAGTTTGTTTTAATATTGGTTTCCTTATATTATCTAGATTTATATTTTCATTATGTAGCTGTGTGTGTTTATTTTCTGTTTGTTGATTTTTACTTGGTACACCTTAAAATCATGTGATGTAATTGCTGTATTTTGTGTGGTGGTTTCTTGAGAGTTATTTTTGTTTGAATCTTGGGGGTATATGTTAGTTTTTGTGTTATTATTTTTTGGTTGGTCTTTAGGATAGGCAATTCTGCTTCATTATCATTTTTGTTTGTGGGTGTTTGAACCTGTTTTTTTTCTGGTTTCTATTATTGGGTTGCCAATGGATGTAGTGTTATTTAAAATTTTATTTTCATCATCAGTAGGTTGTTCTGGAGAGAGGATTTTGGTTTGTTCACAGAGATTGCCTTCTGTGATACTGCACTGAGTTGCAAGGTGGCCTCTCTGTCCACAGCCAAAACAATGTGGCTTTAGTCCTCTTACGTGAAAAGAATGTGTTGCTTCTTGATCTGTAATTTGTGTTGGGATTGTGGTGGCATCTACATTTTTATAAAGTTTTATTTTAAATTCAAAACGATTACTACATATCGGAAATGCAGTATTTGGGTTGGTGCTATAATATTGCTGTTACTTTTAAGTATTTTTGCATACAAAATAGCCGATGTTAAAACTAATGATGCTGTTAATTTTGTATTGGTGCTTAACTCGCTCATGCTTGACTGGGCAGTAGCCATGATTTATTATTCTGACTCAAGTCAGTTTTTTTTTTTTTAAAAAAAGATGGAAACACACCGATATTTTGTAAAAAATACTCTATTAATCTATTATATGACTCGATTTGTCCTGCATTATGTTTGTTTTGTGAATAACAAGTTGAAACAAAAGAAAATGTAAATACTTACATTGGAGAGTTTAAGGATTGCTTCTTACCTCAGCAGAGATTTGCTGCGGAATACATTATTATTATTATTATTATTATTATTATTATTATTATTATTATTATTATTATTATTATTATTATTATTATTATTATTATTATTATTATTATTATTATTATTATTATTATTATTATTATTATTATTATTATTATTATTATTATTATTATTATTATTATTATTATTATTATTATTATTATTATTATTATTTAGTTTCAACAAATAAACTTTATTAATCCTTTTAGTTGCATAGTATTACAATGTCGCTTAATTGCAGCAAGATACATGTTTAATCCTGTTATTGTCAGTTCAATTTCGAGTGCTACAATATTCATTATTAAAAGTACATATATATATAGGCTATTTGTACACGATTCTATCCACTTTAGAAATGTCAATTAAGCATTATTATTATTATTATTATTATTATTATTATTATTATTATTATTATTATTATTATTATTATTATTATCATCATCATCACCATCATCATCATTATTATTATTATTATTATTATTATTATTATTACAAAATATTGTCTATTCTGAAATAATGTAATTACAAAGAATTTGAACTCAGACTTTCAAGCTCCTTACAACTAACTATCTATTTTATCTTATATAACCAATACACATAATCATATACATGTGAAAAAGATACGATCTTTAATTTACATATTTTTTGCTAAACCAGCACCCACACATATATACAATCTGTGCTCATATTATATTAAGGTAGAAAACCTTTAAACTTTAATGGACAGGCTTCAATCTTCTCCACCCTCCAACTCTTCAACCATCCATATCATAGAAAATCTAATGATGAAGTGTTAAATGCTCCTGTTGGTGCTAATATTACTATAATATTCATGTTGACCTTAATTCATTCTGACCTCTCACACATAGGACTTTAATATGTCCATTTAAATACACAGAAAAGGTGTGGGCAGAATATGGGCTGAATATGTAATATTTAAATGCAAGTAAGTATATTGTCTATACTGAATTAATGTAATTAAAAAAGATTTGAACTCAGACTTTCAACCTTCCTACAGCTATTTATCCAAGTTTATACCCTGAGTACACATGACCACATGTGAAAAAAATAAATGATTTCCAGTATCATATTTCATGCTGAACTACATTTATCTGTTGGCCCAGAACATCATCTCCCACATATCTACATATATATAATCATCTTAATATAAACTGTACACTGATTGTGTACATATGTGGGATGAGTACTACTTCATAATGAAATATACATATTGGAGATCATTTATTTTTTCCATGTGTTATCATGTGTATTAGTTGGATAAGATAGAGTGAATAGCTGTAGAAAGCTTGAAAAGTCTGAGTCTGAGTTCAAATCCTTTTTAATTATTATTGTTACTATTATTATTATTAGCCAACACATTTAAAAATCCCAAAATTGTAACAATATAAGAGATAAGTTTGGCTCATCATCAAAATAATAATATGTTGGTGGCAATCGTAAAAATCAAATAAAAAGAAATGAAAATTGTATATTGGTGTTTAGTATAGAAACATCATACTATTTGTGTGAATATTTGTTTTAAAGTGAAGTTGTTTGTTTTATATTTTAAAAATTAATATTTAAGATTATTTACCTACAAAATAGTATGTTTTATTTATCTCTAAATTATTTTTCAGTCTTTGTGTCTTTAAATGTTCTTGGGTACTTAATGTTTTAGTGTCATTTAGTGGCACAAAGCACCTGTAACTGATATATTTGCATCTAAATACATTGTTATTTAAAAACAATTATTTGTAAAATAATATATTGGTAAAATACTATATGATGAAACTAATATACCAAATAAAAGTATCTACTAACATAATATGATGCCCATGCTGATGAAATTAATATTGTTAAAGACTGATGCTAGAAGGTAGCATATTAGATGGGAAATTGAAAAAAACTAAAAAGATATGATAACCAACATGTTAGGAAATGTCAAATTTGTAAAAATGTAAAAGATGTCTGGATTATCATCAATATAATAAATATGTTGGTGACCAAATTGTATGTGATGAAATAAAAAGAAAAGAAATTATTAAGGTTTCCAATACTAGAAATAAACAGATAACAAAATCCACACATTAATCAACTTAAATTTATCTGATGATAAAGAGTTTTTAGGATTTAATTATTACTTCTAGAGCTATGCATATAAATCAATTCAAACATTAATGTGTTTAGTTAGATGTCATTTTATTGTATCCAACTATATTTGATAACCAAAATATTTATATATTCTCAAAATGTGAATTAAAATTAAATAACTTACATAAAATAAATAACTAAAATATAATTCTAAGGAATAATAATAAATATATTATGTGCTAAAAATGCTATGTTATATGACCATAAATTTATGCAATAGTGTGATGATATAAATGAACAAAATGTGAAAGTCAAATTAATTTAAATAAATAGAAAATATGCTTTATTTACATTAAAATAATAAGTAATAATAATTTATATTGTAGGGTGCATGTTTTAACCAAAAATATTAATTTTTTAAATATGTTATTGTGAATTCAAATTTTTGCTATTATGTATGAAAGATTATTATACAACATCAAAATTAATTATATAGGGCCAAATATTCATGAATCAAATAGGGCCAAATATTCATGAATCAAATTGTACCCAATCAAATAAAAGGAAAATGAATTCTTAGAGTTTTGAATATTTAGATTTCAAACAAATTTCATAGTATTTTATATAGTTTAAAATGAAGACATACATTGTAGGCTAATAGAATAGTTTACATACAGTATATTCTACTTTTAAAACCAACACAACATCACATGATAATCATTTCCTCTGCTTAACAGTATCGAATTCTCCTTACAGTAATGCTACCCAGTTTAAGCATTGGTAATCAATGGATGCAGGAAGGTTTCTGCATAAAATCCCCATCTAGTGCCTACTTATCCCATTGTCCAGACTAGTTTCTATTGTGTGGCTCTGATCAGTGGAGGATTGCATTAGATCTTTAGATCTAGGTACTGGGCTCTCAAATCGAAATCTCCTCACTGATAAAAGCTGCAAGCTAGAATCTAATCTGACAATAATGAATTTGTCACTAGATGGGGATTTTATGTGCAAACCTTCTTGCATTTATTGATTACTAAAGCTTGCACTGGATGGCACTATTGTATGGAGAGTTTGCTACTGTTAATAACAGCTTGTGTAACCATAGGAAATGATCATGTGAGGTTTTATTGGTTTTATATCATCTCTGCCTATAGAATGATGGTGGCTGTTCTTGTTGGTAAACTAAGGATATCAATATGTACTGATGCTTAATTGGATTCAGATCTATATTATTATACAAGCAAATAATCTTGGATTTAAAACAGTAGGGTGTTTTCATCTTGAGCTCTATCTTTATAGTTAACTAAATAGGTAAAAGGTGGCTGTAGAATGGTTGCATTAGTTCCTTAAATCTAGATGCAGTGCTCTCAGATCCAAAGCTCCACACTGATGAAAACCACAAGCTCGAAACTAGTCTGGGAATATTGGATGAGTAGGCACTAGATGTGTATTTTATGCACAAACCTTCCTGAATCCATTGATTACTAAGATTTGCATTGAGTGGCATTACTGTATGGGGAGTTTTCTACTATCAATATTCTACTTTTCTAATACCAGAGTGTCCACATAAACAATATATATATAATAAACCAATTTTCGTCTTACACAAGAAGGAATAATAACTTTCCATGATTAATTATCATGTTCTTTTCTTTCATATAGTATATATTCTGATAGTTTATAGATCAATAATGTTTTACTAATGATTGCACCACTAATGTTTCTAGACCCTCCTCCCCTGGATAAACATGTAATGATTTCTTGAAACTTCGAATCTTGAAGTTGTAAAGCTGATAAGTTCTTTAAATAATTTCAATGGAATCATCAACAATTAAACCAGTTGTAGTAATAAATACATTTTCAATATTAGGATGAAAATTTATTGTACTTTCACAGATCCATACTAGGTAATTAGTCATACTTATTCCTTGAACATCATATTATTTTATTAGCTACTTTTATCATATTAATTTCTATTATATAGTATTTAACAAAAATATTTTATATATCAAGTTTCACCAATATATTTTTCTACAAATAAGTGGATTTGAAGTTAAATGCATTTATATAAAAATATACCAGTTTTGTAATATTTTCTTAAGCGCTTTCTTTTTCTTCTGAAAAATATATTATTTAACAATATGTGTTGATATATGCGGGTGTAGATATATATCCATAACTTTTTTCTGTTTCATATATACACGCGGGCTTATATTTATATGCCAGTTAAATTTCATTAAATGCAAATTTAAAACTAAATAATTATTCGTCCTAGTTATTTAATATATATAAGTATGTGTGTGTGTATGTTAAATTACCTGACGACGCCCATATCTATTAAAAAAGAGTTAATAGAATATTATGACAAAATCAGTATTTAAGCTTGATTAGCATTATGTTATTGCCATAGTAGTTTCCCTTCAACATCATTATTTTAACATTTTTTATTTAGATCCACATTGTAAATAATAAGCTTTGATATATATATATATATTAACCACATCATAAAATAATAAAACATTATATCATTAAAGTGCTCATTATATTCATATTTTATATAAAGTACAAAGGTTTGCATATAGCTAGTTAAGTAAAGAGAGAAAAAAAAGCGATAGATGCAATAGTTACATTTATTAAAATTGCATTTAAAAAAATGTATAGTAATTAGTTATTTAACAAAATGAAATCATATTATTTTTAATTTAAAATTTGAGTATTTTTTTAATGATAACTAAAATTTGCATTATTATTCTATATAAATCTCTTTTAAAAAAATAAATAAAATTATACATCTGTAATTTTTTTTCCCCTTTCATTACACGTACGGGGTACACGCATTTATATATTTATAAATTTTTAACATCGTTTACGTCTATTTAATATATACCGTTATTTATATATGTTATATCATACTACTTAGCTTATTTTTTCCCTACTGTTTTAGTACATAAAGCTTTATTTGCATTAAATATTTATTTTAATTAACATAAACGTTTGCTATGTTAAATATTTTCTTTTATTTTTATCTTCTAATTTTACCATTCTTTTTTTAATATTTTTATCCAGGCCTTACACTAACTTAAAGAAATTATGCGACTAGATATTCTGTTGTGGCTTGTTGCCACAGCGACCACGCAGCTGGAAAGCGGAGAATCGTATAGCAGTGAGCACGGGACCTTCAATGACCATTTCTTAAAAAATTCTATAAAGTCAACCGTATCTTTTTATTCTAAAGCTCAAGGAAGAAGTACATCTTCCACCCACAAAATATTTTTATTCCTAAAGGCTGTTTTCCCCAAACTGGAATATTATTTAAAACCCCGTGGTTCCATCTCGGATTATCAGCTTAAGGGACCACCCCTTCAACGCCTAGCACGGAATGCACGACCGATTCCCAAAAGGCAGGCTGGTGTTAATTTAATTGAAAATAAAAACACATCGTCTGAATTAAAAGCACCTTACTTGATAGATTATTTTGAATATGCAGAAGTGAATGGAAGCAATTTAAATAAAACCACCGCTTACAATAAGGATGAGCAATATTCGCCGACAATAGCCACAACCTCTTCTGTTTCTAGACTTACCGTCATGGCCGCACAGATGGATCAGTTCATGCCTTCAGCTACAGACGTGACGGAAACTACCAATATACTCCATCAACCTGGATATATGAGTTCTAATTCTGAAAATGAGTTAGGAAGTGTAAATAACGTAACAGCGGTAGGATCTGTTGATGGAGAGCCGGGGGATACTCAAGTTCATGGTAGTATTTTTTGCTCTTTCTTTTTTTTTTATTATTATAAAAAAATATTTATATAATTATTATATTTGATGTTTTAAATTACGGTGTTTAGTATGATTTCTAGATATTTTGTATTTTATTGGCTCAATAGCATTATCTTGTAATATATAATTATAGGAAGTAAAAATAATAACCCTTTTAAGCTTACGTTTGTAAGGGGTAAAAGTAAGCTTGTAGTATATACATATGCATAATTTTTAATCTTTTTGTTGAATCTCAAAAAAAGAAGGCAACTATCATAAAAAAAGTTAATAGTTATATAGAAAAAATCTATATAAGGCACACTTGCACGTAATTACAATCACACACAAGAATAAATATATATACAGGCTTGTGCATTTTCTCATTTTAATACTTTTTAAAAATGATTTTCAATTAGTTGTCTAATTTAAATATTTTTACAAAAATTGTTTTTTTTAATTTTATTTTATGAAAGTCATTAAACATATACTCAACTATTGTTTTATATATACATATGTATATAAACTATATTGATAATATTAACCTTACTATATGATATATAAATGTTAAGAGATCTTGGTAGCCAAATAATATTATATGTTTCTTTTGATAACGTTCGTAGACAGAATAAATAAAATTTAATGAAAAAGAAGATTTTTAAAATATATGCATCTTATTATAATTACCAGTTATTATTATAAGGGATTTATAGCATAATTATTAGCATATCCACTTGCTAATGCCCACAACCTGGGATTTATCTGGACTAAGTAAATCTTGAAAATATTTTCAAATCATAAGCAGACATACAATTTTTTTAAGCAGTTAACTTGTAACTAACCTAACTTTCTATCCAGTGCAAATAAGAATTAAATTAATTTGGGTTTCTCAGATACATGTTCATGATTGATTTAAAAACAAAATTTAAAAAAATGTTACCTTAGGTATTTGTCTGTGAATAATTTTACCTTTACTTTATTTGTGTGTGTTTTTTTTTTAAAAAAAAAAAAAGGAAAATTGCAAAGTGAAGTTTTGAAAAATATGGTATTCTGAGAATTAATTCTATTATTTATTTATTTATTATTACATCTAAATAAATTCTTATATTAATCATATTCATTTATATAGGCGTGGGTGATTTGATTCTACCAAATTTGATTAAAGATATTTAATTCTACCAAATTTATACTGTTCAAGTTAATATGAAAAAGTAAAACAAAGCTAATAAGAAAGTCTTAAATGAATGCCTCAATGCATTTAAGACTTTCTTATTAGCTTTATTTTACCTTTTCTACTAACTTGAACAGTACAAATTTGGTAGAATTACAGAATTGTATAAAAAAAAGTACATACTATTGAGGAGTACATATATTTAAGCATATTTTAACATATATTTTAACTATATTATTTATATCGAACTATATATTTAATAATTCATTATATATCAATAACTTTTTAATTCATGATAATTCAAACATCCACTTTCAATCATTTTCTCCTATAATATACAGCAATTATTTGGTTTTCGTCTAAAATACAATTTAAATGAAAAACATTTGAAGTGAATAATAATAAGCAATCCAGTGTTTTTAATCCCTTATAGTGAGATAAGCCACATACTGTGCAACCTCTTTAGGATATGTATTATATTTCAAATTTTTTATTTGTTTTTTTTTTTAAAATAATTATTTAATTTTATATAAAGATTTAGAATTCATTTAAGATTAAAAGGAAAACGACATAGATTATATATATATCATCATCAACCATTATCAATCCACTGCAGGATGAAGGTCTCTCCAAGTTTAATCCATCTTCTCCGATCTTTAGCTTCTCTTCTCCACAACACCCCTGCACATTTTCTTATTTCATCCATCCATCTCACATGTGGTCTCTTTCTGGGTCTTTTACAATCTCTTGGAATCCAGTTTACAATTTCAATTGTCCATCTATTATCATCTCTTCTAGCAATATGTCCAGCCCAACTCCATTTCAATCTTTTAATTTTTTCAATAAGGTCAGTAACACCTGTTTGTTGTCTTACCCATACATTGCGTTTTCAATCTCTTCTTGTTACTCCCAACATACATCTCTCCATACTCCTTTGAGTGGTCTGAAGTCTCTGTATTGCTCTTCTATTAAGTGTCCAAGTCTCAGATCCATAAGTAACAACTGGTAAAACACATTTGTTAAAAACCATCCTTTTCAAACACATAGGCATATTTCCTTTTAGTATCAAGTTATTTCTACCAAAAGCACTCCAAACAAGTTTAATCCTATGATTAATTTCCTCCATTATGTTTCCATCTGTATTAATAATCTGACCAAGGTATTTGTAACTGTTAACTTCTTCTAATTCTTCATAATCAATCTTTATTTTCATATTTTGAGCAAATCGATTAAACATTACTTTAGTCTTTTTAACATTTATCTTTAGTCCTACTTTTCTACTTGCATCTGCTAACTCCTGCAACATTTCCTGCAGCTCTGAAGCATTATTTGAAAAAACAACTACATCATCTGCAAAATCTAAATGACTTAAATACTCTCCATTTACTTTCACTTCTTTAGTTTCCCATTTTAATCCACAAAATACTTCTTGCAGCACTGCTGTAAAGAGTTTTGGAGATATGGAGTCACCTTGTCTTACACCTTTCTCAATGTTGATTTTTCCAGTATCATTATGTAATCTAATTGTTGCTGTTGCATTTTTATAAATATTCTTTAAAATATGACAATATCCTGGATCTATACCTTGATGATCCAATGCTTTAATCACTGAAGAAATGTGTATAGAATCGAATGCCTTTTCATAATCTACAAATCCAAAACATAATGACAACTCATATTCGTTTGTCCTTTCTATGACTTCTCTCAATACCTGGATATGATCTATTGTACTAAAACCAGTTTTAAATTCAGCTTGTTCTCTTGGTTGGTGGAAATCCAAAGTTCTCTGCAGACGAGTTGTAATTATCTTGGTAAAAATTTTATATAAAACTGATAAAAGGCTTTTAGGTCTGTAATTTCTAATATCTTCTTTATGACCTTTTTTAAATATTAATATTATTATTGCATTCTTCCAATATTCCGGTACATCTTTATCATTTAGACATTTGGTATATAACTTTGCTAAAATTGTTTCTATTTCTTCACCTGCTT
Organism: Epiperipatus broadwayi; assembly: GCA_028023455.1. NCBI lineage: Eukaryota > Metazoa > Onychophora > Udeonychophora > Euonychophora > Peripatidae > Epiperipatus > Epiperipatus broadwayi. The sequence continues at coordinate 1,506,346 of JAQFVV010006347.1, forward strand.
CTTTTAATATATCAATTATAATTCCATCATTTTCTGGAGCCTTTCCTTTCTTCATACACTTAATTGCATGTCTCACTTCTTCATTTAAAATTCTGGGCAATTTGGAAGATGTAATAGATATAGGAGGTACTTGTTCTTTATTACTATATAATTCTTGATAAAAATCTTCTACCAATTTCATGATGTCATCTCTCTTTTTAGTAATAATTCCATCTTTTTTTCTTATTGCAGATATAAATTTCCTACCAATACCAAAATGTTGTTTTACATTCTTAAGACTTTTATTTTCTTCTACAGCTTTTCTTGTTAGTTCACAGTTATACTTTCTTATATCATTTTCAACTCTTTTCCGTACCATTTTACAAAATTCGAGATATTCAATTCTTTTTAATACATCATTTTTGTATATCTTCATATTCCTTCTTTTCTTCATAAATTCTCTAGTCTCAGTAGAAATTTTATTAGTCAATTGCTGCTTTTTTCTACCAGCTATGTTTGTTGCAGTTTTTAAAAGTGTATCAGTTATTTTCATATTAATTTCATTCAAATCTGAATCATGTTCAAAATCTCCTAACCCTTGAAACCTATTTGTAAGTTCTAATTTAAATTCATTAGAATGTTTCTGAAGATTATATATATATATATAAGCAAATATTTAGTAGATTAGTAATATATATATATATATATATATATATATTACTAATCTACTAAATATTTGCTTAAATTGCTATTTAGGCAGCGAGTCCAGGGTAAACAAATATATGAGTATTTCATAGTATAATTTTTTTTTATTAATAAACGCACAAAATATAATTTTTAATCCAATAATAAATGATTAGTAATTATTTATGTATTCATAAGCAACAATATTATATGATTTACTTATATTCTTACTCATGTAATTCCGAGAGCAATTATCTTCAGCCTACTGCAGAGTTAACTACTTTAAGCTTGAGTAATTGATGTAAACTAGAACTCATCGCAAAAGGTAGTTGTTATAATGCTAATCATCTATTATCCATTGAATACTCAAGTTTATAATGCATAGATCTAAAATAGGGTGAAGAGAACTGTTCTTGAAAACATTTAAGTATTTAGTGAATCACCATTCTTTTTAATGGGAGCTTGGTCGAAATATAGTATTTGAAAAGTGATTTATAATTTATTTGTATATGATGTGTGGATTGAATTTTTATGATCAAATATTTAAATATAAAATTTTTCTGTAAGAACTTTTTTCTGCATTTCGGGATGTTATAAGTTTGTTGAAGATTTTTTCAAATAGTCAATTCATAACCAAGTTTATTATTCAGTATATATAGTTCATATGGATAATATGAATGTTTATAAAATTTTTGACTTGGACTATATATGTGTAGCCAAGAATGTGATCCTTCACTGTTATAGCACTAATGTTTAGGTAGTTTTTATCTGTTATTATTTCAATAATATAAATATACCAGATAATTATAGGAGAGATGAGATTAAAGCATGAGTTCTATATTAGTAATACAACTTATATAATGGGAAAATTTTTTTATTCACATCTATCATCATAAATCTTTCATTTTGTCACACATACACACACACACACACACATATATATATATATATATGATACTTAAAAACATCATAAGCTTAAATAATAGATGACCCATTTTGTTTCTTCTATTCTTTTGCATTTACTTATATATGAGTGTTGTTTATTCATAGTTTTCAGAGATGTAGCTACTTTTGTTTAATACAGTGGTCCCCAACCTTTTTGCACTTAAGAGCACATTCTATAAAACTGGCCAGGTGGCAGGCACCATTTATTTTTTCAAAGTAAATTTATAGTTGGATATTGTTAATAATAGACTTTTTTACACTGTAAAAGTATAGTATGCCCTACAATTTGATTACAATATAATACAATAATTTATAAGAAATCTTAAAAATTAAATTAATTTGTATCAGATAAATAATTTTTTATCGTGTTAGGATAGTGGCGGGCACACGAAAAATAGTCTGCGGGTGCCATGGTGGCCACGGGCATAGGGTTGGGGACCCCTGGTTTAATATATATATATCTATCTATTTTACTTTTAAGTTTGAGATTGTTGATTGTTAATGATATTGAGATTGTCTGTGTGTTGATTGCTTTTAATGGTTATATATATATATATATATATATATATATATATATATATATATATATATGTGTGTGTGTGTGTGTGTGTATGTGTAAAACTTTACAAACATGGGGAAATGATTTCTCAACTTGTTTCACAGAGACACAATATGTAAAATATATTAAACAATTTAATATATCTCTTCTTTCCAAAATAGTTCATAAATATCCAATATAGAAATAAAACAAAGGAAGTCCTTTTTAAAAACTTGCTTTTTATAAGATTATAATGATGATAAAAAAATCCAATGTTTCAACTATTTTATATAGTCTTTTTCAAGGTACACTAAAATAAAATATATATAATAATAAATATCACATATTCCAAAAAAATAAAAAAAATAAAAAAAGTAAAAATATATTAAATTAAAAATTACAAAATATATTTATAACCAAAAATTTACCTTATCTCCCATTCCTCTTTTTTTATTACAAACAATCACAACCCAAACACAAACATTTTTTTTAAAAATATATATATCCTTTTTTCTTTCCTCTTTTTCCATTGACATCCTATTTAATTATGGTTTTATTTTATTAATGTACATACCTTCCTTTATCATCCTTTCATTGTATGACTTAATACACTCCAAAGGCTTTATTTCAAAATTCCCATGCTTAAATTTATTCATGTGAATGTAAACAGCAGAATTTTTATCACCTAAATGCTGTTTTAATCTAATTTTTAATTTATTCTTACTAGTCCCAAATAAAAAATAGAATGGGATTAGATAGGAATACAGAAAAGGTTATCTATGTTGGTTTTAATATATCTAAAGATTTATTTATTAAACTTAAGAAATTAGTTAAAATGATTAATAGGAAATATAATGTTTCACTTTGTCCAGTTTATAAAAAGAAAGCAAGTTTAAATTTTTTAATTAATAATAATGGGGACTATAATAGGTTAGACATTATGAATTCAGTTTATTTGATAAAATGTTTGAATTGTTTTATAAAGAATGTAGAAATGACATATGTTGGGACTAGTAAGAATAAATTAAAAACTAGATTAAAACAGCATTTAGGTGATAAAAATTCTGTTGTTTACATTCACATGAATAAATTTAAGCATGGGGATTTTAAAATAAAGCCTTTGGAATGTATTAAGTCATATAATGAAAGGATGATAAAGGAAGTTATGTACATTAATGAAATAGGATGTCAATGGAAAAAGAGAAAAGAAAATAATAGGTTTTTAATTAAATGTTTTAAAGAATATATAGATTTTTTTTTAAAAAAAAATGTTTGTGTTTGAGTTGTGATTGTTTGTAATAAAAAAGGGGAATGGAAGATAAAGTAAATTTTTGGTTATGAATATATTTTGTAATTTTTAATTTAATATTTTTTTTGCTTTTTTTTTTTTTTATTTTTTTATTTTTTTTGGAATATGTGATATTTATTATTATATATTTTTATTTTAGTGTACCTTGAAAAAGACTACACCTGGGTCTCTTTTTATGCGGACTTATTTAACATGATTTTGAAGTTACGCAATTCATGTTTCACCAGAAGTCGACCTCCGATAGTGCGCTATTACTTTAAATAATAGATTTTGCACACTTACGTTATATTGAAAGTAATAGCACATTATTGGAATTCGACTTTCATCTTAGTAATTTCAATATTTTCAGTGCTTTATAATAGTAAGATTTTATGCAATAATGAAATTAAAATCATGATTTCCATATTTTATGTATACACACATTAAATTTTACAAGATTATAATGTAAATTTGTTCAAACATTGTGCGTGTTAATTTTGCATTTTAAATCAGATTCTGTTTTTGCTTTTTAAAAAAGAATGTAATCAATTATTATTTTCTTATTAATGACACTAATCACTAATGTGCTTTTAAATTCCAACGAGAGCTAAATGGTTGTATGTCTGGATATCGCAAGCTTCATAAACAATTAATAAAATCATCATCTCAAAGATTAATTACTAATTATGTTGTCACCAGAAAACCATTGATACAACATGAGTGTGAAGTTGGCATTAGTTGTATTTCCTTTTGTGAAAAATTTGATTTTTTACCAGTTTACAAACGAACGTGTTTTTCGGCAAATAGCAATAATAATTGAAACATGTATAAAAAAATGTAAATTACTGTGCTGTAAATTATGCATAAAAATATATTATTTTGAAAAAAATTAAATACTATTGTTAAAAAAAGTTTGTCTTGTATCAATTTTTTTCAAATTTGAAATTTTTTTATTAGTCATATTTTATTTCCTTATATTTTTTTTTGTGAATTTTAAAGTATTTTTACATTGGTGCTTTTCTTTTACGCGAATTTTGAAAAATCACAGACCGCATCCCCCCTTTTCAATGTAAATTACGTTTATTTTTGCACAATTTTGTTTGCGCGTGTTTTCTGAGGAACCTATCTATCACGTAAAATGAGACCCAGGTGTATATGAAATAGTCGAAATGTTGAATTTCTTTATCATCATTGTTGTCATATAAAAAGCAAGTTTTTAAAAAGAAGGGGTTCATTTTTTTTATTTCTATATTCTATAAAATATGTTGCCATATATTATTGTGAAAAATAGTCTTATAAGTTAAATAGCCCACTATAAAGCTAACATTTGTCTAATGGTACCTCATAAAGAAACAGTGAAGGAGAAAGCATTTATTGTCTGGCTTTGCAATTTCCAAGTGGTTAGAATTTGAGTGATTTTTCTATTTTTACTTCACCTTACAGCTTGGTGTAGTTAGTTATCTATTTACCGAACAATATTAAATGCTTAACTAACTGTATAGACTATAAGTCATCTACAATAAAAAAAAATTGATTAAAAACTTGTAAAAAAAATTATCGCTAGAAATTCAAAATATTATACCATTAAGCTTTTATATTATATGTATGTATATATTATATTAAAAGCTACCACTATCAATTTGGAGATAATACCAATTTTTATTTTGACTTATCCTCTATTGAAAAAAAATTAGCCATGTATATAATAGCTTCTAATCAAGTCGTAATAAATGTGCAAATGAATATTCAACCATTATCAATATAAAAAGAGATCCTGATACTATATGTATTTCAATCCATAACTGAACTTTTATTCAAATATTTTTTGTAACCTAACATCACCCTAATCAATACATAAATGTAATCAAAATATAATTTTATTCAAGCACTAGAAAAAATATAAACCCTTGAAGAGATATATATATTATAATTTATAAATAATATGCCAGAGACTTAATTCCATGATTTTCAAATATGTTTCATAAGTTATATATATATATATGTGTGTGTGTGTGTGTGTGTGTGTGTGAAATAGACCCAGTGCATATTGCTAGCTAAAAACTCATATATAAAATGTCATATCACCCCCCCCCCCATATACAGACAAATGTTATATTTTTTCAGCAATGCTACCTTGTGAATAAATAAATATTCTGAATTTCAAACAACATGGTCAAGAGGTACCTTACCTGATCGTACTGCTTGAAATTCGGACTTTATATTTATTCACAAGGTAACATTGCTAAAAATATATAATGCTGAAGGAAGGGAGAGTAATTTCATTATATATATATATATTCCCAAATTAATAGCTTCTGGAAACTTTATCATTTCTTGTGATATATATGTCTTTCTATAAATATGTATGTGTATGTATATATGCATGTTAGATTAACTTGTGGATGTAGTTTGGGCATCTTTTGACATGATTGTCACCTTGAATTAGAATCGTTGTAAAATTTTAAATTTTTTTGAATAACAAAACTTTTAAGAAGCTTCATATTTCTTTATTTAGAAAGCCAGCTTATAACTAATCCAACTACGATACAAACATCACTTAATAAAAGAGTAAAGTAGTAAAAAAATCACAAAATCCATTATCATTTTGCAGTTGACTAGTTTGGTTTGTATTGTCTCTTTTTTGCCAACATTTTTACTACTTTTTTGTAAAGAAATGGAAGAGGAAAAGTGATCTTAGCCCAGACATAGACTGTTTCGAGATGCAATTTAATTTCAGAATAACATGTATTAATAAATCTGTCACAAATAACCTTTTTGAAGAGTTATTTGCGTCAATATTAGTTAAGATTAAATATCTAAGAATTTGATCATTAATGGGTTTTTTTTAATTAAAAGATAAACAGAAAACATATGTACTTGAATTTTGTAAACTAAAATAAGAGAAATGTTGTGTTTGTTATGAATATAACCGATTCATATTCGTATGATAAAAGCTAAAAAAAAAAAATTATAAGTACTGCCTTTAAAAACAAAAATTAAATATCTTTTTTAAAAAAAGTTATCTTTACAAATGTTAATCCTGAGGTGTTAGGCTAGTAGTACTTAGAAACTAGTTTATTGGATGGTTTAACAGATGTTAATTTTTTTAAATATTTATTTGATGATTTTTGGGCTATGCTGATCTTATGTGATATTGTCACATAATCGGGAAACAATTCTCTCATGTAAATAAGGGTGGTGCAAAAATAGTCTTTTTTGTTTTATATATATATAAGATTAAGAATGTTTAAATTATTTCATTTAAAAATTTTGTACTTATATAATAATCTAGAAAAATTAAAATAAAAACATTGTGAAAGGAAATCCAAATGTGATCTTAGATTGGAATAAAACACAATAGCTTTCAATCTTCATTGGTGTAGTTTGTCTTAAAAAATATAAAAAAATAATATCTTTTTTTTTTTTGTTTTTCTAGCGTTGTAGTTCAACATTGTAGGTGCTTTTGATCTCTGTTTTTACCTTTAATCTTTCATTATATTTTACTCTACTTAATGCTTAAGACTCACAAAATTGAATTGCTTATTGAAAATATCTTGTTTGCGATTTATTCGGTGCAAACTTGTGTTTTCATTTGTATCTAAACAGTTTGTGTGTTTGTGGATGAGTAATTTTAGTTATTATTATGCTGTAATTTACAATGTATTTTTATAACGTTTCTTTTAAACAGAAAAGATAAAATGCTGTAATAAGAAAAAGACATATATTTTTTTATTTTTTAATCTACCCAAGCCGAAAAATAAAAAATACGTGAGCTAAATCAGAAAACAGAAATGTCATTCAGTCATTTTCGCATTCTAATGTGATAAATTCTGATCAAATGTCATTATGATAAATAGAATAAATAATAAATGCCTAACGATATAAATCTAGTTACCTTTCTTAAAAGTCAAGCGTTGTTAGCGGAGAGGTTAGCGCAGTTGCCTTGCAAGCAAGCAGTTGGTTGCAGACGGCTGTTGGCGGTTTGCCTCCTGGCCGATGCTATGACATATGGAAAAAAAAAGAATTATAATTTATGATATTGAAAAATATTTTAATAAGAAATCTAAAATATATATTATCTGGAACTATATATAATTTCTTTGTTTATGTAATCTAAAAACTAAAAATTATTTTATTTTTTAAATTTTAATACTTTAAAATTTTGCATGCTAAAATGTTTTACATGATATTCTACCAATCCTTTAAACATGCGATTGAATGTTTTGGGATTTATTTACACTTCATAAAAAAGTAAAAAATATATTTTTTATTTATTATGTAAGATAGGCTAAGTATGCATCATGTTTTTGAATTATTTTGATTCCAAGGAAATATTTTATTTTATTCTGTTTACTATTGCCAAAACTGAAACTAAAAATATTTGCTGAAAATTTGAATTTTTTACCTTTTAAAAATATTTATATAATTTATAGGGACACTTAATATTTAAACCATTCAAAAGTTTAATTAGATCTTAGAACCATTAAAAAAATAAAATGGTTCGACTGAACATTAGCATACAGGTTTTTTACTCTACATTTAAGGCCTATAAACCTATAGTCTTTTTTTCACATATGTAATAGTTCTTATATGAAACAACACGTTTTTTAAAAACACATTGAATTGCATTTTTGACTGATCTTTTTTTAAACATTTACAATTATGAAATGCAAAACTAAAATGATGAAATTTATACCTTGATGATAATAAAGTTATTATTAGTTGGTGATCAAAAGCAGAAAATATTTTGTTGCAAACCCAGAATGCTATCTGTTAATCTTTTATTTAGCTATGTTTAACTACAGAATATTTTCAAGTGAAAGAAGTTTGTGTGGTTTAAAAAAACTGTTTAATATCAAATATGATTTTATAAAGCTAGAAGAAATGGTGGAAGAAATAATTGATTTGAAAGGTAAACATGTGCATTGCTAGTAAGACATATATATTGAAAGCATATAAGTAGAGTATATTTTGTTATAAATAAAAACTGGAAGAACAATATTGTGGAGATTTATGATTTAATAGCTAGTATGGCAAAATTAATTCATCACCTTTGTGGAGATTTATGGCTTAATAGATAGTATAGCAAAATTAATTCATTACCTTAATGGAAATAATATTTACTAAGGCAATACACCTAAAGCATGTGCAGTTGAAAATGTGAAGATAGGGACCTTTACAGGTCTTAACCACAAGCTCATGCATTACAACTTAATGGAAATATTAAATGGAGATATATCCAGTTTATGCCCAAACAAATTCTCATTGTCATAAACAAATAGAGGATTTTTATGTAGATGTATAAAGTATACTTATTCACACCAAATAATGTAAATTGTCATGGAGATTTTAATACTAAAATTGTTAAAATAATTGAAGGATAAAAGTGTTGTAAGTAAATTCGGTTTTAGTGACAGAAAGAAAAAGCCTAGGTGTGTGGAATTTGTGGACCGAAAAAAAATTATATTTTACATCTTTCTTTGAAAAATTGTTAAATGAAAATGAAGTTAAATGCATCTAAAAGAATGTACAACTAGATTTTGACTAAAATAAACATTAATATTCTAACTTACTAGATGCAATACAGAAATTAATCATTGATTAATAAAGCGTAAGATACATGTTAATGCAAAATTAGAGAGACAAAACTTATTAAAATAAAAAGAATTCATATTTGATATTCCTAACCTATTAAAACACTAATAAATGTAAATTGATACTTCCCTAAATCATTTTAAATTATGAAGAGACTTTGAAGATGGTTTGTGTTTGTTTGAAATTCAAAAGGTCTAAGTGATACTTCATCAAAAATTGTAACAAAACTGAATTTTAAATGTGGGGATTACCCTTACATTTCTGATCTACACTCTGAAATATTGAAATCACCCTCATCACAAAACCTCATATCACATTGTATATGATTTTTACAACAATCTTCATTCATCAGGAGGGCTGAAGATATCAAACACTCTAAATATCTTTGATTTTGATGACTGATAAAAGATATAAGATAGCTGGTATAAAAAAGATGTAATTCATGAATAACTTTTTAACTGAATCTAGGTAATATATGAAAGAAAAAACGAATATGAAAATATTTAAAAATGGTCAATTAAATGAAAGTGCATTCATAGAATTCTGTAAAATAGTAAACATTAACACGATGTTTCATCAAAGTGAGGGACTTCATGTGGAGAAATCAATAAAAGTTATTGAAGTTGACTTACTTGTATAGCCACCTATTGAGATATTTCATTCTTTGTTTTTAAATTGCAAAGATCACATATATTTTATTCTGATATTTAATGTTATGATAACAAAAAAGGAGATGAAAGACCATATGCCATGGGAGTTTTCCTCATTGTTTTTAGATTGCACATGCTTTGCAAGATTACTTTGAAAAAATTTTAGAATGACTAAAAACTTGATTTTTTTTTGTGTGTGAAATTTATTAAGATTCAAGAGTATGCAAAAATAATCACGAATCTTAATAAATTTCACACAAAAAATTTTTTTAGTCATTATAAAAAAAATTTCCAAGTAGTCTTGCAAACCAAATGCAATCCAAGAACAATGAGAAAAGTTTGTCAAACATGTCATAGTATATCTAAAAATCTTTGAAGTCTTTCCATTTTGATTATCCTGACCCTAGATATCAGAAAAAAATATTTGTGTACTTGGCAATTTAAAAAAAAATAGTGAAATACCTCATTCAATGGATATACAAGTAAGTCAATTTCACCACATAAAGTGACTCACTTTTATGAAATATCAGATTAAGTTTAACCATTTTATAAAAAATTCTATTTAACTAATCATTTTTAAATATTTTCATAGTCATTTCTTCTTAATTATAAAAAAATGATATTTTAAAACATAGTTTAATAGATTTATCAGATATTGGTATTTATTCATTCACATTTTAATCACAAATATCAATAAAAACAGAGTCATTGATTTTATGAAATTAATCTGCTCATTAAAGCCATTAAATGATAAAACTATTCTTTAGTAATAATTGAAAGGCTGCTAGTCTTTCACATGCACCTACCATTGTCTCTCAGACAGCCAATCAGATTTTAAACAGCTGTCTTAAGAACGATCAGGCCTTGACACATGACAGAGACTTTGATAAGAAAAGGATGATACCAATCTTTTCTCTACTTAACTTTTATATATATAAGCCAGTCTTAAGCATCTTGTCCTAAAAGCTTGAAGATATAAACACATTCATTTATTACTCAGTGAGTTTTTAATTTACAATATTACAGCGTGAAATCTTAGTTTTACTACACTGCAATTTTCTAGATGTTAATATAATTTATCAGCAACGTATGTAAATAATGTATGTTATTTAAAACTATTCTTTGTTTTTATTGCAATGTTATTTTTTCATTATTTGCAAAGTTCAGTTATGATTTTTTGAAATTTATTCTATCAAATCAAGTTCAAATTATTATATTCTGGTATAAAATAATGGTTTAATACTAAAATCAAATGTTGAAAGCTTACAAAACTTCTACCAGGGAGAACAACTAAATCTGTCACAGTTTCAGAGAGTTAATAATGTTATAAAAAGTATAACTGTAAATTGCTAAACAGAAAAAAAAGCTGTAGAAGAGAATAAAAATCTCAGAAGTGTAATGAATGACATCACAAAATGTATAAAGATTTCTACAAATAATTATATATACAATATTAAAAATAATTTACATATGCTGAATTATCAAATATTGTCAATAAAGAAAAGATGCAATTAAATCCATAAAGAAGAAAAAAAAGTGAGAAAATTATGAAATTATTAATGATTTCATAAAAAAATCAGATGAAAAAATAAAAAAATATCTAAACTTTATGTCAAATGTTTAAATGTTAATTATTTACCAGATAATTAAAAAAAGCTATTAGAATTTTCAGACCTATCTTTATTCTATTAGTTATTTATGAGATATTTATCAACATAATTACAAACCATTTACAATGAACATTGGTTGCATAACAACCAAAATAAAATAAAAAAAACTGAATTTAATAGAGGTTTTACAACAATGGATTATCTCTGTATATTGAGAGAAGTTATAGAAAGAATCAATGGATATAAGTTATCATTGTGCTTTGAACTTTTACATTATGAAAAAGCATTTTAGTTTTAAAAGAATTTTATTTAGGGAGAATATTGGTTTTTTAATACATTAATTTTTTATAGTACATTGACAAAAAAAGAGTCTATAATGTCACTACTGGGTTGGTAGTCGATGATTTATGAAAAAATTAATCCAGGGTATGGAATAAATCCTGTGGTTTATAGATTGTTGTCATAAGCTATTTGGAAAAGTATTGGGCTTTGGAATTTGGAATAGATTCCAGGTTTCTTCAAATAAAAATTTGGAGGAAAGGATCATGTCTTTATTTTTGATTTTGTTTAAGAGAGAAATGAATAGACTGTTTGGATCTGGTGGAGGATTTGTGAATACTAATTTGCATCTCACATTCCAGATAGAGTGGGTGAGAAATACTGACATTCTTATAATTGGAAATTGTTTACTTTGTAGAGATTCTTTTAGCGAGAGGATTCTGTAAATATCAGTTTTACTGTTTTGGAAAATTAAAAATTTGATACTACTAAGTCCGGTACATGAGCGAATTATGTGGTCAAATGTCTCATCATGCCTCTTGCAGATTGGGCAGATAGGGTCAATGTTGTTAAGAAATCTCTTGTGGTGGAGGAACCAGTTGGTATGCATGGCTCCCAGATTTACTTTTACTAGGTAGTTTAAAAATTTAGGCTCTAATGCTAAGAACTTGAATATTGAAGTAATTCTATGATTAGTGATGCCAAGCATTGGCAACATTGAGTTGATTTCAGGGTTGATTTTATGGTGGGCTTCCCAGATGGTGATTTCTGTATTATATGGATTTTGTAAATTAGATGTAAATTGATTGAGAAGCTGGAGAACCTGGTCTAGCCAGCATTTTTGAGGAGGAGGTCTGTCCGTCGGTTGAACGGCCTCTGAAATATTGAAGGAATCATGTTTTTGTAAGAGGTTATGAATTAATGTGTGAGATTTTTGAAAGATAATTGAGGGGATGGAGTGAAAGGACATCCCATTAGATTTGCGATGGTATTGCATCCTTGTCATGCTTATGGACGTTGTACTGTTTTTCCAAAAGAGTTTAGCACATAGACTATTGATTTTTTTGGTAAAGGTTTTTGTTGCTGTCATGATGGGGAGGTAGTATGCAATCTTGGACATGACTTTCATGTTCAGTAGCGCTACTTTTCCCTGAATGGAGAGATACACCCTGGAAAGGGATTGAATAATCTGGGATGTGGAGTTGATTAAGGAGTTCTGTAGTTTTTTTGACATGGCTATTTGAGACATGGAGATAGGGAAGCCAAGAAAGTCCTGGGCTACAAAAATTTAAACAGTAATTAAATCTTTGGTTCATTAAAATATAAATTCGGGATATAGTCATATTCTGAAGAATATTTATCAGAATGTGACAGCAATGATTTCATTACATTGTGATCAGAATTGATAAAGCTGTATGTCAGCTGGATACTACATTTCAAAAACAGAAGATTTACAATAAGTATTTTGCAGATTAAAATGGGAAGCTAAGAGATATAAATATATGTATACATTTTAAGTTACATAGATCTTGCATATATTGTGATTGTTATTGCAAATGGTGATTAATCGTGCCAGTAAATGTTGAAAAAGTTATCAAATAAAAATAAGAAAGTAGGACTAAACATAAGTACTAAAATAGACTTTGTCAGAAGACAAAAATAAAGATTCATAATCATATATTATAACAACTTAATTATAAACACCTTGGTCAGATTATTAATACAAATGGCAACATAGTGGATAAAATTAATTATAGAATTAAATTTGGATAAATTTAAACGAAAAAGAAAATATGTTTATATGTTTGAAAAGGAAAGATACCAGTTTGTTACATATCAATCTATAAAATCAATACAAAGATTTTAGACCATTCAACAAAATGTTAAAAAAAAAATGAGTATTGTGCCTACAAGAAGATATCAAAATTGAAATGTGTGGGTGTTTGAGAGAACAAATAGATATTGACATTATTGAAATAATTAGGAGACTGAAATATATCTGATGTGGATATATTGCTAAAAACATTAATATATGGTCAGTTGAAGTTTTAAATTAGATCTAGAAAGAGTGAATAAGACCTAGAAAAAGATCACATGTGATATCAGTGAATGGAATAAGAAAGTCTGTTTGTGTGATATAAAGAAGGGAGGTTATGGATCAGATAAACTGGATTAATTTGAGAAAGACATTTATCATGCTGTGGATTGTTAATAGTATAAAATGATAGTGATATATATATATATATATATGGTAGATACATAGGTAGATGGATGGATGGAAAATCAAGTAGGGAGGGCAGGCAAGCAGGAAGAAAAACAGGCAGATAGATAGAAATATATATAAATAGATAGATAGATTGAGGCAAAGTTTTGAGATGGATTAAATAATAATAGTCACACCCAAATTAATTGAAAGTCTAATTTCCAAAGGCAAGCGTTGTAAATGCTATCAACAAACATTCTAGTTACCATGTAATTTACTGCTCAGCAAAAAGTCAATGAATCACAGCTTGATTCTTTCCCTCTTGATGATAGACATTCTGAAGATAAACCATTCAAATATCATTATTACTTTGTCAATATATTAACAACAAACTTTTATATAATTCTTTATATTAATGCTTCATAGTTAATCACAAACTACATATTTAATAGTTTTTAATAAGTTAAATTTACTATTTTAGAAAAAAGTTAACAAAAAAATTTAATGATAAATACTTTTCTTAATTTGAAGATAGTATTTTTCTCTCACAATAAAGATAAATATTTGGTAATCAAGAATTTTGAATTGAAAATAAATGATTTTATGGTGATAAGAATTAATGTTTGACTTATTTGTCACTTCAATAAAATCATAAACATTTGTAGTATTTATATTAAAGACATGATAAAATTTTTATTGCATTTCTGAGAATTTTGTTTTAGAGTAGTGACAACCATAAAAAAAATGCTTTTCTTTAATCCAATATAAAGAATTTGAAATTCTTTCATGTCATGAGAGATAAAATACATTGGCAAAAACTAATAATTAGTGGAAAATAATTTATATATTAAAAATTAATATATATATATATTATTTAAATTATATTCACCATATTTAATATAGGTTTTGATATTAAGTTTAAAATAAATTTTTAATTTTAAAACATGATTCCTTCAGTTTTATTTTCTCAGCATGGCTTTAGTATGTCTCAATCCACAACAAATTAAATACATTCTAAAAATAATAATCAATGAAAAAGTATTCATATGCATTTATTTAAAAAATTTTGATTAATTGCATCACTAAAATCAAAAACATATTTAATAAGCAGATGTATATTTAAAATAAGTTATACATCATTTCTCATTATATATAAAATTTGATTTTTTTAAATTCTTTTATTTAAGTTATAATCTCTGTTTGTTTGCTTCTTTGTTAACATTTGTAATCACTTTTATTGAAGTTAGAATAAAATTTTAAAATTGAAGTTTAATAGATTTAAATTCAATATAATTTGTTAAAATTTGGATATTTTTTTCTAAACCACTTATAAAGTTATAGAGCACTGTAATATTTTAAATAGGTGGCATAGTTTTATAGATGTGGTCTAAGAGACAGGAAATTTTGCATAATTTGATATTAAATTTAAATCATTTTTAGAATTTCATTTTGTTTTAAACAATATCTGTAAGAAGGCAGTATACATTTCTTTTATTTCAATTAAAAGCTTGAATAAAGTTATAATAACATTTTAAAGTCAAGGTTTAAGCTTTAAACTGCTTGACTCGACAAAAAACGAGAAGATTTGTCGTCACTCTAAATCGGCTACTTTTTATCCCACGTATACATATTATACGTCATTCGAAAGAAAATCAAAAGTTCTGTAAGATGGTGCCCTCTTCAGAATGATTTTACAAGTAAAAAATCAATAAAAATGACCATATATGTCAAACAAAACCAAAGCACCGCCTCCTCACCACTTTTTCTTGAATCTTATTGGATGTACAACTTCTGTCAAAAAGGGAAATGGCTGCCAAAAAGTAAAAAGTTACGTTCGTTTTGATTTTTATTATGAAAATGATAAACGAATGTTTACAACATTTTAAACAATATTTGAATTGAATTACAAATTATTATTGGTAAAATAATACTAAAAATCAAATTATTTTAGAAAAATAGTTAAGATATTACCAAGAATTATTTATTTATTGCTACATATTTATCATAACGTTAAAGTGAAAAAAAAAAAAAGATTGCTGACACAATCTTTTTTGGTTGGTTGAATAGTGGTTACTTTTATTTCATCGCAATTGAATATTTTTTAAATTATAAATCAAATTTTATTTTTGAAAAGACTTTTGTTTACTTTCATAATCTGACAATTTAGTAATATACTTTTTACAAATGAAACTAACATATTTATATTATTAAAAGTGAATCTATTTTAACAATAGATTTTGTTAAAGTTGGGAGTTGGCCAATTAAAAGTTTTGATTTTTAACTCATTCAGCCAATTAAATAATAATCGTTGAAAGGGTTAAGAGATTTAAATTCAATATAATTTATTGAAATTTGACACATTTCTTCTAAATCACTACCAAAGTGATTAGGCACTATAATAATTTAGTTAAGTGATTTAGTTTCTTATATCTGGACAAGTGGACATAGGGAGAAATTTTGAATATTTTGATATCAAATTTAAAAATAGTACTTAGAATTTCAATATGTTTAAAGTAATGTGCATAACTTCTGTGGTTTCACTTGAAAGTTTGACTTAGTTAGAATATAGTTTTGTTAAGCTTTTTTAAAAAAATAAATAAATAAATAAAAGACATTTCAATAAAAAGAAAAAAATATCAAACACTTTAGAAAAGAAAGGATGTCTTTATATTTTAAGTTACTTAATGGTTTATTATAGACATATATAATTATGTCAAATAGTAAATATTATATATACATAAGGAGTGTACATGTTAACTTACTGCAGAAATATTTAGTTGTACACACACACACACACACACACATATATATATATATGGGCAAATAGTAAATATGATATATACATAAGGAGTGTACATGTTAACCTACTGCAGAAATATTTAGTTGTACACACACACACACATATATATATATATATATATATATAATTATGGGCAAATAGTAAATATGATATATACATAAGGAGTGTACATGTTAACTTACTGCAGAAATATTTAGTTGCACACACACATACACACACACACATATATATATATATATGTGTGTGTATGTATATATATATAACTACAAGTGTCAAGTAATTTAAAGTATAATATAAATTTACATTTTTACTTACTGTGTCATAAATATACAAAGACTGTATAAAGAAAAGCTTTCCTAAAATCCTTTTTTTTTAAACAGTATGTGCTTAGCCAATTTTTGACTATTACAAGTCATAGACATGGAATAAATTGGAAAGTGGGAGTGAGCATACATATATGTTGTTATTGCTAATTTACATAAAATTTAAATATGAAAATTAATTTGAGAGAATAGGCCTTCTGTTTGAGAAAAGCATGCATGATTCTTTCTTATTGATAGAGTTTTTGTCACATGAGATATGTCATGCCATTTTAATTTTTCATTTAAAATCACTGTGTTCAATGCACACAATATTAACAGATAAAGGAATGACCAGTTATAGAAAAATGCTTATCTGTATTTGTTCTAGATTTATTATAATGATATGTGTGTTGGGCTCTATGTGTAAACAGATTTACACAAAGTGGACTTGATGAAAACTTTTCTCTATATGATCTTCATATATTTGTAATTACATTAGTCAGAATTAAAGCTTATTCTTTTATAATTACTATTTAATAGTGATATTTTTTTCATGTTAAATGCTTTTATTTACTGTGCACTAAAAAACAAAAAAAAATTGTTTATTCAACCACAATTAGGGTTTTAGATTTAACTTGAAATAAAAGTATAGGGGTCCAGAAATTAATTAAGTCAATCCCTATTCTGTATAATAAAAAAATTGACTTCATTAAATTTTGGATACTCCCTCCCTGCTTTTATTTAAAGTTAAATCTACCAACTCCCATTTGGTTGAAAAAATAATTTTTTTTGCTTTTTAATGCATTGTAAATTAAAGCATTTAATTAAAAAAACATATCACTATTTATTAACATATCGATGCATTAATTTTTATTTAACATAACAAAATCACATTATTTTTAAATTAAAAAAAACTAATTATAATTTTTATTATATTTTTACAAAATTAATCTAATAAAATAATTATATATTTGTTAAAAAGCTACTAAATATATAAAATATCAATATATAAAACCATATTTTCATTACATTAATTTTCAGTATGTTGGCATTCTGAAAAGTAAGCCTTTGAAGCTATTAGCAAACCAATAGATTTGTTTTTATGGAAATGTTCCATTGACAATCTGACTGTCATTATTTTGAAATATAATTAGGAAGTAGAATATTATAATTAGTTAACAAAATTAATCATGTAGTTAGTAGTTGCAATGATTTTCAATCTTTTAACATAATTTGCTTTATCCAATTAATCCATAATTAGAGTTGAAAATATTTTAATTCACTTTGCTCAGAAGATATATACAAAGTATGATAATTGTTTCTAAGTCTACAAAAATAAGCATATTTTGGTAAATGTTTTTTATTTATTTATTAAGAATAAAATTAACAAACGATAATAAAAATATAATATCTTTTTTAAATAAGTAAATTTATTTGTTTACTAATGCAATATATCAGCAAAAATAACACAAATGCATTATTCTTTTATAAACATAAGTGTTTTTATTTGTTTACTACTAATTTAATATAAAACAGATCACAAAAATAAATAATTCTTTCAAGTTTTATTTCAAACAAAGAAATGAATTAATTATGTAAAAAAAATTAATAATATTAAAAATTATTTTCAAAATAAAGACATTGTTAAATTGTCTTCTTTTTTAAAAAAAATATTTATTCATATTGCTTATACATATAAATTATTGTATCTAATCTTAGCAGATTCCATTTTTTATATATAATCGCAAGTTCTTTTTTTAATTTTGTTGCTAATATTACCATTTAAAGTATTTTTTTATTTGTTTTGGTTGTAGTACTTTAAAAATATATATAAAAACAGAATTGATGGCACACATGATATGAATAATAGTTGTATAGCACACAATAATATGAGGATAGTAATGGAAGTATTGGGGCAGGCATTCTTATTATATGACCTGGTTTCCATTCACAATAACATTAATTAAGTTACTTCTTACTAAATAGAAAATGGTGTCATTTTTAAAAGTCACACTAATCATGACTTACGAGTATTAATTAGTGTTTGATTAATTAGTATTTACAAATTTAATATTTGGTCATTTATTCACAAGAGTATTAAAATGAATAGAAATTAATTCTATCATATAAAAACCTTCTATTCCAAACTTCAACAATCAGTGATTACCAAATCTTTCCATTCTCAAAATATTTTCTGCATACATATAATATTTAAATACAAATATATTGTCTATACTGAACTTAATGTAATTAGGATTTGAATTTAGACTTTCATGCTCCCTACATCTATCCACTCCATCTTATATAATTGATACACATGACCACATACATGTGAATAAGATAAATGATCTCCAATAGACATATTTCATGCTGAAATAGCACTTATCAGTTGATCCAGATCATCTCATACACACACAGACACACAGACACACACACACACACACACACATATATATATATATATATATATATATATATATATATATATATATATATATATATATATATATATATATATATATAGTCTGGGGATGGGTACAATCCAAGATAAAAATGATTTGAATGCCTTCTCTTGTAGTAGCATTTATCATAAATAAAAAAAAAGCTTGTTTAGAGCTCATTAGCATGCTCTTAATTTTACACATTTGTAAGTGCAAGCTATATATAAGTCATGTGACATCTGACTTTTTATTATTAATATATATATAATCAATGCTCAGTTTATATTAAGATAGCAAATCTTCAAAGTTTATTGGACAGGTTTCAATCTTCACCACTCTCTAACTATTCAGCCATCCATATCATTGAAAATCTGATGATGAAACACTCAAAGCCTTTGTTCACACCAATATTATTGTCATACCCATGTTGATTTTAAGTCACTTGGATCCCTCACTTAAAGAACCTTAGTGCATTCATTTAAATATACAGAAGAGTAATGGGCAGCATATGGGCTAAACATATAATATTTAAAGCTTTTCTGTTTAGAAATTCAAAACATTGTAAGTTTGAAGCAGAGTGCAAAATGTTATAAAAAAGATTTAATTAAATTTGGTTACTCTAGGGTCATGCAGATAAGAAAATTTAATAATAGACATAAATTTGATAAAACACTAAATTCTAAATTATGGATTGACATGCCTTACATCTCCAATATATACATTATGCACAAAGATTTTAACATTGGTTTTAGATATGCTCCTTATCCTTAAATAGACATTAATAATTTCAAAGATAAGATTAATGGAGATGATAAATCTCAATTGGTATACAACCTGAATTGTCAGTTTTGCAATGTCAGATACTATGGAGAGATACATGGAAACTTAAAATCAAGAATTACTCAGCATGCTCATTTATATAATGGAGCTAAATGCAATGGCACTTATAGCTTAGTATTTATAGACCATAAGAAAAAATCTGTCATTTCTTTAAATCTTCTGATGCTAAAATGATTTTCTTATAAAATAATAATAAAAAAATAGAAAAAAAAAAGCATGGCACATAATTAACTCAAAAACTCCATAAATATAAGAGCCAATAGTATTCCTTTTAGCAAGCACTGGTCATTTAATCCAATAACATAGCCAACTCCTAGATCAATTTACACATGCAAATATGCAAATCTATTATAATCAGTGACTAGTTTAATGTTCTTTTATATTTATATGCATGCAGATATACTAATATATTTTCTAATATCCACTTTAGCCATGCTTTGACAAAGATACACCATATCAAAAACTTGGCTTAGCAAAGTAATAGATATTGTTTTAGATGAAAATTTATTTCCATAATAGTTCATAATTATCCACATAATCTTATAGAATTTATTTTATTATATATATATTATATATATATAAATATTATATATATATTGTAACGGGAGAAAGATCTTTGAGATTCGCATATACTGACCCTGAGGGCACCACTAGTCCGAAAATAAAAACTAGACATTTATTTTAGGGTGGAGAGGATATGCGAATCAAAAGGCACCAAGCTACACTCAGGGAGGAACAAGATATCTTAAATATTATTTATACAGTTGAGAAATCAAAGCACAAAGACAAACATCAGCCAAATTAAGTTTAAACAATTTATTAATTTTATTAAAAGTTGTGCAATAGAGTGAAGACATCTAGCCATGAATATAAAAGTGACTTATGTTAACATATATTTACCAGAGAGTGCACAAGAGTACGACAAACATGAAGGCATAAAACATTTTGGCAGCAAAATTATCTCACTTAAAATAGAAGAAATGTTTAGAAAAATATCTTCCTGCTGGCCAGCTGTAAAATTACAAAACAAACAACAACTTTAGCTTCCTGAATCAGAGATAATAAAACAGTTACTGTCCCATCGGAAATCAACGTAACCAGCGCGAACATCCAAGCAGTAATATTCTAATTACTGTCGTTAAAACACTGCAGGACAGCTGCGCGTAATACTACATTCAAAGTAAACGTGGTTGATCTCACTTACAAGACAGCAAAATATATTTGATTATGATCTTACATAATCCAGAAAGAAATGACTACTTTCAGACAACCCAAAGAAATAACTTAACAAATAGCCAGCAAAAAGATTTTGTTGTTTGCACAAAAAGCGCAAACGAAACATGCTTAAAGATTTCTTATTTTACAACTAAGGGCAGGTGAATAAATAAAGACTACGAAAACTGCCAATGCATTTTGTAATAGTTAACAAAATAATCAGGTATATATTAAACATATAAAATACAATCTCCTAATGCACCCTCTGATAAACAAAAATTGCAACAAACTTGGAATCTTAAAACTAAGATTCCAAGACACACTTTAAATACTAGAAAAGAGTACATACAGATAATAAATAATTAAAAAACAATTAATACCATTTTAAAACATATTTATCATTAGATTGAGTGGAGATTTAATTAAATGCAATTTATTTACCCTGGCTAGAATAGGAAAAAGTTTAGCTTACGGTAAAGCAGAGTCCTAGTGATTTGGTGACGAGTGCACACTTTTGATAATAGTTCATCTTTCAGGTCCTTTGACAGCAGCAAGGTAGAGGCAGTGTTTATTTTAGAGGTTCATGGCATGACTGAAGAAGAGCTGATAGGTGTGGGTCCATCCTTTGTTTAAATTAGCCAGACATTCTAATGATGGCAAAACTCACAGTGGTGGATTTTGACATCTTGCACAGCAATGAAGTTTGTCAATAATTGTTTAAGTTTTTAGTAGGAATTAAACGTCCGAACAGCTACTCACAATGGTGTCTCTTTGCAGGCTATAATCCAAGTGTGTCTCTAATAATGAATCTCTTCTCTCTCCAAAATTGGCGGGCTATCGTTGCCTCACTACATTTCCCGCACAAAACTTTCATTAGTGCCCATTCTATATTCCAGGCAGGGCAAATATTAATTTCCCACTCAATCTAATTTAAGACTTCCAACCAGGGATAATTGAAACAAAAACGACAAATACAAAACTAAATCTCCGCTTTTTAGAATTAGCTTTAAAAATAATTACAATAAAAGCAACAGGAATATATAATTAGCAAGTTTGCCTGTTTTTAATCAAATTGATTAAAACAGACGGTGAAAGTAAACTATTTTGCAATCAATTTTATAAACATTAAATAATCTATTTTAAAATATAAATGTGTATGTGTTTTAAATAATAATAAAAAAATTGTGCATTAGACATTTAATGAAAATGAAGTTGTTTTCCCTTTTTAATTTTAGTAATAAAACCATTGAATCGGAAATCAATCCGGCTCAATATATATATAAAATTACTCCATATTTACAGCTAAATCAGATTAGTCAAAGAAAATAAACTCTAAAATACAACCAATGGTTTAACTACTACAAGTACTATGTGATGATTAGAATAAAATGGTACTACTACAAGTAGACTTCTCAAGTGTAAATAAATATCATGAAAGTAGAAGGATATGTTGACATTGAATGAACTAAAAGAGAAAAATAATTAGATTAATATTTTATCTACATTTTATATAAGACTGTAACTGTTTACTATAGAGATAAGTAAATTGCTTGTTGATAAGAAGAGATTGAAAACTATTATAAAAACAAAAAAATCAAGTAAGCAATGATGATATATGATATTCAATAGAGATGAATTTTAATTGGAATGATTTAATAAACTTATGAAATTAAATAACTTGTGTATATCCAGGATAATAGTAATCTGCATAACAAATAGAAATTTGTATAAAATATTAAAATCAACGAAAAATATTTACAAGAAATACCCATGGGATAACATGAATTATAAAATATAATTTTTGAAATTGTAAAAATTTATTATTATATTAAAAAAAAAGAAGTCTAGAATAAAAATATATATTTAATAAAATTGGAAAGAAGTTTTATTGTATGTGAAAATAAAAATATCTAATTGATAAATAATTGTTTACATTGGAATTTCTGCAGTTCATTATATTTTAAGGAAAAATTATAGATCAATGAAAAGGGAACCCAACTGTAAGTTGTTTAAAATGTGAAATGTTTTGGTCATCATGAAAACTAAACCTTCCCAACGATGAAACTTGATAAACTCGTTTTATGTCTTAAGAAAGAAAAACATTTTTTAAAACTTTTATTGTTGATGTTTGAATAGTTTTAAATTTTATATTCTGGATAAATATTATAAAGATATAGGGATATTTAAGTGTATAAAAATTAATAAC